>CM038795.1:94570743-94653236 GCA_021764765.1 Vicia sativa
ACTAAATCTCGCTGAGGGCTAAGGGATGCAAGAAGAGACTTGAAAGGACTCATCCCTAAAGGTTCAAAGATGAGTAAATATTTCAAAACTCCGACCTATACAAGTGTTCACTTAAGGTATTTATAGTGGAATGGTTAATAGAGGCTTTAGGAACGAGGTGAAGGGCACACTATTGGCCTTTTACCTTCTTGAACCTCTCTTGGATTAGTTCGATATCCCTCATTTTGGTTTGAGGTATCTTGGACTAGATGTGTCACCTTAGTATCCAAATGTTTTGTCCATGATACATCATGATGGTTAACCAATGTTTACATATAGAAGTCAGGTATTTACCTAGACCTCATAGATTTCTGGAAAGCAACCACCACGCTTAGGTGGTTGTTGAATTATAAGTGACTTAGTTTAATCCTCCGTGTTATAAATACATTGCCATTATCATACCAAAGGGACCAACTTAAGAAAGAGAGAAAATACCCATACATAACTTTTAACTCCACTATGTGATAGATATAATCCTCAACAAACCTTTAAATACTTTGACAATCTTTATCTATTGAGGGTTGTCACGCTCATTGTTAAGCAGCTTTTAGGAGGAGGATTCTAAATCCTAGAAGTTTGGTACCATAGGGTTGGAATCCAGGAATCATTGGAAAATACCACCAAAGACTTAAAAGGTTGGATGAAGATTTATTACGAGTTAAAGAAAAGACCAATTGGTGTCCTAAGGGTAAACCATCATTGATGGCATTAAATGTCTTGCACATTTTCCTAGTGGATGCTTCAAATCTTTCTAGAAAACATGTGTCCCCTGGAAACACGTGTAAACCTCGCGCCTTAGGATCAACTAATTCTCAACCGAGGGGATAAATAATGTCTTTCTTGAGAAACTCAACTAAGTCTTGCTTCGAGGACTCAAATAAGTATCTCTCGAGGTACTAAACTAAATCTCGTTTGAAAGACTCAACTAAGTATCTCCTGAGGGACGCAACTAAGTCTTTGAGGGACTCAACTAAGTGTCAAGAGAATATTCAAGATCCGAGAGCAAGAGCATATACTGATGAGGATCATCTCAAAGGTCTAAAGTCGAGTAAAGAATTCAAAACTTAGGCCTCTACAAATCCTCATGTTTGATGGAATGCAAGGAATAATTTATAAATGCCTTGGGAGCGAGGCGAAGGAACGCCGAGGCCTTTAATCTTCTTGAATCACCATTTGATTAGTTCTGTGTCTTATTTTTGTTCAAGCACCCTTGGACGAGATGTGTTGAAGTCTTCAAATCTTCCATGATAGGCGGTCATGAGAGCATGTAATGGGTCAACATGTGTTACATGGAAGTTAAAGGATTCTACCACACATCTTAGATTTGTGAGTGGCCACTCATGCTTAGGGTCAATTCTAAATTATATGGGATCAATTCAACCCTCGATATATAACTGCATGGCCTTTATCATACTAAAGGAACCAATATTCAGCAAAGATAAATCGCCCATACTGAATTTCTCACCAATCGTAGCTCTAATCCAACAAACCCTAAAAACCAATAACCCTTATCCATTTGGGATTGTCACGCCATTGTACTTTTATCCCATACACGTATTTAAAATGGCTTAAAATATGTGCTATATCTGTAAAAGGCCTCGCCTAGGTTAATGCCCTTAGGCCACCCTAGAAGAAGCGATGATAATGTCAACTAAATTGAGGTATTGCCTCTCCCTTTGATTTCTATTGCTCTAACGTGGGAAACACGTGATATGATGCTTATGGGAAGAGAGAAAGTCAAGCTTATTTAAACATCATTAATCGATTACGGATTGATTGATGACTTTCTTCTAAAAAAACTTTAGGCCCCAGAGACTCTATAAATACATGTCCCCAAGGGAGAAGGAACGGGCCCTGAGTGATACACATTCTCACACCCTAAAGAGCACAACATTCACTAAAATCTTACATGACTTCATAAAACCATACCTTGCTACCAACCATCATTGGTCATAATTAGAGCCTCTCACTCTTACACTACCCTGTGTTTCCAAACTACCTAATCATAACAACACCATATGGGTTCTCGTTGTCATGGGGAAGCCTTAACTATTATATCATCTTATAAACCAACTAAGGCAGAGTCTCCTTGCTCTTCAAGAGGAACATACACTCCTATAATTTTTAACAAGAGGAGCGCCCACCATGGGCCTCGATAAAACAAAATGGGAAACACTCATAACTTTCCACTTTCCTCCAATGGTCAACAAACACTACAATGCAGAGAATATTGTTGATGGATAATAACCCAAAATGTATCTATTATTTCGATCAATTTATATGAATATTATATATTTTAATTAATTAAATTACTCTTTATTCAGATTATGCTCAGATTTTCTATGTTTTCAAGATTTTACCAATTATAAGGCATGTGCAAAGAAAGTCAGAAAAGTCGGATAAATCAGATTAAAATCTACGAAAAGACAAAGTATGCAAGTATAGAAGCAAAATGGGGTGTAAAAAGAAGTAAATTAAAAAAGAAATGAAAACAAGGCTCAACCCATTGCCACATGCCTCCCACCTAGCCAAAGGTAATGATCATACACCCTGTCAAGCAAGTCCTAACGGCCAAGATTTTGAGGCAGGCTTCTTCCCTAAGGAAGCTTGTGACGAATCACACAACCCTAATAGTCCAGAGTTTATCACACGGAGGAGAATTCAGTGGCGAAAAAATCTCAACAGCCAGGTGAATCCTAACTCTATAAATAGGTCATTCATTCTCCGATTTCAACACGCTTTTTCTTCTCATTTCATCACATTCTCACAAAATTATTTTCGGTTTAGTTTTATTTTACCGGTTTCGATTTATTTAGTCTAGAATCTTCTTTCTTTTCTCGTAGAAATTTCCACATCGGGGATTGCTGCGAACCTTTTCCGATTCTAACCTTACGTTAGAATTGCGCCTTTTAATTTCCTTCATCGCATTTAATTTTCGGAGCAACGAAGGGAAGATCTCACCGACCTGTGGGAGACACCTGAAGTTTTCCAAATATTCTGCCTTATTATTTTCAGGTTTATTTTAATTGTTTATTTATTTATTGGCTTATTTTAATTGTTTATTTATTTTATGCCTAAATTATCTGAAATGCATGTGTTATCCGAACTGTCTAATATTGTTTATTACCATTGCACTATAATTGAATCGTATAACATGCTAGGCTAAGTATAGTTATTGGTATGTAAGGTCATATAGCCGACAGGGTTTAGCAACGCCATTCGATCTATTCCGTTTTAAAAAAGATTAATTTTTTGGTTTCAATTAGTAGTTCTTAATGCAAACTGTTTTGTTACGAGAGTAAAATACATATTAGAAGTTAGGATCAATAAAACGAGAGTTTGAGATAATAACTGACATTAGTAATTTTGCATCAATTTAAAATACAGCGAGAGCGCTTTTAAGTTGATTAAGTTTTATTTATTTTCAAAAACTATTTTTAAACTCTAATTGAATTAGCGAGAGCACTCACCTAGGTTTGATTACAGGATCTGAATCAATAAACACGAGAGTGTGAGAAGAGGGTTTTCAAATAAACATTTCCTACCGAAACTATTTTGATAATACGAGCTAAGTCGATGAGTTGCAACTCAAGTCTCGACCATTACATACGATACTTTCCCCTTTGAATCTAAAACTACATTATAATCAATTAGGTTCCTAAACCCAAATCATTTACATTATTAGCCTTAGATTTGTAGTAACCTTAGATAATGATAGGTCGACATTTAGTCCCTGGTATTCGATAATCTTTAAAGCTACATGCACAGATCTGATACTCATGGTCTAGATTCTTTAAGACACATAAAGTCGCTCATCAATGGCTTCTCCAGAAAGGTAACTCTAGATCTTCATCAAGAAAGTATGTAAGGAAGGTATTCACATTAAATGTAATAGCTCTGACTCCCTAGAAGCTCTAGGGAAAATAGGTCAGATCATCTTCTTAGAGGAGGATTGTTTCGCACTCAATCATCACGATGATGATCCTCTGGTCATTATTGTGAAACAGGGGAAATAGGACATCAAGTGCGTCCAGATAGAACTTGGCATCTCGCCTAACATCTTATTTTTGGACGCGTTCCAAAAACATGGAACTCAACCCGAACGAAATAAAAATGTCCAAAGGATCTTTAATATGGTTTTCTATATGAACACATACAAATAATGGGGCATAAAACCCTATAAACCACATGGAGATAGGGAACTGACACAAGTGTGATTGACTTCAGCTACCTCATTATGGATGTTGTATCATGATATAACATCATTCTCAAGGCCGATCAATGCTTTAGAAGGGTCATATCCACTTTGTACTTGGCCTTGAAATATTTCTTCCTCAATGGGTGAGTCAAGATAACTGGGATCATCAAGTTGCTCATGAATGCTACCTAAGTAGCCTAAAGACATCCAAAGAAGAGATCTCCTTGTCGATGTTTCCTAGAAGTTCCAAATAATTACTGAGTGTTGGGACCCATATTTGAGCATAAGTGAAAATGATCACTCAGATTTAAAGATTTGAACGAGGTCAAGATAGGTCCTCGCACCCATCAGACAAAGATAGGTACATTTATGTACGAAAGTGGAAAAGGAACTAGTGACCAAATCTTTAAGAATTTCCATTGTTTTCCTAAGTTTTTTCGACATTCCAGAATACATACACCACAATGGTGAACCATCACCTCACCATCAACCCTTCTACCAAACTAGTGGCATAGAAAAGCGAATATTTGCGAGAAAACGGAAGCCATTGATGAAGAAGGGAAAGCTACCGCTTTTGGATTTATCGAGAAACTAAGTATCCTACATAGATCGCAACGTGTTTCTAGTATGGAAAGCTAACAACATATGGCATATGTGTGTAGATTTAGTGATATGAACACCGCTTGTCCTAAAGATTGATAACGACTACTAGAAATTGATTTCTTCATTGATGGATCATCGGATATCGTATGTTGAATTTCATGAATGTGTACTGTATAACCGCATTTAAATAGATCCTAGATGCTCCCAAAACAACCGTCGTGTCAAACCATAGAAACTATTACTATAATCTCATGCCTTTCGGCTAAGAATGATGATGTATTCCCACTACCAAGGATGTCTCCCACCGTATAAAGAGAAACCTAGAGGTCCACATTATTTATATAATATTTAAGACTATCGAGGGTCCCAATCATGTAGAGGATTGAAGAACATTCCGTTAGGGAAGTATGAGATATGCAGAAACCCACCAAGTGTTCTTTTGGGGTCCATGGGGAATTCCTTGGGTCATGCCGATACACAAGAGGCATCGAGGTCAACCCCGACAAGTTCTAAGTAGTCATAATGATGAGAAGCCTCACTAAAGTAAAGAAAGATCACAACTCATAGGTTGATCACCGCCATATCCCTCTTCATTTTCTATACGTACAACAAAGCCTTCATTTCTTCATCACCTTAAAGAAGAATGAGAGGTTTGACCGTCCTCACGTGTGGAGGCCTCCAAAAATTCAATAACTTCCTCACATCTCACCTCATACTATCTCTCCAAAGAGTAGCGCCAATGTTGCTCTACCCCCGGTTACATGATTAGGCGATGAGCCTATTCCTCCCACCAAGAAATATACCTTTGTGAGAAACCAATATATTTCATAAGTAAAGTGTTCATAAGCACCAAAGAACAAGAATGAAGATCAAAAGCTAGCACCAGTTGTTGTAGAGAGGACACTAAGACCATACTGTGGTCATAGTATCCTAGTGAAACCAATTATCATGTTCGACAAGTGATTACACATCCAGCAATAAGGATGATATCCCGGGAGATAGAGCTATAGATTGCAAGGGTTATAAATTTTCTTATCTTCTAAGTAGTCGATATTGATCAAAGGTATGTTGCTAGTAGATATTGTGGTAACTTGAATGAGGTAGTGGATTCGCCTAGATTTTCTAAAAATTAATGTTTTATTTTAAAGTGGATTTCGAGAAGGCTTTTTATTTTATTCAATTTTCTTGGTGTATATGTTGCTAGATTCGTGTTTGAGGAAAAGTGGAGGGTGGATTATAGCGTATTTTCTCGGTAGTCTCTTGTGTTTATTAATGGTTGTCGACAATTGTTCCATTTAAAGTGATGGAGGTTGCAACTTCCAAGGTGGATTTTATTTTTTCTATTTTGGATGAGATGGTAGAGGTTCTCATCTTATTGGTGGTTTTGATTCGAGTAATTGGTCTATTGGCTTAGTAGCTTTGAGCTGTTATAGCCTAGGTTAATCTTGCAAAGTAGTAGATGAGTTTCAGAGAGAGTATGTCTGTCACTTTCTAACAGTTTATTAAGAAAATTGTGATCTTATTGGGTATTGTGCCTAGCTTCTTGGAGAATAGGTCTGATGTCTATTAAAGGTATTCTTAATTCAATTTTGAGCTTGTTTTTATAGCTTTAAGGTTATTAGTCAGTATGAGTTTTGAGTTTTTATGAGGAGTTATTTAGACAACAAGTACTGGTATTGATTTGTTGTTATTAAGAAGAAAGCCATTAGGCTTTCTATATCATTAATAATAGTGGGACTTCGGGGGTCCTGACTTAGTCTTATAGGCATTAATAAGCTATCTGAAAATTTTGAATGGAAAGATATTCTGAGTTATGTCAAATTGACGAAAATTATTTTACTATTTACTTTTAAAGATTCGGTTTCACTTTATAGTAATTTATAAATGATGTTTATAGAAATTATTATTTTGAAAATAAAATTAAAAGAACTTAAGTGAAAGATATTCTTATTAGTATTATTTATTTTACTTATTGAGAATGTTCGTTAAGAAGAAAAGTTACTCAAACTTTTTGTGGGGGGGGATAAACAATAGTGGAGTCGGGTGCTTCCGGTCATCTCTTCAAAGGAAAGGAATCTTTACTTGAAACTTTCTCGCTTTAGTGGCAAGGGTAAATAGGTCGGCCGAAAAGGAAAATATCATATATCGGGTTTAGAAATGTTGACCTTCCAAAGTGGTGGTCTTTCCGAAGTTACTACAAGATAGGTTGTCGATTAGGCAAAATTTGGCGGAGAATTGGGCCCAATACAATATGGGAGGTAGTGTTTTTGTTCTGAATTTGTAGAATATACGGATCATTTATTTTCTAGTGTGGTGTAGCCTACTTGTTTTGTATAAAGTGCTTAGATGGGTGGGGAGACCATTGCTTCCATATTCAATTTTAGGGTTTTAGATATTTTATGGGTTTGAACCAAGTGAGAAATATCACTAGGTATGCTTTTAATCGTACATTCAAAGGCCCGGTCATCTAGAAATGCAGGATAAAATTATTTTTGTTAGGAAAGGTTGCCAGCTCATCATTTGGTGATGAGTCGCTTTGATCCTCAAGAGGCTATTGAGTTTTTCTCTTTAGTTATGGTTTTTATACTGTGTTGGGTTGAATTTTTGTTGTTGTAATTTGTCTCTTGGGTGAATTTTTCCAGTGTTTGTTTTGTTTTTATCCAACCTTTGTTTTGTTGGTTTTTGTAGTTCATGAGCACATCTTCTGCTTGAAGTTCATGCTCTATTTCCTTTCTATTAAAAAAATCATACCGACAACATTTAGTTTTCATTCTTAATTGTTTTGAAGTTTTAATTTTTTTATTGATTTATTTTATTTGTCTTAACTTCTAGATGTTTCAATTATTATTCTACATCGTGTCAAAACCAAACCGTCCAATAAAAAACCACAAAATTGAACCGAATCAAACTGAAATCGCAAAAAATCACATATGGTTCGGATGTGTTGGGTCATTTTGTAACAAAATCGCACGGTTCAGTTCTGTTTATCGTTTGTATTTTACAAACCAACCAAACAAAACCAAATCGTATTATGTTATAAAATCATAACCAAAGATATATTTATTTAATTCTTTAAAGAAATCAACATATATTGTGTGTCTATTTTATCATATTCTTTGTATGATATTTATTTTAATTTATAAATCATAAAAAATAAAATATTATTCATTTATAAATACTATTTACACAATATATTTTATCATATTCTTTGTATAATATTTTTTTAAGAATGCAATCTTATGTATATCATTATTTAGTTTTATATAAAATTATAATACGCAATTTTATGTATCAAATTATAAATTTACTTTGACAATTATAATTTTTTTTATAGTAAATGACCGAACGATTAAACACAAAATTATATTTTCCTCTATATGTGTATGTATGCCTCAATAATTTTTTGTAAATACTGAACCAATCCAAACTGCATTATTTTTAAAATCCAACCAACCAAACCGAACCGCATGTTTTTCTCTGTGGTTCTGTAATTTTTACTCAAAACCACCAAAACCGCACCCCAATTTAATCTATATGTAATAGTTGATTCTTATTCTCTAATCAATGAAATATTAAAAAACAAATTGAGGTTTTATTTCTCACTCTTTGCTGCCAATAGTTATCCATTGATCCTTATTCTTACTCTACGGTTAGTGTCATACTAAAAATTTGAAACTCAACTTATCCCTCTTAATTGAGATAATTAAGATTAATCCAATTATTTTTTAAGTGATACCATTAAACATGTTTGAAATCTTGTTGTGATAACCTAACATTGTTCTGCACATGGTTACCAATATCGATCTCTTTAACCAAAAGCATGATTGTTCTAGTTCGGTTTTCATGTCTGAAAACCTTCTTCAAAACTTGCATTGTTCCTCCACTTCCATAAATATCAACACAAGATCGTAAATATTGTCCTTCTATGGTCTTAGTTAGAATTTGTAACATTTTCTTTAAGATTGTTAGAGATTAATCCTTGCAAAACAGAGAGTAAAATTTAGGAACAATTTTAATACATAGATGTATTGCATAAAAGAAATCTAATCACATGACTTAAGCTCTCTTAATTATCCGTGACATGCTTCAATCCCTAAAAACAATTAGGATCCAGGTTGTGGTACTGAGAGTTAGCCAAAAGTCTCCTAAAGCATAAGTCAATAAATTTGATGACGATCAAGCATGGATTACCTAGTGCCTAGATATAATGTGATATTGGTCTCGTAGTCAGTAACCATAACATCACTTTCTTCTGTACAGTGGTATCTCCATCTATTTTGGTGAGTAGATATAAAAGTAATGTAGTTGGTTTTGTTAACAACAATCATTGAGTTATGTGAAGTTGATTCAATCCTTTGCCTCATACCGCAGAAGAGAGAACTATAATTATAGTGCAAGAGTTATTGAGAAATAGTATATGTGACATATGAGGCATTGAGAAGAATAAGTCGGAAGTTAACATGATTTACCCTTTAATAATATATAGTAATACCTTTTCATCTATTCTTCTTCTCTTGCCAAGCACAACAAAAAGACAAAAATATTATTTTTTAAAACATCATTGTCCTATCAAGTTATAAAGAATAGTTAAATATATAAACCTCAGAAGCAATTTACTCATTTTGATCCGAGAATTTTTTAATCGCCTGTTGAAATGTTAAAATTCTAAGTTGCCCATTAGACAAAAATATTACCCCTTGTAAATTATATATTTTTGCTTTATCCTCCATTTTGCTCCGCTTACACGCTAAGAATACCTAAAAATCATAAGGAATAATTAAAAATAATAATTTTACAGATCTAATGAGAATCTCGCTAATACTACAAAAGATTTATATATTTAACCTTAAAAACTTAACTGCACCGTTATCCAAACTTTTAAATAATTGGTACCAAATTATAACGCTATAGATAGTTTTAAAATATCTATGCTTTTTATTGACTATTTTAAAAAAAAAATGAAAAATATTTAATTGAATACCAAATTTATGGAAAAAATGTGGTAAAATGCATAAAAAGTGGTTATAGCGGGTATTTTTAAAATATGGTTTAACCCGTCAATTTGATACGGATAATTTTAAAAATTCAAGAAAAGTGTGGATTATGTGACAAGTATGACATTTTAAACAAAATATTTGGTAAACACACAAATTGAATAAAAATACTAGTAAAATCCTGTATTTCACCAACGAGCCAAAATGCAATTTTGTTTTTCTAAAATCCAAATTAAATTGATTTTAATGATTTTGAGATAGGACAAAACTTAGGTAGGATTTTTTAGGTGGAATTTTACTTTATTTTAATTAGAGATGTTAAAAACCAAACTAACCTAATAAAAATTATAAATCAAACTAAATTAAAATCGTAAAAATCATATTTAGTTCGATTAATTTGAGCTTATCATTTAATAAAACCAGATGGTTCAGTTCGATTTGCATGATTTGTATTGCAAACCGAATCAAACGTATTATAGTACAACCTAAATTTTACTTAACTCTCATCTAACTCAAACCTAAACTTATTATATATTAGTTTTATGATTACAAACAATTTTTTCATCCTTACATTTATGGTTTCAGTTTTAGTTTTCTTAAATCTCTCATAGCATTATCGCTCATCTTCACCACTTACATCTTGTCTCTTCTCTAATCTTTACTCTTAGATTCTTTCTTTTTACTTTCTCATTTTTATGCTAATGTTCCCCTTTCAATTTCGCTTTTTATCACATATTTATCTCTAATCTCTTCTCTTTATGTTCTTTCTTTTCATCTTCACTAATCTCTCTCTCATCTTTTTTTTGTTTTATTATAATATTTTTATATTATTTTATATTTATTATTTTACTTTTGTTTAATCTAATTTTACATTATTAATGAAAAGTTATTATTGGCCAAATATGATGACTTTTATTGTTATTTGATAGTGTATGAATGACAAAATACAAGGTGTATCTATATATGTATGTATGGCTCAATAAAATATTTGTAAAACCGAATAAACCGTGACGAAACCAAATCGCATTGATTTGGTCTGGTTTGATTTGATTTTTTTCTAAAAGTCAACCAAACCAAACCAAACCACACACTTTTTCTCTCGCAATTCGGATAATTTTTTGGGTCAAAGCCGTCTAAACCGCACCGCGAACACCCCTAATTTTAATGAAAATTATACATTTAAAATATTATACATAAATTTTGTCATTTGAGATATTATAATAAAATTGATGCATATGTGGAGTGTAAGATACAGATGAGGTGTCAGGTAGATTTTTCTAATAACTTAACTTTTAAGAGATGGGCCGGTCCAACCCAAAGCATCTGCGCTAACTGTATTTATAGAATTTGTTTTATACCAGATTTATATCTATATAAACCCCAAATTAGAAGAACTATGCAAAATGTTCTTTATTATGACAAATTAAGATTATTTTTTTTCACGAAACACCTACCTCCTAAATGTTCAAAGATCCAAAAAAAAAAAGTAAGTTTGTGTCATTTTAATAAAGTTTCATTTTTGATAGGTTTGTTTTCTAATATTCATACTCTAAACTTTGAATAAATACCTGATTTGAATATTCAAATCAAACATTTAAAATATATATATATTTTTAGTTAGAACATTTAAATTGGATGTTTTGCTTTTAAAACCTTCAAGTAATTTATTTAAATTTTTTTTTTAGATTTTTTAATTTGTAATGCAATATTTCTGTTGTTACAGTATGAAGATGAAATGGTACATTTTTATTTCTAAATCATACTTTACACTAGAGTTTGACTGTATGTTTCTATGTAGAGGAGATCAGATTGATGCCCAATAAACATTCTATGTTTTAATACTCTATGAAGAGATTTTATTTATATCAATAAGTTTTTTAAATTCTGATTTTTTATTTTGATTATCTATATTTTGTTTTTTAATTGTTTTTGGATCAGTTTATGGGGCATTTTATTTTCATCAGTGAATATGTTAGTGTTAGAAATCCACCAAAATCTATAATGAATCTCTACCATTCTTGATAAACAAGATTGATATCACCATAAATAATAATTACAATGAAAGAAAGTTAAAGAAGAAAAGAAATAATTATTTTCTACATAGTTTCTCTCAGTCCACAAACTGTGGAAAACTTTATTATTCACTTTGCAACTGCAAAATACTGTGAACGATTTGATTACAAAAAACAGGGATTACTCTCTCTATTTTTAGATTTAGGTTAGCTAATGCCCAAAACTATAAAGCCCAAAATATCTATTTTGAGCTAAATTAAATTATTCTATTTTAGATTTAAATCAAATCTATTTAAATCTAAAATCAAATTCGTGTGTAACAAACTGTTTACATACTCCTAAATCAAATCACATCTTTTCGACACAACGAATTACTTTCAACACACCACCTAATTCACTGCGTCTAAGTTATCTACATTCATCATAGCTCTTAGTTTTCGAAATACTTCGACCTGCACACCCTTCGTCACGATATCTGCAATCTGATTCTCAATTTTCTGCAGTGTTCCAAGTTCATCTTCCCATCAAATACTTGCTCTCGAAGATAGTGGAACCTCATTTCGATGTGCTTGCTTTGACCATGTGCTATCAGATTCTTTGCCAGGTTGATAGCTGACATGTTGTCGATCTTCATGGTAATTGCTCCATGATCTTTACCTGACATTTCTTCGGCCAAGTTCACCATCCAAGTTGCTTGACATGCACAAAAAGAAGCAGCTATGTATTTTGCTTCGTATGATGATAATGCCACAATTGGTTCCTTTCTCAAACTTCAATCAAGTGACACACCACCTAACATAAACACATATCCTGTTGTGGATTTTTGATCCTCTGCATCACTACACCAGCTCGAATCTGTGTACCCTACTAACTTGCATTATTTTCCTTTATCAGGTGCTGGAAATAAAAGGCCATAGTCAAGAGTTCCTTTCAAATACTTTAATATCCTCTTTGTCGCTTCTAGGTGTGATACATTTGGCTTATGCATAAATCTACTTACCATACTCACACACTATGTTAAGTTGGACCTCGTATGACAAAGGTATCTTAAGGACCCAATATATTGTCATTTACATCATCTTCTAAGTCTTTCGAAAGTTGCAAGCCTGGTTATGCAGTGTCAAGTCGAATTGCATTCTTCCATCTCAAACCTTGAGAATTTCTCCCTGCATATCTTTGATGCATCATTAAACCTCTACTAGTCTCGTAGAATTCGATGCCAAGGAAATATGAAATATCACCCAAATCAAACATTTCAATTCTCTTATCGAGATCACATTTGAAGTCTTGATCTCCTTCTGCAGCTACGTGTTATCAACATGTCATCTACATAGAGACATAAGCAATTCATTATTTCTTATTCTTACATATACTCCATGTTCATTTGTGCACATCACAAATTCCTTCTTCCTTAGAAAACTATTAATATTTTTGTTCCAAGATCTTGAGCTTGTTTCAATCAATACAAGGCTTTATGAATATTGTACACCTTTCTCTCTTCATTATATTTCACAAACCCATATGGTTGTTTAACATAAATTTTGTCTAAGGTTCATTCAAGAATGCACACTTCACGTCCATCCGACATATGTGCCAACTTCTTCTATTTCGCCAACAACAACCCGATTGTTTCGATCCTAGCCACGGGTAAAACCTCATCAAAGTTAATTCCTTCTTTGAGAAATCCTTTCGCCACTATCCTTGCTTTGTGTCGAGTTACTCTCCTTTGGGATTCATATTCACTTTGTATACCACTTGACATCAATTACCTTCTTGCCTGAGGCAATCGACAAGTGACCAAGTGTTGTTGTCTTCGAGGATTTCACTTCTTCGCTCATTTCTTTCACCCACTTCAATATTTCAATGCTTCATTTGCATTGACAAGTTCAACATCCTGCATAGAAAGAATAGTGTACAAGTTCACCTTCATTATCAACCACACCATCTAATGTAACCACACAATCTTGCAATCTTCCGCATATGTGTCTTGTTCTCCGAGGTCTGCTTTGTACTTATACTTGTTGACACATAAACACGGTTCCTCTTGTCGAACTTCTTTCAACTTGAGTTTATGTTTATTCAAGTAAGATTCTCACTGAACCTTTCTTGACATTTTGAGTACAATCTCATTCCTAAGCTCATCTATGATCACGTCTCGCTGATCACAATATGCTTATTTTATGGGTCAAACAACTTGGAACCTCCCCGTGAAACCACCCGAAACACTGATAGATATATCAAGTCGCCATCGAATGTTTTATCCCGCGAGAGGAAAGGAAAACATCGAGTAAACCTGAAAAGGGATAAATCACGGTCTTACGATCGAGATTGAGGTAAGGGAGTCTTACGCGAGGGAAGATATTAGCACCCCACACACGTAGTACTTCTACGGTATCCACTTCTATTTTCCGCCTAAGGGTGTGTTATATCTATATATCGCTTAATCACTACAATTCATGAGAAAGTAAAGGAAAATAAATAAAACATGGGAAAAGAAGGAAGTATTTACAAAGTTTTGCTCGACGATCCCCGTGACAAGATGCTCACGTATTCCATCGCTCAATGGGAAAGTCAGAGTTCGCTAACTTGTTTTGGTTGGTTTTGTGTTTTACTTTAGAAAAGGTTTTAAAGAAAACGCCCAGTAGAGGCTAAAAAGGTTTGCATGGGTTGGTTGCTTTACCTTGAGAAAGGAGTTTGAACCATTATTAAGCCGCTTTAGTTTTCAAAAGAAAAAAGAAAGCAAGTTTTAGTTTTATTACATGCAAGGATGCAAAAAGAGAAAAGCAAAACAAAATGGAGACTAACTAGTTCTACCCCTAATGTTGTCATGCAAACATTGGACTTATGGTTGAGGATGTAAGAGAATATCTACCTATGTTAACATGCAAAGGATGTAAATCCTAATGCTTAGGCTCGAGAGCTATCCTAACCGAGCGGTCCTAAGGGAAGCTATCCTAATATTCGTCTTGGTTGTAGAACCAAGGGATGTAGAGGGATGAATCAATCAAGTGCTTTGACAGAAGAACACAAGCAATGCAATGAACAAACAAATGTCACACAAGCGCACGAGAAGGAGGAAGTCCCATATCCTATAACAGCAAACTAAGGGCAGGAAGCAACCAGGAGCCAACATATTTCGATTCTAGTGAATGGTATCACTGCATGACATGAATTGTCAATTGTAAAGAGCAATGAGTGTAGGTATCAACAGTAAATTCGAACCCTGAGAGAAGGTGTGGAGAGTCAGAATAGAGGATTCTTGGTACTTTTATTATTGAATCGATAAGGAAGCAACATGATTTGTGGTGCTAAGCCACTAACTAGAACTATAGGGGTTGATTGCGAACCCTTATATATATATATATATATCAGTATCAAAGCGGGACTTTGCTTGGTGGTTCCACTCTAGATTGCCTAACCACTCATGACCTATGCAAGCAAAAATGTAAACACTTACTAAGAATTACATCCATATGCACGGAAGAGGATTTTAAACAAACCAAACACAAGTAGCACACAAAATCGCTCTAAACGGGTCTTTAAATAAACTAGAGGGGTTCCTGAACATGCTCCAACTACAAAAGCCCCATCATGCATCTCTAGTCCTACTTCTCATGGAAAATAAAGCGGTAAACCCTACTATTGTACCCCAATTTTTGCCCCTAAAATTTCTCATACTCATACCATTTCATTGCACAAAGATCACAAATTGGTTCTCTCTCTCTTTCTCTTTCTCTCTCTCACTCTCTCTCTCTTATCTTTAGGGTTTGCTCTTTGGGAGATCACCAAGAACCTTATGGTAGTGATTATTGCTTGTGTGTAATGATTGGTATTCGACTAAACATGATGTGTATACTTTTCTCTCTAAATGTTGTAGGTGAATGGTGCACAAGTTCCTCAAAGAGCTGATAGGTCCATGAGTGTATCTCCATGTCTTCTCTCATCAATTCTCAAGATTTTTAAAGTATTGTATCTCATTGAAGACTCCTATTATCATCAACCATGATATATTATCTTGAATGTATGCTTCATGCTTGAAAGAGATCATCAAATTCAAAGAATTCTCCATCCTATGGCCATCTCTCTTGAAACTAGGGTTTTGGAGTTCTCGAGGACCATATCTTGATGTCTATGAGAAGTTTGTGGATGAATTCAAATTCATTTGATTCTTAAGATGACTTCCAATTGAATATTCTTGGATTCAAGAAGTTTAAGTGATGAGAATATTGTTTTGAGGTCTATGATTGCCCACTCTCTAGATTGATGCTTCATCTATCTTGTATGACTTCAAAGGATCATAACTTGGTCATCCCTTATCTCCTTGAGCTAATTTTTCTTTTACAATGAACATAAGGATGTATAATACAACTTATTTCAATTGGTGAGAAATAAAATGCTTGGAAATTTTCCTATGAGGTCAAAAGAACACCATCCTTGATGAATTCTCAACTGTTGGTCAATCAACATCAAATGAACACATCTTGATCATCACTTATCATTTTGAGGTCATTATTTTTGCACAACAATCTTGAGGATGTGAACTTCATCTCCATATAGGTCTTGAAGATTGAAAGTTTTGAAATTGCTTGAAAATTAAAAGATTATAGGTCATTTCACAAAATTTCATCAACTTCACAAGGCCATAACTTTCTCAATTTTTGGAATTTTGAGTGATTCTTTTGAAAATGTTCCTTGAGAGGTATAATTCATATCATCTTTAAATTCAAGAACAAATTTTGAGTGAAAGGAAAGTTTGAAGAAGAAACACAATAGGTCAATTTTAAAAGTGGCATGCTTGACCAAGGTCCGTAAAAATCAATGATTTTGCAAGAATCCTAAAGGCTCAATCTCTCAACTTAAGCACCCATTTGATCTGATTATTTTTGCATTGTGTTCTACTCTTTGAATACTTCATTTGGCTCAAAAAAATCAGAAAACACATGAGGGAATTTGATTTGGCCTCAGTTCAACGTTTAAGCTAAACCTGCTTTGCACTCACCATCGCCATTTCGCTGTAACTCAATTTTAAGCCAAGTTAAGTCTTGTTTTCATGACTAATTGTGATTAAGAACTTCCCAGGATTAATTAGCACATCAAAATGCAGGGAATGATTGAGTTTTGATGCACATGAAGTCACATTTTCTTCATGAACACGGGTGTCCACGATTTTGCTCCAAATTGCATCATTCACCTCCCTCTTGATTCCATTTGCTTCTCCTATAAATAAGGGACACATTCCACTCATTTCCTCAAGTTTTGAGAGTCATAAAATCGCCCAAACTCACACCAAACCTCACATTTATGAGATTTGCTTTCACCTTAGACCACTTCCAATTTGAAATTAACCATTCATTCTTCTTCCTCGAACTCACATCAAGCTAGCGTAACAAGAATCTTGAAGCTTCCTCGCATATCCAAGTCCAGTTTTAGAGATATGAAAGTGAAATTGCTCTGTAGAATCTCCATCAAGCCTTTGTAAAACATCATTGTACTCTCCTCATCTCCTTGATCCTTGTGATCTTCACCATTTGTGTTTTCATCAACATTGATCGAGAATTTCTAGAAACAAGTGCTCGTTATTATTTCCATTTTTCCAAATTATTCAGGATATGAAATAAATTCTTCATGAGGGTACCATTAGAATCGCCTTGAAGAGACGGTTGAATGGCGCCGGTCCAAGAATTTATTTCACGCTTAAGGATCGAGTGGATGATGGTTGAGGTCAAGACGCACTACGTGTCTTTCTTCAACCAATGAGAGTCGGACATGTAATTTTTAAAATCTGATCTGGTATGTATCATGTGCTGCTATAGAGCCCTTGGATCGATTACTTTTGTGAGTCGACCATCCAACACGTGACATTAATTCGATTTATTTTTTAAGTTTAATTTAATTGGTGATCCTGTGAAAATCAAGGAGGTCCATATCAAGCACAAGGCGTCCGATCCATTAGATTAGCTTACTAACGCTTTTCACTATGATCAAATGGTCCATATTTTTTCTGCTTTTACTTTATTTTCGATTTTATATTTTAAATGTTTTAAACTTCAAAAATTATATAAAATTCATTTCTAGTCCAAAAATTATGAAAAATTCACAAAAATATTTTGAAATATTTCTTTCTGAATTTTATTTTTCATAATTTTATTTTCAGATTTGATATTTTTTAATGATTTTTCTTTTATTTGATGTTTTAATTGTTTTAAAATACTTTTGACATTTTAAAATTCGAAACATTATGGAAGGATCCAATGGTCATTTGACAAATATTTGTGACCTTATTTCATTTTTATTTTGATTTTACTATTTTTGCTATTTTGGCTTATTTTATCCTTTTCTTTTAATTTTAAAAATAGTATTTTGACTTAGAAAATTTTGAAAAATTTGTCAACACTTGTTGACCTTTGTTTGGCTTTGGGTAATTTTCTTGAATTTTATTTTGATGAAAAAATACTACTTATGTATTTCGTCATAAAGTCCAATTAAATAACCTAATTTCAAATTTACTTTTAATCATTTTATTTGATTTTTATTTTCAATTTACTTTGTTGACTTTGAATTAAATTTGAGTCACAAATTGCTCAACATCAATGGAATTTGGTGTTCGATAGGTCTCTTGACCAAATCCACCAAGAAAGTTGATTGATTTTGATGAAGTTAGACCAATAGAATTCATCCGATGCAAAATAAATTTGAAAATATTTCTTCTTCTCCCTCTTATTTTTCTTTGTTCCGATTCAAGAAAGTGATCAATTGGTGGCATGAACTTTAATGTTCTAATATGCCCCAAAAGATGATTTGAGCTTTGATCTTGGTTCAACACTTGTGGCACTTGTCGTGGTCGCTTTGATTTTAATCAAGCTTCAAGTTTCCACTAATTTGTCCATTTGAAATTTTCAATCATCTTCTGATCAAGTGATGTGATAATTCCAAAACCGTGATATACTTGACAAAAACAATTGAAACTTGTCGTGGTGGTCGTTGATTCTATCAAGCTTCCGCAAGTCTTCATGTAAGTTTCAAGATGGTCACCTTGTCGACGATTAATTAACAATTCGATGATATACTTGACAAGTTTCAAGATGGTCATCTTGCTAACCTTAATTAATTGCTCTTTACTTTTCCGCCTTTATTTTTATGCTTTTATTTTTTATTTTATGCACTTTATTTCTAGCATTTACATTTTATGTCATTTTTCCTTTGCTCATTTGAGCATTTTATTTTCCTTGCCATTTTGAATTTGCTCACTTGAGCTTTTATTTTCCTTTTCCAAAATACCTAATAATTCAACTTAAACATAAAAACTTAAATGGACTTGGTTATTATCCTTGAGCTTGAGCTTGATCTTTGGACTTAGTATTAAGACCTCCTTCCCTACTGAGATTGTGCCATTGGTGTTATTCTCGTCTTGTATGATTATCATCTTTGTATGCAGGTTATTCCGTATACTGACAGAGTGGATTTCCTCAAAATACAGCCGTTACATTTCATCCGTTTTTTAGGACAAGAGAGTTCATCCGAGAAGAATTATCTCAAGCTTGGTTTTTTGTCCTGTTATTTGTTGCTTATGTGGTAATCCAAAGGATGGATATGGTATTGGCTCTTTATGTCAAGTACTAGTCTTCTCACCGTTAGATCTTTCTTTACCTTTTATTTTATGTACATAGGTTAGCCTCTTCATCTCCTCCCATTCTTTAATTTTCAAAATCTTCCTCTTTTCAAAGGATTCTTGTTTTCAAAACTCGAACCGCTTTATAAAAAACTTGGACTTAGGTCCATACTTTTCAAACTTTTCTTAATAAACTTTCAATTCATTTAATAATACTTTGACTTTTTTTTCATAAGACTAAAACACCTAACCTCATTCAAACCTTTTTGAGCCTTTGTGGCTTTTCTAAACTAATATTTTCTTAAAATCAACCAACACACAATTTTTGGTCTTTTTAGTCGAACTACTTGGTTTTGATTTCAACATTTCACATTATTGGTATGTAGGCCTGAAACTCATTGGGAGTTCTATCAAACAAAAAATTATAAAAAGTACTTCTTTTTCCCCCTACCATCCATTTTGTACAAACACTCTTTTAGCACATATATAAAAATTTTCAAAAGGTTCATGCGAGTACCATAGATGCTTTGGGTGCCTAACACCTTCCTTTGCATAACCAACCCCGGTCCCGCATTGATCTTTTGTTAGGATTTTATTCGCTTTTTCCTAGTCCTTTGATAAACTAAAAGCGATGACGACTCTTTTGTTAATTTTTGAGTTAAGTCAATTCAATGGCTTATATCGTAGTTTTGCCACAAAAAGTGGCGGCCTGGCTGATGTTTAACCTATGATGGACCATCTCTAAGTGGTTACCCTATTTTGTTTATTTGTATATATGTGCTATATTGTTTGTATATAATGTATGCTTGTTTGTCGGATGTTTTTCCGGTTGGGTGCTGGTGTCGATCTTTTTACCCTGACCAAACTGGATAAACTTAAGATAGGATTGGTATAGTCATGTTAACTTTAGGAGTAATCCTAAGAAGGAGACATGAAGAGATCCCTACCAAAGGGAGGTTCCTTGATTGTGGTATTTTGTTTACCGAGCGATCAGTGAAGACATGATCGCCACCTCGAGAGTCCTGAAGGAGGGTCGAGAACCCTTAACCCATTTTGCCTTTAGTGGGTAGTGACTATTACAGAGTCATCCGAAGTAGTTGCTAATGATTTAGTTTCACCGAAGGTACAATGATTACCAAGTACATCGAAGTATAGTATTGGATGGAGGAATGAAAATACAGACCTTTAGAACCTGATGAGGATGCTTAAATACCTTGTGGGAAAATGACTCCATGTCTGACCAGAGCCCACGGACCCGTTGTTCAGACCTGTGTTGTTGCATCATCCATTCATGCAACCATATCTTGTGAGTGTTTTTTGGAGCCCTATCTTCATGGGTCTCAAGAGCTATTGAGTAAGATGTCAGACATCAGAGAGCCTTGTCGATTTTTTCCTAATACTCCAGGTTCGATGAAATAGAGGATCTTCAGCTTGTTTGTTAAGATGCAACAAGAAAGGAAGTTTAAGAACAAACATACCATGTCCTATGAAGAGTCGAAGAAAGGATGATTTGATGAGATTCTTTCGTCTGAGAGATACGATTAGAAACATGAGGATTTACTTTCTTCCAAGGTTCACCCATCTTCTAGTGCCCTGTTTATTCTCGCATACTTTCTCGATATGGTGCTTGGAAAGGTTATGTTAGGTATGTGTTAAAGAATGGTAGCTGAAGTTAGATTAGGAAGCTCAAGAGGAAGAGGTCATCAAAGAACTAGTCTTGTACTTGAATCATTTAAACTCTGTATTGAAGAGCTGTAATCCTCAAATGTTTTATTAATAATATGAGTTTTATTCAGTATTTCAATGTTATACTTTTGATATTTGCAAATTAAATTGTCTTATTAAATTCTTGAACAATGAATAAAATAAAAGAAATAATAAACAAATCATATAGCATTGCATGCATGAATATGCTACATTCTTCACTTTTGTACCTCCTGTCTTCTTATTTACTTTGTTCAGCTTCGTTGTTGCATCAGAGATAACACCCGAGCCAACCTAAGAAGATGGAAAATTAGAGCAAGAGAAATGCGAGAGGTTACTTTGAGATACAGGTAACAACTCGATCTGCTATGTGGAACAGTTGGTTGCTTCGGATCACTACCTCATCCGCCTTCCTCAGATCATTCAACCTCATTGCAAAATCATATCTCCAGGTTCAAGATGCTGTTTCTGCGTGTTGGTTTCATCCAACACCAGATGCCCCGTTATCCTTTGGAAATGCCAGAGAATTTCATGTCCGGTTACAACTCATGCTCAAGTGACTTCATTATCCAACCTGCCGTTGTTTGCACCTCTTGAGGGTCCATGCTACCTGCTTTCAACAAAGAGTTTGACAATCTCTTCCCGAAAGATTAGACTTCTAATGATCGAATGAATGGTTTCCGTAACCTGACAAGATATTTAAGAGAGAAAGGCCTCAAGAAAAGAGTTATTTTGTGATAATGTCAATGATTTGTACTGCCCTTGTATGTGAAACTGCATGCTAAGTTCAAAGCCCCAATGAGAAGGAATAAGGCAATTTGTCCCTGACCATTTGATGACGTATTTGAGAAGGATGTCCACTTATATTGAAGATCGTGTATGCTTCATTCATTCTTTCAAGATAGTTTGACAGTTGCAGCTTTCAGATGGTACATGAATCTGACACCGGATATCCATACATTCAAAGATCGGTGAAGATTTTGTAGCATTACAATTACATATGTACATGCACGACCATGATCAGCTAAGGGCAATGGTTCAAAAGATAAGGAACCTTCAAGAGTAAGCTCGAATGCGAGCTCACGACAGTCATACCCTCCGGTTAGCAAGAGATGATCCAAGTTTTCTGAAGACTTTATCCCTTCTATTACTAAAAGATGGTAGCCAGCACCTAATGATTTTTCTAAAATGACAGCATGAAGTCGTCAGAAGAGGCATCCGAGACGATTGGTCGGAAGGATCGGTTGGGCTAAGAAGCCATCTTTGGATTCTCCAAAACAAAGAAGATATTAATGATGTTGTCTAGGAAAGGAGAACCAGACCTCCTAATGCAGCCTCCGATTAACAAGTTGCTGATGTTACCTGTGTTGTTTCTACAACCCAACTATTATCTCTACAACAAAGCATTCAAGCGGGGCAAGGCCCAAAAGAGAACTGCTTGATCCGATTCCAATGACTTATGCAGAGCTATATCCAATATTAATTCAGATGCACTTGGCAACCAAGGGCATCTCCAACTGTTCCAAATTTTTACCATAGTATTATAAGGATGATCAAACACAGATACCACCAAGGAGCCCAGATTGAAAAATTATTATTGTTGAAGTCGAGGTGCAAAACATGGTCAACAGGCTGTATTTTATCTTTCAAAGGAATCCATTACATGGAAGTGTTGTGAATCGCATCCAAACATGGAAGTGCTGTGAATACGGTCGATGGAGAAAATGTGGTTTATGACGTGAATTGATCATTGGAGATCTCGTGAAGATGTATGGTGCTATTTGTAAAGTTGGTCACGATCATGTTGCTTGCAATGTGTGTAGCAAGTATACCTGTGGAAACTTGAAACCATATTTCTCTTTAACTTAATGTCTCTCCGGAGATGGCCTAGTCGAGCAAGGTACATTTCACCCTGCCTCATAGCAACAAGGCACTTGTGCTCCATCACATAAGTTCGATCTAAAGATTCTATTATACATATGGGCCTTGAAGATTATCTTCATTCGCGTCTACGACTCTCATCATCTTATCTTCGATCATTACTTTGTAATTATTTTCACCAACCGCCTTAGGCTAAGCAAGTTGTTCTTCTTCGTGAAAGTACAACACATTTAAAATTACCGACTTTTTCCATCTTTCCTCATAATCATAACATATCCAATACCAGCGTTATAGTAATGTCATTTGCAAATTTTATCATGTTCTTCATGAGGTTTTAGATTAACAAACCAATCTTTCCTTCCGCATGTGTGTGATGAATATCCTAAATCCAAGTACCATTGATCCTTGAATTACTCTTCATATATTGTTGTGACCATCAACAACATCTGTTCTACTTCACTTAGTGAACTTCGCATCACTTTCTTGATCCTTTAGCCGCTATGGACAATCACTCGAATAATGACCTTACTTACGACAATTGTAACATTGAATGTGAATCTTGTAAGGATTTCGACCACCTCTTTCTCTATTTGCAACACCACCTCTTTGATTGACTTGGTATGATTTTTCTCGATTCAACACATTTACTTCGTTTGGTTTCCTCTGAATTATTGTAGCCACCTCTATCTCTATCAAACCACTTTCTTTGCCTTTGGTTTCTTTTGTTGAATATAAAAGCCTCATCACTCCTTGACTTGTCTGCGCTCTTTCATTCATCCTTTATTCATGAGATTCAAGCGTTTGAAGCTCTTCCTTTGTTAATTTGGACAAATATTTCCTCTTTTATAACAGCTACCACCACGTAATCGAACTTAGGGGCCAAAGATCTCAAAATATTTGAAACAACAACTCTTTTGCTAATGTTTCTCCACATGTCTTGATTTGATTCACTAGTTTGTAACCCTAGTGAATAAATTATACATGCTTTCATTATCATCCATCTGAAGCAGTTCATAAGTTCTTTTGTGAGTTTGTAACCTCACATCCTTCACCTTCTCGGCCTCCAAACAATTTTGAGAATCTTCCAAGCTTCTTTTGCATTCTACATCACTAACCTTTTCAAATTGTAGGCCGACACATTGATGAATTATAAAGAGAGTTTTATAATTTTTCTTCAATTCTTTGTATTCCGCTTCTTCAACTTTTGAAGCTCTTTCATCAAGTGGTTCTACTCCATATTTTACAAGATCCCAAGTATCTTGAAAATCGAATATAAGATTCATCTGTTGCATCAATCTCATAGTTATCTCCTTTAAATTGGGAGACTTCTAGAAAATTTCCGTTAGCAAAATTCATAGCCATTTTTCTTCTTCTTCCATTGATCGCTTAAGGAGCTCTTGATATCGGATGTTGGAAATCTACCAATATCTATGATGAATTTCTACCAATTTTGATGAACAAGATTGATATCACCACACAATAACAATGGCAATGAAAGAAAATTAGAGAAAAGAAACAATTATTTTCGCAGGTTTCTCGCCCACAACGTGAAAACTTTACTATTCTTTTTGCAAAATATCGTGAATGACTTGATAAAAAAAAAATAGGAGTTACTACCTCTATTTATATATTTGAGTTAGCTAATGCCCAAAACTATAAAACCCAAAATGTCTATTTTGAGCTAAATCATCTATTCTATTTTAGATTTAAATCAAATATATCTAAATCTAAAATCAACTATGTGTGTAACAAACATTTCTACACTCCTAAATCAAATTAAATCAAATCTTTCGACAGGAATTACTTTCAACAGTTAGATGGATCCATTTCTAAAAGTCATTAGGTTTTTGAGGATAAGATCAATCTTTTTTTAATGTGTGTTATGTCTTTGTTTTCTATTAACCCTTTTCTCTGTTGTCATAGTATCACCATTTTATTTTATTTTATTTTTCAACCTATTGACTATAATTTTGCAATCAGTTAACACCATTACACTTTTAACTTTCATTTTCCTTGTTATTTCAAAGTGCATTTATTATGGCGTGTCTTCAACGCAATAGAATTTTGATAGTCTCTATGATTTTGGTAGCCTCTATTATGACTATGACGTCGTTACTTTTTTTTTAAAGATAGCTAATGCATTTCATTCTCCTTTAAAATTGATAATTAAGAATAATAACATGTCTCCTATCAATTTGGTCAAAATTTGATAACCTATGGAAGAAGAAAACACATCTGAATAAGACTTAATTATTTTAGAAAGCAAGTAAATAATGAGAAGTTGAATTTGGAACACTGCAGGATTGAGAATCAGATTGTAGACATCATGGCGAAGGTTGTGCAAGTGAAATTGTTCAAGAGATTGAGAATTATGATGAAAATAGATAGATTAGACACAATGAATTAGACGATGTCTTAAATATGTAAATCCTTGTGTTAAGCATGATTATAGATTCAACATAGTCGAGGCTGTGTATAGTTGATAATAGTGTGAATTCAACAGTGAGTTGAATACAGTATGTCGAGGTCTGTAAGTTTGTTAGCTGGAGATGATATGATGAATAAGAAGTCTCATTATAAATAAGGAGGTACACACACTTGAAAAATAAAATTTACGAGAATTAAAAGCAGTGAGAGTCTTTGCAGATTTGATAATCTTTCTTCTTCCCCTTTCTCCCAAACTATAATTTCTCTTTATAGGATTTATTTTGTTTTTAAATCATTGTGCAAACGAATCGCCTTGCAACGATGAGTGGTTGAATCACTAGAGTGAACAATGAAGAACAAAATCGTGAATCAATCCAAAAAGTGATTGAATCTTGTTCTATCAAAGAGTGTCAATCCAATACCTGCATCATATGCAATGTCTCCATAATTCCTTTTAATTGTCATTTTGAAATTTTACATACCAAGATAACTAATTATTGTTGTTACTTTTGTAACAATATTTTTTCCTAACACTCTTAATTTTTAGTACCTCGGTTCTTTTTAAGTGTCACTTTTAAAAAAACTTTTTAAGTGTCACATTTCAAAATTTAAGATAATATTTGTTGTAGTTTTGTCAAATTACCCATAATCATTATGCTAAAGAGAAATGTTAAATAAACTATTAAAAATTAAGGCTATTGTTGAAAAAATTATTAAAAGTAACAATAATCATTAGTTGTCTTAGAATATATAAAACTAAAAAGTACTTGTAACAATTAAAGAGGAACGACAAAAGTAGTTTATTTAACTTTTTTCTTTATAATAATGATTAGGAGTAATTTTGACAACATCATAATTAATAGTATCTTGAACTTTGAAATGATATTTAAAAAGAAACAAATATTTTTATTGGAGGTGAGACTTAAAAAAACGGATGGAGTAATGCTCACATGTGTCGTTTGTGTCGGACACATGTTAAGAGCTAAATGTAAAAAAAAATTCTCAAAAATTGTGCATAATCTTAATTAAAATTTAATAATTAATGTGTTTATTATTATTTTCAATACAAAATTTTTCATCTTTAGATTTCTTAACATGTGTCCTTGTAATAAATTAAAGAATTTCACTCCATTTTCCTTTCACCTAGTTTGAATGAAATGACTTTCCACGGTTATAGAAGAAGCGACATCAACTTTTGTCCAAATATGACAGAGACTAGTTAATTTTATTTTTCATTTGATTAAATAACTCTCTCTTTAAACGAAGTCGTCTGCAATACAAAATCAATTATTTCTTGTATCATAAATTAATGTTAACATGGTTGTTGGTGTTGCGGTAGAGTATTTACCAGAACTTAAGCTCTTCAAAAGATTATAACATGCATAAATGCTAGTCATAGGTTGGATTGATTGTGTGAGTTCTTCAAGATACATTGCAAATTATCAATTTGCTACTTGGGATTTTAGTAGGAAAATCAATTAAACTTTTGCCAATTCATATTCTCCAACTTGAGAGTGAGCACTTGATCAAGCATAATCTTGTTTGATTTAATATAATGAAGAATAATTTGTGGCTTACAATCATAATGAAAATATATAGTAAAGGTATCCTGAAGCTGTTCCATCCTTTTGCTACAACAAAACTGGAATTATATAAGATAGCTTACTATTTAACATTACTTAAACAACCAATTACAAATCAAGGTGAATCAACTTAATTACCTTGTTTAGTAACCAAATAAAAAAACTTAATTACCTTGTACTATAGGAACAAGTATACAAAAGCCTTTATAATCTAAACACAAGATTGGATTGGACCATAACCAACAATAGCAACCAATCATACAAGCACACATGCACCAAAACACATACTTCAACCACTACCTATTTCCACATCCCAAAGCTTAGTACATAAGTAGCAACTTCATGGTTATATTCTGTTCTATTCCATATAACAGTCCAAAACATCCACTGATCCATTCTTGTCTTAACCACAAACTTCAATTCCTTCATTCTTGTGTGTTTCCTCCAACGCTACCTTCCCAATTTTGTTTTGTTCCACCCATCACTTTCAAAGGCATTTCATGTAAACTGTTCAAACCTATTGGGCTTGAATTTCGGTCTTCAGATTTGTACTTATACCCCGAGGCCCAATACAGATAGTTGAAAAAATTAAGACAGCTAAGTATAGCTAGGAACCAATAGAACAGGTTCAAATTATTTTGATTCAAATCAAACCCATGTAACCAACCTTGTTTACTTGGAGTAATCCTTTTGGTAACAACATTAATCAAATTGACAAAAACAGTGCTCAAGAAGTAACCAATTGACATTGACAACCATGTGAAAGAAGTTGACAATGATTTCATACTTGAAGGTGATTCCCTGTAGAAAAATTCCAAAAGTCCCACAAGTGTAAACATGTCTGCAATACCAAATATGCCATATTGGAATGAAAGCCAAAATAGGCTTATGGGGTTATTTGGGTCTTTTCTACTTTGGTTCCTTCTTTTCACTTCTACCATTCCAGCCACTGTCATTGATATAACTGAAAGGACTAATCCAACACCTACCCTTTGGAGCTGTGTGATTCCAGAAGGGTGGTTTGTGATTTTTCTTGCAAATGGAACAAAGAAAAGCTCGTAAATTGGAACCAAGATGCTTATGAAAATAAGAGGGATAACAGGAATAGATGATGCTGGAACTGTAAATGAACCAAGTTTAAGATTCATTATGTTTCCTTGTTGTACTGAGAATGTTTGAAGCTGTGCTAAACATGTGTTCATTATGATTGTGCTGGCTACTATTGGTAACATTCTTGTTAGGATTTTCACTTCTTCAATTTGTGTCACTGTGCAAACTTTCCATGGTTGTGGTTTCATGTTTTCTTGCAGAATTGCTGCTTTATCTAAACACCTGATTCAACAAACCATAACAACTTTACTTAACAACATACAGTCACTCTAAAAATCAATTTTAAATGTAAAAAGTCATTTTGTAAAATCACTTTTACTATTCATAAAAGTGAGTGCTACTAGTACATACTCTACCAAACAAAAAATAAAGCTAGAAAAGGTACTGCTATACTATACCCTAAGTTGCATATTATTCAGGTAGAAAGAAAACAAAAAACACAACATTGATTACACCAAATGTACTACTGTTTTTTATCATCATCTCTTGGTTCTGTCAGAAAACTTTTATTACTTTTATCTTATGTTTAGCAGTTTATACACGGCATAGATATTTTCTTTTCCTTCCATGATCATTTTCTTCCATATATCTGTTACTCCAAATCTTGTATGTGTGTTAGTGGGTCCAGTGTCCTTGGCTTTACCTACTCCAATGTACATGAAAAAGAATCCTAACATGCATATTTGCTGGACCATTTGTCTTATCATTTTGCAGACAATTATTGTGCAGCTTAAATAAAAAGCAATTTTTTAGTATGAATGAAGATTGTAAAAAATCACCTTATTTGGCTTGTGTGAAGAATTTTCTCCACTGTTGCATCTTTGTCACTTATTTCATATAGTTCGTCGTGTGACTCTGGCAGTGACAGCTTTCGGTTTTTAAATGCCACAACAATAACCTGTAATCAACAAAATCATATCTTTTAAGCATATTTAATTCATAGATTAATCATTAATGTGTTTATGAATGAAAACCAAACAGAGAATAAGACTAAACCTGAACAATTCTGATGGTGGGGCTATCTCCAGGAGCTTTGATTCTATAGAAAGGCTTACCAAGAGCAAGTGTAACAAAACCAATAGAAGAAGCTATGGTTATTATGAAAATCCCCAATGCCAAGCTTTTGTGTACTAACCCAAACAACACCAGTAACACCAGAAATTGCTCCAACAGTTGAACTAAGTAAAAGCCAATTGAAATAGCTTGCAAGTGCTTTTGCTTCATTTGGATCCTTTTCTTCAAATTGATCAGCACCAAACGCAGTCATGGAACCTCTCACCCCTCCAATACCCAATGCATACAAACTCAACGACGCATAAAACATAACTCCAATACCACCTTTCACACAGCTCGATTTCCCACATGCATTCGGATGTAAATGACCGGAAGCAGCTTGAAATGTAACCATTGCCAAAGCCTACACAACTCACTGAGTTATTACTACAAATAGCTTGTGTGCAAAGATTTTGAAACTATTCTTATGCTGTTTAGAAATTAGAACTTACCAGAACTTCTAAGGAACCAAAAATCAAACAGGTGGTGAACCTATTCAAATAAGTATCTGATACAAATCCACCAACAAGAGAAAGCAAGAAAGTTGATCCCATAAAGTTTGTTAGAGTATTTGCAGAACTTGATAGATCAAAATGCATCACTCCATAGAAATACAGAACCAAACTAACCATGTTTGCAACAAACCCCATATTATCCAATGCTGACAAAACTACATCAAAAATCAACAAAAAATATACCAAATAAACTACAACAACAAAAAACACAACAACAAATTTTTCATTGAATCTTTTCCTCACCAAAAACAAACATGGTAGCTCTGAATCCACCTTTCTTTCTCTTCCATTCAGCAAGAAGCTTGAGTTCTTCAGTTTCCTCTTGATCTGCCTGTAAAACAAAATTTGAATCTCATCATTATCATCAACATTATGCATAAAATACTTGAGTAAGAGTTCATTGAATTGAATCTCACCATTGTTGTAGAATGAAGTTGTAGACAACAATAGAAAGTGTTGTTTGTGAAATGTGAGCAAGTAGCTGAAAATTGTAAGCTACTTATCAGTTTCTACTTTTTCAACTTTTCTTACCTTTTTTTTTTCAAATCCAAAACAGTAAAAAAAATTAACATGGAACTGTATTATTGGTGTTTTAGGGTACAAGCTAATGATGGTTAATGAATCAATTATGATAATCAAACCTAACATGGATTATAGTATACCCCACTTTACTTGATGGAGTATATTTGTTTGTCATTGATGAAGAATCCATTGCAGGAAATTGCATTCAGTGAAGGTAATAGGTCAAATTGAAAAGACTGGTTATAGAATTTGGGAAGACTTTTGAATGCTTTTTTGATAAGTTGCATCAATTTGATTAATTGGACTTATCATACATCAATTCTATTAACTATTCATTTGTTGTTTCTTAGTAATAATTTTTCTTTTAATTATGTCATAATAGTATTATGAATATGTAGCTAAGAAATAACAGAGATATTTTTTCAATACTATTCTTATTAACACATACATCTCCATATTCTCTCTACAGCTTTATGTCATTCTTTCTTTTATGTATAATGATAAAGAATATTTTAGTACAAACATACAATATTATCATTAAAATTAATATATTTAATTATTTCTTTAAGAATCATATATTGTTCAAATGAAACATTTTTTATAAGACGGAGAGAGGATTGTATTACAAAATAAAAATTAAATAGTTCTAATCAAGAAGTTGAGTGTTAAAGCATGGATGATTAATTGTTAAGGGAGTAAGGTTGAAACTTGTTTTTTTGGTTAGACAAAATTGTCAGACTGAAAAAGATCATATAAGTTTGCTTCTTAAGATAAAAGAGAAAACATTTGTAGCACAAAAGTTTCCATGCGTAAGAGGTGTAACACATAAAGTTACTTAATTCTCCAAAGCTGACTTTCCAACCTTCAAGGCTGTAAAAATATGTATGGGAAATTGAAATCAAATGTCAACTATTCAAAATTCACCCATTTAAACCACGCTGACACGTAAGTAATTAATCTAGGTTAGTACTAGTACTTTATTTATGTGAAGCACTTACATTTGAAAGTGAGTGATTAAATCTCACATTAATCCAAGTGAAGGAGAATATATAAAAGAATGCCGATAAATTGATTGAAAAATTAAAATTACTTTTATAGTAATATATAAATTTTAATTAATAAAAAAATTTGAAGTAGAGAACCGTGAAAACAAAAATAATGTTATGTTTGATTTGACATTTGCAACTACAAACACACATTCTCTTACTCTTCAACCACGACTTGGAGAAATTATAAAAGATCTACCATCATTTGACATTTGACATTTTTACTGTGATTTGACATTTTTACATTTTTACTGTGATTTTAAAAAATCTACCATCAAACTAAAGAAGAAAATAATTTTTTATCTTTTAATTCATTATACTTAAATAGTTGTTACAAGAGATTACAAATGAGTTAGAAGAAAATAATCTTTTAAGTTCTAAAGAACATACCTTATTTTTAACCTAATTATTTATCGCTCTCTCTAATTTTCAATATAAGAATAACATAAACACAATCGTCGACCTCCATCGCCTCGCCACCCTCAACCATCGTGGTCGACACTCTTCCCTCATCATTGTAGCACTCATCATTTGATTTTTACGATTTCGTTGAAAACTCTCTCACAGATAATGACCCCTTCTGGCGACTTTTTGGAATTTATGGCTTTCTGATTTATGCAATGTTCAAATATGTTATATTTTTCTCCATCGCTTAAGATTTTAAGATATACTTGATAACCTCTGTGTCTGGTGGGAGGCGACTTAGTTGTTTTGCGTTTATCGCAAATGTTATGATTAGCAAGAGTTGCCACCATTTTCTTTTATCCAATATGGAAAGGTGAAAAAACGGAAAGATCTTTTATTGATTCTAAGTTCGGGGTAAGTTATGAAAAGGGAAGGTGTTAGCACCCTTTTCCTCGTGAGTTATCTACGGGCTCTTAATTTAACTCACTTTTGAAAACTTGCTTTTGCGTGTGTGATTTGTTTGAAAATATTTTGACTTTAACTTTTGTAATGATTCTTTTATCAATCCTCGAGAATGTATGAAGTGTTTGAAAATGTGTAGTGTGAAATATATTGTGTTTTGAAAAGTTGTTGTGTGCAAACAATTAAGAACTACCCTCAAAGGTCATTCGTTATTCTTTTCCATCTCCATTAGGGATAGTGTTATCCATACCATTAGTTAGTAGGTAGTCTCATCCATTGGATGTGAAGGGACGGTAGGGATCGTATGGTCATGAAGACAACATGTAAGGATACCTTAGCAATTCGGTGGACTATCATCATTTTCGTTGGCAACAATCGAGGGACAAGATCATGTATTTGTAGACAACAATCGAGAGACATCGAGGGACTATGATCTTTATGATGATTTTAACGAGGGTCTTTGTTAATGGTATTCCTTTGAGGACATGACCATTTATAAAGCGACAAGGGGATACCAGTAAGGGTGATGTGAAAATGTGTTAATTCAGATATTTATCTTGAATTAGGGTTTTCTAAGTTAATTTTATTCTTGCCATAATAATCCTATTAGCATACATCTAGCAGTTAATATATGTACAGAAGATAAAGTGCGAGAATTTTAAACCTAAATTATTACATGGTTTTGGGGCAGTTACATAATAATAAAATACAGAAAATAAAGTCCTAAGCTATTACATCCTTTAAGCAGTTATATAATTGAAAAAGTGCGAGAAAGTAAACCACGACTATTACAAAAATATCTGTGCGACCTATACATCGTTTTCTAGAATTTAAAAGGCAAAAATATAAATAAATAAAGAGAAAAATTATTCGAACTAATGCAAAAATATTTTAACACCCTAAGTATTAAAAAAAATATTTTTATTTTATTTTTTGTGATTTAATTTTAATAAGAAAAAAAATTAATTTTAATGTTAATTATATATTAATTATGAAAATAATATTAAACCTAATTAAAATAAAAATATTTTTATGTCAAAAATTAAATAAATATTTAATTAACCTAAGACTAAAAATAAAATGTTTTTTTATGATTTTAGAAATAAGTTAAAAGAAATTTGATAAGAAATTAAATTAAGAAAGAAAATTAGAAAAAAAAGAAAGGAAAAAGAAACAAGTGCTAAAAAAATGGGATGGTCTTGCTAGGATTCAAACTCAGATTCTTGAGGTTACAGGCTCAAAAGCTTGCCACCAGGCCATGTGTCTGTGATGTTATAATGTCGCCCTTGGAAATATATATGTGGTACTGCATTTTAAAATATGAAAAAAGTGCAAAAAAGGATCAAACTCGCCTTGAGAGGTAAGCCTTAAGTGCGCGCGTTTAACTACTGAGGTGGTGATACATCCAGTATTTTAAACACTTTCATAAATATATATTGGAAAATAATTCCCAGAAATCAAACTTAAAATCAAAACGCGCGCAAGTGGACCCCAAGTGTTTGAATGGACCAATGATACCCACATAGTCAAAGAGTCGAGGGCCGGAGGACGTCGGAGCCTAGCTCGTTTCGGCGATTCAGTTCTCAAACTGCAAAATAAAGAGTTAGCAATCAATAGGGACCCTAACCCCCCCCTAAATCGACCCTTGCAAGTTCAATGGTGATGTTTGTTTGCCCTGAAACTACCTATAAATAAGGATACGACGAAGTAGAAGCTTCGTGCCCTAACAATGGAAAGTGGTTGTTCCTGCACGAAAGCTTGCAAACGATGGGTCTAAATGAGTCCAGGCATCAATACAAACATAAATATAAGTATAAAATTCATTTATATTGCATGATTTTAAAGTTTGAAATCCCATAATTTACCAAAACCGGTGAACTTGACGGGGTGAGTTCTGGACGCGATATGGCTTAGCAAATCATTGGGATGGACTCCTGGGAACCTCAGGATGATGATTTGATGCTTGGTTTGGATTGAAACTGGCTGGAGAATGGGGTTTGAGTTTTCCCTAAACTTTGATTTTTTTATAAAATTTCTCTAGGGTTTTGAGAGCGACAATTTGTGTCCTTGGCTTCTGATCTTGTTGTGTATATATAGAGGAACAAATTAGGTCAAGAATTGTGAAGGAAATATATTGCATTGATGAGAAAATATTTTATTGGAAATCAAAATAAATATCTTCAATCATGGTCAATCTTCTTCAATCATTTCTTGTGTGTTTTTGCAATTGTTTGGGCTTGTTTGGACCTCAACAACTTAGATCTAGGTACACCCATCATGCATTTCTCTTATATTTTATTTAATTAAATTTAAATTTAAATGAATAAAATCAAGAATAAATAAAATAAATATTAAGATAATGCATGGATGCGTTTAGAGGTCCTTGACAATGTTATAAACATGTTCCAAACCTTAAAACATAGGCCCATTTGACAAAATTTCAAGATTGCTCAATATTCACTTCATGCACTTCCTCAAAATTGTCAAACTTGCAACAATCATATCTTGTTCAATTCTCAATATTTCAAGATGATCTTGGACTTTTTAGAAAGCTTAAGATGTTCTCTAAAACCTCTCTTTGGTGTTATCTCATTTGAAACTTCCATGTTCATGTAAACTTCTTTGAGAAAATATGACTTTTTGTTGACTTTTGAAAGAACCTATAATGTCTTGGCCCATATCTCTCAAATGAAGCATTTTTGGGGAAAAACTATTAGAGAAAAAGTTATAGAGAATTGAATTTCCTTTAAAATGAGCTTTAATTGAGGAATTTCTGATGAAGTATGTGAAAGTTATGATTGGTCAAAGTTTAGTTGACTTCCCCTAATTTAGTAACTTTTGAATTTTGATGAATCTTGAGTTTTCTTGATGAATTATGATCAACCCTTGATCAAATAGTGAATGTAACTTCAAAATCTTGATGTTGACCAAAAATGATGAATTTTGACTATATGTTGACCACCATTGACTTTTGATCCAATACAACTAATTTTTAATCATCTGAGCAATTGATTGAGCAAATTTGCACCGTGAGGCTTGAAATTTGACATGGAGATATTTTGAAACATATGAGACACTATGAAGTCTACTTGAGGCATTAGAAATCACATTTACCTTGAGAAAAACAAAACCATAATTAGAGGCCAATTGCTTAGGAGAGGGTTTGTTTGATCAATCTTGAATAACCTTGAGCACGACGATGTATCTTTAACTAAAAAATGGGAGGGAAAATTTTAAGGTACAACACCTCCACCTTGACTTTAAAATATGGTGTGTCAATTTAACCATAAACCTCTTTATGCTCTCTACCATATTGAAACACTAATCAACAACCTTGATCAAGTTCAAGCCACCACTGAACCTTGATCTTGCCACTTGCATTCACTTGCTTCAAATCACCTTTTTTGTCTAGGTAATCTAACAAGCCTATGAGTATGGTTCTCTAACTATTGTTGACTCCATATGTTTTTGAGTGCCTCCTTGATGGCCCCTGTTTTGAATTTTGCAACCCTTCAGCCACACTCTAAGCATAATACCCAATGTTAGCATATTCGTCCCTTTGAGATGTTATAACCTCCCTCCTTAATTTATTTATTAGCTGACAACGCGTATTTAGAGGGGGTGAATATACGTCTAAAAATTATTCTAGACACAAATCAAGAATTAAATTTGTTTTCAAAGAGTTTTAACGCTGAAGCAATTTTTTTGGATAATCGTTTAAATCAACTCATTGGAAACTCGGATATGCAAATCAATCAAGTTGTACTGTATGGAATGATATTTAACAATTGGTTAATTCAAACCTCAATTCAATAAGCCACTTATTTATTGTTTGAGCAAGATCACTTTGCAATACTATTTTCAAGGCTAAATAATCAAAGAACTAACTTGATAATTTTATCAAACACTTGGCGTGCAAGTGAATTTCGAATATTTCCTTGAATGGTGTTGATATACAAAACCATTTATAATCAAAAGTGATTATAAGCTATATCCACACCTATTTTAAAACAAATTCAAAGAGGAAAATTCTTAATTCAATTGCTAGCGCAATGTTATTTGTTAAATTCAAAGCAAGTAAAAGCAAAAACTAAAAGACATGAGGAATTTATTTACAGGTTCCCACACATCGTCCTTGTGTGTGAGCATGTTTGTGTCTAATTCCAATTGGAATTATAATAATTATAATATGCAAAATTATTTAATACAAAGGAAGAGTTAGAACAACAATACAAATTCTCCAATTGATGTTGATGTAACTTCTTCAAACCTTTGTTCTCAAGCAAGATCAAATCAACCGATAGATGACAACCTATTCGCCACTAAGCTACTTCCTTGCAAAGATTTCAAACACTCCAAGGATCTTTGAAAATATTTTAAACACTCTAATGGAATTTCACCGAGTAAATCTCATTACAATCTATCAACACAAGATCATCAATTCTATCATCCAATTCTTGCTATTTTTTAAAACATTTCAAATACATAAAGGTTCCTTGCAAAGATTTCAAACACTCAAAGTTGTTCATGTAACATCCCGATTTTTAATAGTTAATTAATTATTATTATTTATTGTATTATATGATAATTAATTTAATTGGGTAATTTAAATGAGTATTTGAATTATTTGAATATGTGTGTTATTTGAATAATTGGTTTTATGAGTAGAAATGAGATTATTTAGTGTCGGCCTAATCATAAGAATAAAAGTAATAAGGAGGTGTTAAGTGTTAAGCCCAATTGAAGTTTAATAGTTAGTAAAGGGTTAGAGGAAAAACATAGTTAGTGTTGTCATTTGGTGAAAAGAAAGAAAGAAGAGAAGAGAAGGAGAAGAAAAGAGAAGGAAACCCTAGAAAGCTAAATATTCAAGAGGTAAGGGAGAATCTTCATTATTACATTTTATGATGTTGGGTAGTGATTATTAACATGCTATAGGATTGGATATCTCAATTTCTAGGTTTTGGTTTCTCAAATTGAAGTTGTAATTTGGGGTTTTTGATTATTAAAACTAGATTTGATGATATGAATAGGTTCTCTATAGTGTATACATGTTAGATAGTGTTTAAATGATGATAAATAAGCATTAAAACTATTTTGGATAAGGAATTTCGTGGCTGGACAGATGCAAGTACATAGCGATTTTTGCATAATTAGGGAGGCGATCGCTGTGTGTGCAGAAAAATGGATCCTTTGATTATGCATGATTGGCTTATGGATTTTCTAGCTTATGATTTATCATTAACTTACATGACTTCTAATAATTATTTTGATGAGTTTTGGATTGCTTTTGGATGCGATTTTGTTGAATACCTGCTACTTGAATTTAGTGTATGTATGTTATATTTTGGAGGAATTGTTGAGAATAACATGTGTTGGCTTGTATGCTATGTGTTATTTGTGATGTGTGATGATTGTAAATACTTGTGTATTACTTGTTCTTGTTGAAACATGATGTTTTTGCAAATGGTGGATAATTCAAATGTGTTGGATTATTGTGATATGCTTGATAATTAAGGTAGGTGGATAATCTTAATTGCATATGTTGTTGGTTAAATTGAACATGCATTCATGGGAAGTTGGAACTCCGGTATTGATTGACTTGATCCTTAATTGGAAATAGTAGTGGTGAAAATTTGGGTTCACAATGTGGCTTGATCCTTGAATGGAAATAGTAGTGAACCTTTGGTCTTGTCCGGATCGGAAGCGTGACTTTGATTTTAAGTTATTGAATCGGAAGCGAGGTGAGCGAAATGTTCACAATGATACCATATGTATGAGTCACATTGCATTGTTGTCTCGTGAGTCATTAAAGAATGTGTGTTGTATGTTAGAATTTGTGGTAATTGATTATATAGATCATTGAATTGATTGTATTGATGACATATATGTTATTTGTTAAATATGGATTAATTATTGAATAATCATTGATTTGGAATTTTGATTAATTGATTATTGTGATTATTCTCTTATATAATGTTGTATATGGATTCTTTAATAGAATGTTTGTATAATCATATTATTTGAATATCCAATTGTAGATTCTTTAATAGATGTTGTTTCTATATTGCTTCAATTTATATTCATTTGATAATGATGAATTCTCACCCTCTGTTTTGATGTTGCCTCTATGTGGGTAACATCACGAGTTCAAGGATAGCGGTGCTTTGCACGAGACTAGTTGAAAGTTTATCTAGTTATTCCTTATATTAGGTAGTGATTTATTTCTGGTCATGTAACACGGGATTATTTAGATTTATGTTTCTATGATATATTGTTATGTATTCTCATGTGTTTTGGATTGTGTGTTGAGATACTATGTTGATGTGGCCTTGGTGTGATGTATGAATATATATGACTTGATTATGTTATGGATTCATTGTTAATTCATCCAATAGTTATAGTATGAGATGTAATCATTGATAGTATATGAGAAAATGAAATACTCTTCCATGAAATGTATAGTTTTGTTTTAAAGAATGAGATTCAAATATGTGTTATGATTATGACCAGGTGCATGTTATACTTTGTTTTGTATGGTTTTCTTATGTGTGGAAAATAACATGTGACACCCTTTGTATGTGTGCATTCTATTTTACTTTGATTTATGTCATGATTATTTGGGGTTAGAAAAGGGGTGTGACAAATCACATGCAAGATTCCTTCTCGAACAATCTTGCACGAAAACCCCTATTTAGACAAATGATTTTGGAGGAGAAACCAGATGTTTTTTCTCGGATGAAGACCCTTACAAATGTCAACCCAAACCAATTGGAAATCTATAATTCTTTGTCTAGATGACACCCTAACGAAATATCTTCATAATGTAATGTTAGTTTGTAGCATAGATAGAAGATTGAAGAAGGAGAAAAAGTATAGGCTAATTTTATGGTATTATCAAGTTTAAAAGAATGCATGAATGAGTATTTATAGTTTGGAAATGTTTAGGGGGAAAATGACAAATTTGGATAAAAATAATTGAAAATGTGATCAAATCAGGTTGTATGTGTCAACCTCAATTGGTATCGACACATATGTTATAAAAGAATACGTAATAAACCTAAAAGAAGCTGTATGTATCGACTGACGAGTCGAAGCTACAAGTTTTAAAGCGTGAGTAAATGTGTCGACCTAAAATCTGGATATGTCGAGACATAAAGTAAAATTTCTACAATTTCATAAATATTTCATTGTGTGTGTTGCATGATTCATGAGTCGACTTGTGATTCTGAAGCTTACAAGCTTAAAAATGAGTTGCATGTGTCGACTTGAAAATGGATGCATGCATAAATAGTTTTTCAAGGATTTGAGTCAATTTCAAAGTGCTTTTAATGATTTCATCTTTAATTTAAGAGTGCCATAAGACATGGAGATACCATCCATTTTACCGAAAAATGGATGTGTCACTGCACGATGAAAATCATGCGAAATAGTTTTCAAGGTTTGGGTCAATTTTGAAGTGCTTTTAATGATTTCTAAGACCTTTAATTTAGTGGAGTGCCACAAGACATGGAGATACCATCCATTTTACCGCATGCCATCTTTTCTCGGTTTTAACATCATACAAAACACTTTGAAGTGAAGTTGTACTCACATTATTTTGAGTCAATGATAATCATAAGCATCAATGATGGTTCCCTCACTAATACTAGTATTCATAGTATGAAGCTCCACCTCGAACTAAGTTTCTTCTCCATAGTTTCTAAAGCTTTATCCTGTTTTACTTTTTCCCTTGAAAAACTCTTTCAACAAGTTATTTTAGAATCGACCTTATCTCGGAACTCAATGATAACACATAGGTCTCACGCATTTTTATCCTTTATCTTATGTAAAAATCATTAAAGTGTTTTGAAACAAACTCAGGTAATCATCATGCAGTGACCTCAAATCCTATAACTTATTATTGTCATGAAAGCATTCACTAGCTAATGACGAATTTCTAACAACATTTGAACCTTCTAAAATATATAGACCCATATTTTAAAACATTTAGCTATAATCACTTCATTGTCGAAATATTCAACATCCCACATTCAACTCTAATACAATAGCCTAAATCATCAAACATGCTTATGGATAAAAAATTTAGCCCGAGTTCTAGAATATACCTCATGTTGTGAATAAGAAACTCATGATCATCAAACATTTTAAGTATGATCCTTCCAATACCATGAACCTTTGATTTTTCAAACCTTTTGTAGTGTTATACTTATGATAGACCTAAAAAGGCACTTTAAGAGTGATATCACACAGTGATATCCATGCATAACGTATGAGATCACCATTAGGGATGATGCCATGTAGAATATTATTGTCTCTTTTAGTAAGAAGATATGAGGTTCACCATGATTCTCAATAATATCTCATTGTCATGAGGGAGTGGTTTCAGCCCTTAAGGGTTCCTAAAGCATAGACCCCAAAATTCTCTATAAATGATTCCCTCTTAAAGGGAGGTGAGGGATATATCCTAACTCATACGCTTATACCTAAGTAACCAACATATATACAAAGTCTTTCACCTCATGTAGGAAGACCCTCAAATCCACCACAGACACCACCATTATTTGTTATAAATCTACTAAGGCCTTTGGCGCTATACCATTGTAGATAAAGCTCAAAATGGATCCGATCCATCGGGCGACCCATAAACCCATTAATTTAGCGGTTTGGACCGCAAAATACCTTAAAAAACACGACCCTATCTTTTTGGACCAGCCCATCGGGCCTATGTCTTTCATGGTCTGGGCCGGACCGGGCCAAGCAGGCTTTAGGCTGGCCCGTTAAAAACGATTTTGATAAATTTTAGGGAAAAAAAGATCAAGATAAGATATGATTGCATAAGTGTGTTTTCAAGTGATAAAAAGTTAAAGAGGATGAATATATATTTTCAAGATGATGTGATCAAGGAAATGGTTGTGAGATAAGCAGAAAATTTGATAAGTATTGATAATATTAAGTTACTTTGTACTTTTAAAATGAATATTTTGTGGTATTCATACATATATGGATGTTGATTTTATGAATATTTTAAACTTCACTTAACTAAGTTTATTATGGCTCGCATTTATGTTAGGTAGCTTTTATCCATTACATCCCTTTTATAAAATTAAAATTATATTATTATGTCTGGGCGGATCGACCCCATCGGGCTTGAGCCTTTTAAAACGGACATGACTCATTTTATAGCCCATTAAGCAATTGGGTCGGTCGGGCTAGCCCTATTTAAACACTTTGCCCACGGCCAAAGCGAAGTGGGTCATTTTCCGCTCTAATTATAGAGGTATCATGCATTCAAGTACTTTTGACGATATAATGGCTCCCATTATGGGGCCGATAAAGGCTAAATGCCACATTCTTCATTCTGTAGTGTTTTAAGTTGGCATCAATTTTGGTAAAACTAGGCTTTAGAAATGTCTTGATAGATGTCATGACATTCGAGAGATTGATAAATCCTCTGAAAGGATGGTAAAGTCTGTTCCGGAAACGAAGTAAAAGTCTTGAAATCGAAGCGGTGATGTCATGATGTTTATGACATTGATGTATTACATTACTGCGATCGGTTCTGAGATTTTTCGGGAAGTTTGTTGAGCATTTTTTATGTTTTACATTGTTAGAAAGCATGCTCACGTGGCTGCTAGGTTAATCTTAATTAAACCTAAATTGGTTGTTGAACAAACCATGTTTTAGGGAAGAATTAAGTAAACCTAGCTATCTTTATGAAGCCAGCTGAAGATTAGAATTGCTTCTATATAAAGAATTCAACCCTTACTCTGATACGCCTGGATTCCATTGAAGACAGAAGGCTGTTTGTTAAAGGTTTTAACGGTTAATTGTTATTGTCAATCTAGTTTCTCTTGTGAGCCAAGCAACTATCAATTGATAAGTGCATTGGACTAGGATTTGTTGTAAGGGTAGTTTATCACTCAGCTTTAAAGCCACAGTGTTTGTCTCTTGATTAAGCTTTGAAGCAAGATCAAGATATTTTATTGAAGTGTGTCTTCACAATTCAATTAGTGATAGGTTGATATCACTGCGGTGATTGAGGGGAGTGAGAGAACTCGGATCTAAGTAGGACTTAGGTTGAGTGTCATTGGGTAGGATTAAGTGAGGAGTTGTAAGCGGGTGGGTTTAACTCTGATTGATACTACTAATAGTGAATTTCCTCCACGGCTTGGTAGCCTCCAGACGTGGGTTTGTTAGAACCGTTGGGTGAACAACTTATTGTGTTATTTCTTTGCTTTCTATTTCTTGTGAATTGTCAAAGCGATTAATGATCTTGTGTCATAACATTCTCTTGTGACATTAAGTATCGCTGCCAGGAATTTCTAATTGGCATGGGCCGGGCACCACAGCATTATTTACAGGTGAGATCTAGGGATAATAGTTTACGGCGTAATGGATAAGAGGAGGATTTGAGAGTAGACCACACTATGCGGATGGGTCTAATATAGTCTGGAAGCCTCGTATGGTTGCCTTCTTAAGATCGGTGGATATCAAGGCTTGGAGAGCTGCGATAAAGGATGGAAACATCCAACCAAGGTTGAGAAAGATGGGACTCTTGTCTTGAAACACGAGGAAGAATGGAGCAAAGAGGAAGGAGCTTGCCACAGGAATTCTAAAGCGAATGCTTTATTTAATGGTGAGAAACATCTTATTGGTTCATCAATGTGAGCTGGCCAAGGATGTTTGGGACACCTCAAAACCACCATGAGGAACATCCAAGGTGAAGATGTCAACTCGGATGCTCATACCAAATTTGAAAATTTGAAGATGAAAGAAGATGAGACTATTCATAGTTCCATGAATATCTTGGAATAACCAACACCTCGGAGCTCTGGTGAAAAGATGTCGGGAGGGAGGCTGGTAAGGAAAATTCTCGGATCCTTGCCTAAAGATTTGCAATGAAAGTAGCTATGATAGAGGAGCGGGACATCGGCACCTTGAAGGTTGAAGAACTTATTGGATCTCTTATGACTTTTGAGATGGGAATCATTGAATCGTGGAAGAATAAAAGCATAGCCTTGTATCCAATCTTGAAGAGGGGTGCAAGGATGATGAGAGATATCTGAAGCTATCGCTATGCTTGGAAGGCAGTTCAACAAACTCATCAAGAGAATTGATCCAAGGTCAGGTCAAATGTCAAGGACATTCCATCTAACATCAGATCTTATGACTCCGGCGGAAGATCGGTCAGAAGAAAGGAAGTCAGCGGAGGTCGATGTCATGAATGTGAAGGATATGGACGCACAAAAGTGAATGTCCCACCTTTCTTAAGAAACAAAAGAAAGGAATGGCATTTGTCTTGAGTGCGATTCGAGTGAATCGGGAAGAAGCGACTAATCTTGTCAGCATCTTACGGAAGTTGTAATTGAGATAATAACTCTAGTGATGAGGCCTTTGAAGAACTTCTTACAAGCTGTGTCGTGAGTGGTGAAATATGGTGAATGAAAAGCAGAAAAGGCGATTGAGAAGTTGGAGGCGAAATGTGATGGAAGGCTGAAAGAAGGAGAATACAAACACTATAAGACATCTCAATGTGAAATTACAGTGTTAAATTCAAGCTTGATCGGATGACTAAATCTGTCAAAATCATGACCTCAGAACAGAAAATTGGAAGAAATTCTTGACTTGGGCAAAATCTGGAAACAAGCATGGTCTAGGATATGTGGCTGCAAAGGAACACGTGGTGACAAGAAAAGAGGCCTAGGAAACCAAAGTCAGGATGTCCAACATTGGGATCAACATCGGGATCAGAGAAACATGAAGAAGAAGTTTCAAAGATGGAGATGTCATCATTGTGGAAGGTTTGGACACATAAAACCCTTACATTATAGGCTACATGGATACCTAATCGGACTCCTATGTTAACCAAAACATCAAAGTACCATACACTCAAAAGTGGAAGAAGAGAATCAAGCATGATTGCTCACACTTCTCTTGGAGTGTGCGCCAGGAAGATTGGTACTTTGACGGTGGTGTTCAACATATGGAATAAAAACCTCTTGAATAATGTCAACCTCATTCCACCAACTTTGTTACCTTTGGAGATGGAGCTAAAGGAGAAATCAAGGTGTTGGAAACTTGGGCTGCTCTGGAGTTCCAATCTAAGTGGAGTCTTCTTTGGTAAAGGCCATTTGCAACCTCATAAGCATAAGTCGGCTATGATATAGGATTACAGTTAACTTCACTAGATCCAATGTCTTGTAATCAATGATCAAGAAGTAGTTATGGAGGAATCGGATCAAAACAAGCTGTTACATGTAGATAGAACACCAACCTCTCATCTGTATGTTCCAGACAAAGATGAAAAGGAGGTCAAGTTGTGGCACCAAAAACTAGGACATACTGCATCTCGGAGGAATGAAAAGATCATCTCGATGGAGGTACATCGAGAGGATACCAAGACTTCACATTGATGAAGGAAGGGTGTGTGGTGAGTGCCGGGTTGGAAAGCAAACGAATGTCACACAATATCCAGACATCGGACCCACATCTAAAGTCTGGAGCTTGCGCATGGACTTGATGGGCCTTATCAGAGTTGAAAGCCTTGGTGGAAAAAAGATATGCTATGTTGTTGTGGATGACTTCTCGGTTACACCGGATAAACTTCATCAAAGAAATGTTTGATGTCTTTAAGGAGTTGTGCAAAGACTTGAGAGAGAAGGAAAAGGCATGTGTCGAATAAAGTGACCATGGAAAAGAATTTGAGAATAGCAAGTTTGATGAATTACATTCCTCAGAAGGATCAACCATGAGTTCTCTTCTCCTATAACACCACAACAAAATGGGGTTGTGGAAAGAAAGAATAGGACTATCTGAGAATCTGCGAACAATGATTCATGCTAAAAACTTCCTATTCATTTTGAGGTACAAGCTATGAATACAACTTGCTATGTTCACAATGGTTACCTTAAGAAAGGCATCTCCACCACTGTATGAGCTATGGAAAGGAAGAAAACCAAGCTGAAATACTTTCATGTGTTTGGGAGCAAATGCTATATTGAGATCGTGATCAAGGAGAAAAATGGATTCTAAGAGTGATGAAGGCATTTTTAGGATACTCCACAAACAACGAGCATATAGGGTATTTTCAACTCCAGAACCGAGGTTATGGAGTGGAGTAATGTGTTGTTGATGATCATTATCGGGAGCACAATGTCCCATATGATGTTGAGACATGGTTTGAGACATCACCTCAGTACTGATAAGGAAAATGTTCTACTCTACTTCACCTAAATAAACTGAGGAAGCAAACAAAGATCCCCAGTCGGTTGAAAGATCATCAAAGGATCATCATTGGAGACCCGACCAAAGGTGTTGTTACAAGATCCGGGAGTCTCTCAAACTCACGCTTCGTGTCAAAAATAGAGCCAAAGAATGTCGAAGAAGCTACATGTGATGAATTTTGGATTGGAGCAATGCAAGAGGAATTGAACCGATTAAGCAACATAGTATAGAATTAGTTCCTAGACGAGAAGGAACCAACATCATTGGCTAAGTGGATCTACAAAACAAGTCGATCGAAGGTATCTGCAGGAATAAAGCAAGACTTGTTGCTGAGGTTACACTCAGTGGAGAATTGACTTTGATGAGACCTTTGCACGATAACTAGGCGGAATCAATCGGGCTTCTTAGGAGTTGCTTGCATTAAAATTCAAATTATTTCGGATGGATGTGAAAAGTGCCTTCCTAAATGGCTACAAATGAGGAAGTATATGTAGAACGACTAAGGTTTGTGGATCCAAGTTTTTCTAAACATGTCTGCAGTTAAGAAGCCCATATGGTCAAAAGCAATTTTGGGCTCGGTATGAAAGGCGACCAAGTTTCTTCTGAGACAAAGGATACAGGAAAGGAGGATTGGATAAAACTCTCTTGTCGAGAATGAAGGTGGAAAGGTTATGGTGGCTCAAATCTATGTTGATGACATAGTATTTGGAGGAATGTCGAGACAATGGTGAAACAATTTGCCAATCAATGCAAGCGAGAGTTTGAAATGAGTCTCATGGGAGTTATTTACTTCCTTGGATTGCAAGTCACACGGATGGAAGATTCAACATTTCTTTCACAAAGCAAGTATGCAAGGAATATTGTCAAGTTTGGAATGGAGAATGCCGACCATAAAGGACTCCTGCTCTACACATTTGAAGTTGACCAAGGATGCAAGTGGAGAAAAGGTTGATCAAAGTTTATATAGAAGCGATAGGGAGCTTGTTGTACCTAAATGACCAGACTGACATTGCTTATGCAGATTGGGGTATGTGCAAGATATCAGGCGAGCCTAAAGTAAGTCACATTAACGGTGAAAAGAATCTTGAAATATGTGTGTGGAACTTGCAATTATGGTATCCTATATTCCCATGGATGTGAACCAATTACTGCGGATACGTGATGCTTGGTTTGAGTCTTGATAGTGAGAAAAGTACCTACGGAGGATGCTTCTTCTTGGGAAACAATCTTGTTTCTTGGTTTAGCAAAGCAAAGCGTGTGTCCATCCGCTACTTGAAGAAATTTGAATACATAGCGGTAGTAGCAGTTGTTCTCAAATAGTGCGGATGAAGCATATCTGTCAGTACAATGTCACAGGGATGTCATGACATTGTCTTGTGACAATCTGAGTGCTATTAATATATCAAAGAATCACATCAACACGGTAGGACTAACACATAGAACATGACATCACTTCATCGAGGAGAACTTGTGGAGGAGAAGGTGATTAAATTGGATCATGTAGTCACGAGAACTTCAACTGGTGACATTTTTGCAAGGCTCTTGATGCTAGTCAATTTGAAAACTTAAAGACAAGCGGCATTTGTCGATTATGAGGAATTGTAGCAATTAAGATTGCTCAAGAAAGGAAGAGACCATTTATTAATTATAAGTGGGTCAGTTGATTATTGCCTCTTATTTTTATAGGGTTCAAGAATGTGAAAAGACTCCTCCATATAATAGCCTTTCATTTGAAGTATCATACCTTCTCATCCAGGATACTCTCTGACGCATCCGTCCTCTTGGTCTCACCGATTCTCAACCTTTCCAGAAATATGTCTCTCGTCCTCCTCGAGACTCGATTGTTCATCTCCACCATGGTGAGATTAGGGCATTTTTGAAGCCATGGATATTGAACACCTTGAAGGTCTCCTCGGTCAATGGCAACGACTCTCAAAATCAGCATGCAAGAGGATCAAGGTTCATCGGCGTCTATGGTAAGACTCACTCCTTTCCCCTTGAGATAAGAAATGGGGAAGGTACAGTATGTGAGGAAGCCATTGCTAGGATAGTCACGAATCCTAGGCGAACATCACTCTGTTCCGGAATTTGGTTCCCTTAATCAAAGACCTGCAGCCCTAGTTTGTGAGATGATCCGATGTCACAAAGAATGTCATGACATCATGATCACGTCAGGGCAACTCATTATGAACCACGATTCTTAGATTTCCTGTCAAAGCAGGGAGGTATTTCTGGTTCTCGAGTTGAGCAAATAACGACGGAACTTCTCAAAGAAGTATAGAGCTAAATTCTTTGGTTGTTCAAAATGCAAAAGGACACCAATGGCCAAGAAAGGAAAGCTCTGAACACAAAGCTGAACAAGCTTCTAAAGGCGGATGATCTTGATCTGCTGACAAAGAAGATGCCTCTTAGAGAGAGGAGAGCAACTAATTAAGTTGTCATGTTGCTTTCTTTATCTTTTGTATTACATCCATTTCCACCATTCTTTATTATTTGTATTATTACATTTGTGTCCATTTGTTCTTCTTTTTGGATGATTGTAAACATTATCTGTTACATGATGTCTGTTATACTTGGTGTACTAATTACTTTGGTATATTCTTTTTATTCTTGATGACACTTTTGATTAAAGGTTTGGGGATAATTGTATGGTTTCCTTTGGCCCTTTATGGCTAAAGGGGAGAAGAACTACTTGTGCTAACGATGGTAATGAGACTTTGGGAAATTATGGGGTGTGGCTGAAATTTTGTAACAGTGTTGTTTAATGAGCAATTGTGGGAAATTGTGGGACTTGTGTATGGGTAGAATTTATCTTCTTAGTTCTAGTTACTTGAAGCTTAGGAAGCTTAGGAAAACTTAGAACTAGGTTGTTAGTCTTCTGCGCATTTTGTACTCGATAGGTCTTGTAGTTTTAGCCAATGTGCCAATGGGGAGTTTGTTAGTGTTTTAAGTTGGCATCAATTTTGGTAAAACTAGGCTTTAGAAATGTCTTGATAGATGTCATGACATTCGAGATTGAAGATAAATCCTCTGGACAAGGATGGTAAAAAATACATTCGAGCAGGGAAAACTGGGCTGTGGAATTGCGGAAAGCGATGCGATGTCATAACGGATGTTATGACATTCGGTGTAAACATTACGATACCGAGAATCGAGTTTTTCTGAGATTTTTGAGGAAGTTTGTTGAGCATTTTATTTATGTTTTACATTATTAGAAAGCATGCTCACGTGGCTGCTAGGTTAATCTTAATTAAACCTAAATTGGTTGTTGAACAAACCATGTTTTTAGGAAGAATTAAGTAAACCCAGCTATCTTTATGGAAGCCAAAGCGAAGATTGAGGTCGCATATAAAATTCAACCACTTACTCTACGTACGCCTCTGGATTCCATTGAAGACATTGAAGGCTTTTGTTTGTGTCTTGTTAAGGTTTTAACGATTGGTGTGTAATTCTAGTTTCTCTTGTGAGCCAAGCAACTATCAATTGATAAGTGCATTGGACTAGGATTTGTTGTAAGGGTAGTTTATCACTCGAAGCTTTAAAGCACGGTGTTTGTCTCTTGATTAAAGCTTTGAAGCAAGATCAAGATATTTTATTGAAGTGTGTCTTCACAATTCAATTAGTCAATAGGTTGATATCAACTGCGGTGATTGAGGGGAGTAGTAGAACTCGGATCTAAGTAGGACTTAGGTTGAAGTGTCATTGGGTAGGATTAAGTGAGGAGTTGTAAGCGGGTGAGTTTAACTACGAATTGATACTACTAATAGTGAATTTCCTCCACAGCGGTAGCCTCCTCGAGGGCGTAGGTTTGTTAGAACCGAGGCGGGTAACAAACTTATTGTGTTATTTACGCTTTCTATATTTCTTTGTGAATTGTCAAAGCGATTAATCGAGATCTTGTGTCATAACATTCTGTGACATTAAGTATGCTGCCGAAATTTCAATTACAATCACCACTCATTTTACCTTTCATACACCTAGTCACCTTTGGCCATGGTTATGAAGAGCTCGTCTACAACATAAAAAGTACCAACAATAACGTGTGCGTACCAGCGAAGATGTGTCTTGCAAGCATAATGGAATTCACCATCCACTTAACTAGACACTAAAGGAGGATTTCCATAACATTAACAACAACACCAATAGGGTTCCAATCTTTTTGGGGATGGGTATTGGTTCTCATCCACTCTTAGAGGAGATGAGAATAAATATCCATGGGGATTAACCCTCTTTGGATAAGTTTGATGAATGTGGTGATATCTATAGGCATGTTGCACCTCTACATACAAATGACCATCGTAGGAGTGCATGGTTCTTGAAGTGCATTATGTTACTCATCATTTTTCAGGACCTTTGCCGATGGTATATTAGACTACGTGCCTCGAGTTGCCAACTTCTCAGATACATCAATTATTCAATAAATCAAAAAAGTTTTATGTTACTTATAATAGTGACCGTATGATGTATTAAAATAGATAATGACTCTTACTTATATACCTTAAGGTTTTAGTAGATATGTGGTGTCAAGATTTCTTGAATCCTTAACATTTAGTTCATTGACATACATTATTAATAGAACTCTAGCGGCATATATATTAGTGTTGTGTTAGACAACGACATGTCACATATTACACATGTTTGTTGATAATATCAATATTACAAAAATTACATCTTAACTAAATAAAATGATAAAGTGTTTGTTTTCACTGGTATTTAAATTTCACGAGACCCAGTTAAAATATGCATTGAAACTTGAGAATGAAGTTTTAAATTATAACAAAAAGCTACAAGAGTAAAGGTTGTTAAGATCATGACTTTATATTAGACCACTATGGGATGGTAAGATCATGAATCATAAGATCGTCAATAAAATCAAAAGATCCTATCAAATTATTTTGGTATGATCGAGAGTGAGTACATAGTAAGATAGTAACAAAAGTTGTAGATATTACTAAAATAAAAAATAATAATATATGTATTTGAAGTTTTCTTACCTGATATTTTAGTGTTAATTGTAATATAGAAAAATGGCTTTTGATAGTTCGTAATTATTGTGTCTGACATCTTCTCATCCTTTTAGACTTGCTAATGATGGTGGAAAGCGGTTATCGATAAAATTGACCAAGATAACATTAATCGATAATTTTATAATTTATATATTTTTTACAATTTAATTACAACACAAGATTTTATTTAATATTAAATTATTTAGCGTGAGTGAGATCATTAGTTAAATGATTTTGATATAATTTTAAGATTTTACAATCAAAATAGTTATGATATCAAAATCTAACTTTTGCAATTGATACATATTAATGAACACATCCATAAATTCTGCAGTTAAGTTGTACTCACTCTTATCTTTAATATAAAAAAAAAAAATTACTTTTAAGTTTATTAAAAATCAATATATTTGAATTACAGTAGTCTAAATATATTGATTATTTATAGGAACATGTAGTAGTAAGTAAATTTTTAAAAATTTCGTTAAATTTAAACTTTTTGATATTGTGGATCTATTAATTTAAATATTATTATATGGAAAAAAAATCAAAGTAGAAACTATGTGGGTCACATGGTACAGGCCATATGGTGTGTTCCATGTTCTGTGAAACTCTCTTTTATAATAAAAGTCCATGAATGTCACTTTCCTCCTTCCATTATGCATATCACACAGATGTTTTCCCTTTTGCTTTTGCACTGTGATCTATTTCTATTGATAAAATCCATTTCAACATTGAAATGTCTCTTTCAAAATAACAGACCTTCTAGTATCTCAATCATGCAGAATCTTTTTTTGGTTTATAAATCACTATCAATTGAAAACTCACTTTTATTTCTTGAAATGTTTAATTACCATACTGTTTGATTGATGGATCAAGCAAAGATGAGTTTGGTATTTGCATTCAATGAAGTTTCACCTTGTAGTGAATAATCCTTTCAAAACATGGGGCCATAGGCTGAAAAATCTATTCTTATACATTGTTTAATGTTGTGTTGACCGTACAATATACATGGTTGTTTTCTTTGTCTAGCTACTAATAATGAAACAAAGATATTGAAGAACCTATTAAGACATGTTTCAATGTGTTCTGTATGTCAAAAAGAAAAAAGATCAATTTTATAGGTTTGAACTACATGAAGTTGAAATTCAATTGCAATCTTACAAGTAGACTGCAACACTCAAATGAATTAAGATTAACATAAAAATCACATTTAAATTTTGATTTTTAAATATCTAAAATAATCGATTTAAATACAAATATTTTGACTAAGTCTAACTATATCTATGTTTATTTTTTTTAAACATAATATCTCATTTGGAGATCAACTAATTTGAGACTAATTTCATCATTCATTAAGAGTAGATCAATTGAAAATAAATAAAATTTTATATAAAAGATTATTGTATTTTAATTGTCCGAGAAGAATCAAGCATAAATAGTGAAACACAAAATTTAATTATGAAATTAGCCAAATAACGTTATGTTTTATTTTACGATACATAGAATCAAAATTTATAGCGCGTTGTTCGATCCGTTCATTCCTATTACTTGACATTGCCTGTAGAATCATATTCAACATCATTAAATTGCTTGTAGTTCTTGACATTACCATGTGTCCAAAGTTACACATTTGAAAAACATAATAAATAGGCCCCAAACATGGCAAATCAACCAACCATAGTCCAAGTTTCTAATCAATCATAACCACCGTGAGAAAATGCAAATATCCCTTTAAAAATTTAGTCCCAATCAGTCTATATCATGCATATCTTTGTCGTGGAGGTGGATTCCCATTCATTAATGAGTACATTTTTATAGAGGTAGTAGATGTTTCTCTATCTCAAAGACAAAGTGTTATGGTCCTTATAATTTATAAATGATGTTTTACATAAAGTTTAACATATTAACCCTACCTTCCATACCATATGCATTTTCAACAATACCTAGTGTTATCACTTTTCCCATTAAGTTGTGCGTGCTTTTTCAAAGTGCTTGAGTGTCACTCTATTTTCCTTTTAAACACATGTTCTTATCCTTAACAATCACTTTCCTCCGTAAGACATACACCGTGCACCAGGTGAGGGCCAAACATAATAAATATGAATGGTTTTGTGACTTGGAAGACTCACTACCTAATTAGATTAGATTTCGGATGATTAATACACATTGGCATTTTGCCAACAAAATTCAACTTTGATTCACATAATTAATTTATGATTTTCTTGGAAATACCTCGTAAATATCCAATTACAGTCAAATTTTATTAGAAATGATTTTCGAATATTAAAATTCTTTTGATTTTAGTTCTAAAATCAAAATCCATGAGGAAAAATTCTGATTTCTTGATTTTCCTTCAAATTTTCATGCAAATTTAAGTTCTAGGGACTATAATCAAATTTTTTTTAATAGGGATCAAAAACTGACTCACTTGATTTTATGAAGGTCTATTTTAACAACATGCACCTTAGGGTGCGTTTAACAATTTTTAGTTAACGTTTGCTAAAACACACCTTTATAAAAATAAGTGGGTGTATTATAACAAATCACGGGGCTTGCTATCTTATTTATGAAGAATGTGTTTTAACAACTTCTATAACCAGTGCATTTAATCATTTTGAGTTAATGTTTGCTAAAATAGACCTTAAAAAACAAGTGATCTCGATGCAATTATATATATATATATATATATATATATATATATATATATCTGGATTCGCTAAATGAGATTGTGCATCCCGAGTTTGTCAAGCCGAGGAGCAAGTTCAAGCCAAATTAGAAGCGAGGAAGATGCACCTAATAACCTTCTATCGTTCGAGACCAAGGGTCAAATAATAATCATATGTTATTATATTAAGTCTAAATGTGATTAATTTAGGGGTGTTCAAAAGCGAATCGTTAATAAAATCGATAGAACTAAATTAAATTGAAGCAAAAAACAACATTTAGCTCGGATGTGTTTGAGTAATTTTTAACAAAAGCGTGCGGTTCCGTTTAGTTCGCAATTTGTATTTTGAAAATCGAACCAAACTTCACTTACCTCACATCCAATCAAAACCTAAACCGATTATGCGTTAACTTTACGATTACAAATGATTTTCTCTTCCTCACACTTAAAGTTTCAGTTTAAGGTCTTCTTAAATCTCTCTTAACGGTATTATACATCCTACTTGTCTTCTTTTTCACGTACATCTCACTTATCTTCTCTAATCTCTCATCTCTTATGTTTTTTTTCTTCAATTTCTTTTCTTTATTTTATTGTTCTCTTTTTCAATTACGTTTTTAATGCAATTCTTTTTCTCTAATCTCTCATATGTCCTACTCTTTCATTTTCCTTTTTCTAATCTTTCATCTCCTTTATTTTTTTGTTTCGTTATAATATTTTTGATATTGTTTTATACTATTATTTAATATTTCTTATTTCACTTTTTTAATAATTTTTTTATATTAAACAAAAATTTGTTGTTCAAATATGATAAATTTTTGTTGTTATTTGATAATGCATAAATGATAAATACAAAATTATGTTGTCATCTATATGTGTATGTATGACTCAATTTTTTTGTTGTAAAAAATCAAACCAACCCAAACCGCATTAGATTGATTTGGTTTGTTTCAATTTTAATTCTAAAATACAATCGAACCAAACACTTTTTTCTCTTGCGGTACATATGATTTTTTTTAGGTCAAATGTGCTTAAACCGCGCCGCAAACACGATTGGTCTATTATACCAATTTTAGGACCATTAGGTCTATTAAAATTATGTTTATGCAGGGGACAATATATAAGAACACATAAAACATACACCAATACTTAGGAAAATCTTGAAAACCTTACAAATGGTGTTCATTCATCTCTTCTAAACAAATCCCTAAAATACACACAATTATATTCGTTTGCGATCCATCCTGACCAGTTATAGAGGATTAACCAAATTATAATTTATCAAAAATATTTGCCGCCTACCGTGTACCCTAGTGAAACTGACATGGACCTCAAATTCAACAAAAAGTCGTCACTGACGACGATAATTCTATCGCCCGTTACCTTTATTCCTTAATTTCTTTCCATTGCATATGACGATGATGTCACTCAATTGACAAAAACCTCTCTCGAACATGATTAATGCTCATACTAAAATAAATATTTTATCTTCCTATGTTAGGGTCTTGGGCGTCACCAAACTAATTAAGGGATTTCAACGTTAATGCGCTCTCGGAGAAGCGGTCCGATGATGGTACATCTTGAGGAATTGATGAACTAAGTAGATTCGAACCTCACTACCACGACCTAGGATTTGGTTTGGGTTTATTGGAAGAGATAATACGATAATTAGAATTTTGATTCCATTTGTGCTTATATAGTTAATGATCGATGTTATGTTATTATTTCTACTTTAATAAGTTGAAAAAGTTTAAAATTAGCTACCAGTTTTAAAACTAGAAAGTCATGTTATATAGAGGTTCATATTTGTATACTTAATCCATAAGTCATAGTGGTGGTGATCCTATTATTTAATGGTAGTGGGATGATTCAAGAATGCACTGAAATAAATAGAGATAAAATTCAATGTATCTCTGTTTTAGGGGTAGCGAAATCAAATTTAAAACGAATAAAATAGGATATTGGTTATTGATAGTCCTTGTATTAACCTATTTCTTATTTAATTAGGACTAATAAGAGTATATCGTACTACTAGAAGTTGCAAATAAACTTAAGTAAGATTATGTTGGAGTTGTGACTTCACGTAAGAGAGAGAGAGAGAGAGAGAGAGAGAGAGAGAGATGAAATGAGCCAAGCCAAGTTATATAAGTTAATTTAAATTAATAGTGGCACTAAAAGGACTTATTGGTAGTTTAAAGATATTTCATATGTGGTTTTTGTGAATGATAATCTCTACTCCTTTGATAGAAGTTTCTAGAGAGGTTCCTATAAATTTCAGGTTAAGATAGAATTCTCTTACTAAGTTTGGGAATATTTTTTCTGGAGTTTGGATAAAAAGTTCCTTGAGTGAGGCTTGACATATTTGATGATAATCTTTATGGCTGTTTAGCATGCTTAGTTCTAATAATTAGGGTTGAATAACCTATTTATTTAGTATTGCCATCTTTTCCTTTTCTTTGGGATTAACTAGGCTAAGAAGGCAATGATGTTTTAAGTTTCCTTGGGTTGTTCATTTGAGGAGACTATGGTGATTTTTTTTATAAAAAAAAGAAGAGAAAAGGTCTTACGTACATACAAAGAAAATAGTATGAAAATGTGAGAATGAGATGCAAGAAGAATTAGAGAATTATACATATTTATAGCATGATTTTCTGAAGCATTTGAGCGTGTGGACTTAATTATTTGGTGAGGCCTATGCTACCCATTGTAAAATTAGGGATAATTTACCCTTAATGACCTATATCAATGAAATTTTACCATATAAAGTTAATTTTTAAAATCACAGATTAGCATAACACCTTAAGATATTTGGTCTATGCCTTTTCTCATTTAAAAAAGTTCAATATCCTATTTTTCATCCAATGTGAGAATCATTACTCACACTTGACATACCAACATCTTACTACTCAAAAATCAAATTATATATTATTTTCTTGATTTCATTTTGATTCTTTAAGATTTTAGATTAATATGTGATTTTAAAATTTTACTTTATATAACAAAATTTGATTGATACACGTCATAAGGGGGTAAATTACCCCTAAATTAACAAAGGGTAACCGAGAATTTACCTAAATATTTTTATGGGCAGATTGTGTTGTCCAAAGATTAGATTAAAAATTTCCTTTACTAGACATGTCAATCCATTAGATTTTCTTCTAATCGGTTAGATTCTTCAATCTTTTTGTTTCGGGAGAGATCTTCATAATTACTAAGATTTGATTGACTTGGCTTGTAAGGCATGCTTGAATTTGATTTGAAAATATATTTTCTAAGTTTTCTTAATCGATTAGCAACATGTGTTAATTGTTAATGCATTATCTTTCAGCTTTCTAGGTGCTAATTGGGCCTTGTGACGAAATTTTGTCTTTAATGTACTCCCATTTGTCTATGTTTGCACCTTTAGCTAAGAAACTAACACAAATGCTCATTTTATGGGTTAGAAAGAATTTTATTTAAATGAGCAAAAATAATTAAAATAAATAAACTAATTATTTTAAGAGTTTAATCATATTTCCTAATCGTTTGAACCTTTAAATAATTTTACCTCTTAAATCAAGAAATAATTCTTGATAAATATTTCCCAAACAGGAAGAACACCTTACAACTTGTTCTTCTGTTCACATTGTAGGATGTGAGAGTAAGTAAACCACATAATGTATAAGTACATTATAGACTTAGTATTCAACAGATCATTTATGATAATTAATATGCAGATTACTCTCAAATATATTGCTTTGATCATAACAGTTGGCCTTCATCATTGTAGTTTATCCTCTAAATCAAAGACTTCAAACTTTGTATACTTCTAGAGTATCTTGGCTTTATTCGGTTTCTTTTAAGTAACCATTTATACTTCAAGCTACAAAACATTCATGCAAAAACTTAAGGTTTTACCTTTGGTGCCCATATACCTTTTTGGGCCCTGGTGCATTAGTTATAGATGATCTAAGTTAGATCTTTTCAATTCAAAGCAAAAATATTTCAAGTGTTCAGTTTTTCTTACAGTGAGTGTATTTATATATACTGGATACTTTCTGATCGGTCACCATTTTTACTATGTTTCTATGACATGTTCGACAATAATCTAGGTAATCTACAACACTTTATTTAGTATTTTGTTTACCATTTTAGTGAAGTTAAGCTATTTCCACATTTTAATATTTTAAAGGTTATTTCAAGTTTTTCTGCATTTTATACTTTGGTTGGCTGGTTTTGATTGTCTTCAGGTCCAAGTTAAAGATCCACAAGACTCAGTGCGAGAAAGTGAAGAAATTTGAAGCTTCAAGAAAAAACTAGCGAAACCCGTGGAGCAACACGGGCTATGTTACATTGTCTAGGATTTTTAAAGGAAAGAATTCAAAAACAACACATGAGATAATTGTGTCACCTAATACGGGTTGTGTTGCACAACCTGGGACTTTAAAATAAAATTGAAAATTCAGAGGTGCAACACGAGCACCTGTGTTGCCTAATATAGGCCGTGTTGGCCAGTGCCACTGATTATGTTTGAATATTGACATGAATTAAATGGATCACTTGTGTCTAGAAATTTTCATTATGAAGAGTTTAGACCAAAGAAAAAGAATTTTTGGAAGCTAAAATTTCATTGTCAAAGATTGAAGCATACAAGGTTTTTGTTGAACGGAGAATTTTCATGAGCAGAAGCACTTGAAGATCAAAGTTCGTCAATAATTTATAATATCTCAATTTTATGTTGTTAAAATTACTTTGAACAATATGAGTAGCTAAATCCCCCAGTGTTAGGGGTTTCCACGATTATTATTGTAATCACTTTTCAATAATATAATTTTTTTTCATATTCAATTTAATCATACAGTGTTTAAAATGCTTTCTTTGTCAGACCAATAGGAATTGAATTACAATTGACAATTAGGTTGGACCGCCGTTGTTAAGGTTTTTTTTGTGCGATTAAACTATCGTAGATATAACCTAAGACTAGGGATTTCCTATAGTAACCAACTAAATCTTGATAAAACCAAGGCTTGATTTCATCATTATTCTCTAAGGAATTAGGTTTTAGGATTAAGGATCAAACGTTTTCCCATGAAGTATTTAGGAGAAATAAAACTACAGATATGGTAATTGAGTATTTAGAACTTGTTGATGAAATAAGGATTCAATGATGTTACAGGGAAAATCATACATTTTACCCTAGCATACTCCTCATTGATTTTATTGTTATTAAAATGCCTAAAGATGAAGAGATCCCTCTCATTTTAGGCTGGCCATTCTTAGAAACAAAAAGATGTATGATAGACATAGAGGAAGTGATTGCTCGAGGTATTCCAATGAATACACCACAACTACCTTTTATCAAATTTTGAGAGTAATGAATAAAAAGAGTCGGAAGTGCTATCCATGATGGAAGCACAAACTCAGTGGGTTAGATCTATACTACACCAATGGGAAGATTTAAGACCACCACAAGCACTAGAAGACAAGCAAGAGTCTCAAAAGGGGACTGGATTGAAACAGTTACTAGAAAGTCTCAAATATGTTTTCCTTGACCCTGAAGAAAAGTTCCCAACCATTATCAATTCAAGTTTGTAGAACTTCCAAGAAGAAAAGCTCATTCAAGTACTCAAGAAATATAAAAGTTCTATTGGATGGGCCATCGAATATTTGAAGGGTATCATCTCGATAGTTTGCATGCACAAGATTTTGATGGAAGATGATCATAAGTCGGTGGTTCAACTACAACGAAAACTTAATCCAACCATGAAAGGAGTGGATCGCAAAGAAGTTGTGAAATTGATGGATGTGGGGCTTGTTGTACCCCAAAATTTATCCTCTTCATTTTAAATTTTTTTGGCTTATAGTTCCATAATCATAAACATACATGCATATCATTGATCTCAGGGTTACGAGGTTAAGAGCATAACAGGTTGTGGAAGAAACCGTGCATTTGACCATTCGATTATTTTGAACGAAATTGATATTTCGGTTTATATGCCTGGTTTGTTATCTGTTGGTTAGAAGGTCATCTCGAGGTTCTCTGATCATTGTAACCATTCCAGTATGTTCTCCAATTCATCTATTCAGATTAAAAGCCAATTCATCAAGGAAGAACTTCGATAGTTTGTTCCTTAATAAAGTGAATTTTGGGGTTTTAGTGTGTTTTAGACGCTCCAAAATGCATAATTCTCAGCTAGTTGGATATTTTTGGATTATTTTCAACTGGAGATTCCCTCTCGATATTATCTACAACTTTCATTCTCAGGTCAGAAGCTAATTGTGTGAAGAAAGTCTGGAAAAATTAATCTTTCAAGTGGAATAAACTGAGTTTTATGGTTGAACTGTGTTCACGGTACACTAACAAAATTCATAACTCCTGATTGAAATATATTACTTGATAGGGGACGGTGTCTAAAATTCCGTCTCGTAGTCCTCTTAAACTTTCATTCACAAGTCGAGAGCTAATTCCTTACGGATCAATACTAGAATTTTATTCTTTGAAAGGATATTTGAGCTGAACTGAGCATTATTTCATCTGATGCGCAACATTCACAAAATCATATCTCGCTCGATTTTTATCGAAACGAGATGGGAATGGTGTCAAAAGTTCAAAAATTCAGTTGGCTTCAATGTTCGTTCACAACCCGAGTTTGGATTTTGATCAGAAGATCCCGTTCGAAGCATTCTCCCGAGTGGCGCAAATAAAATTGCATGTGGGATGCCCAAAAGTGTCTTTGGCTTAAAAATTCATATCTCCTCAGCGTTCATCCGTTTAAGTTGAAATTTTGTCTGACACAAGTAATTTTCCGTTCCGAACATTTTTCGGTATGGGCTGGATTTCAATTTTCGCACGGTTCTCGATGTTTGGGACTGTACCGAAATTTAATCGGATAAAGGCGATTTGGGCCTAGTATTGGATCCAAGGAACTCTAAGCCCAAAATTAACACCTATAAATAAATTTCCCTCTCACAAATCAAGGGGGATTTTCATTTGTAAAATTTCACCACAAACACACTCTTCTATTCTCTCTCAATTCTCAAGAATCAAATCAAGGTTTTCATCAAGTTTTCTCAAGAACATTTAAGAACATTCAAGGTGTCGAGGTGAAGAGTTGATGTTTTCTGCTTCTATTCCTCAAGCTCTAACCTCCCTCTCATATTATCTCCCCTCCAATTTTTTCTTCGATTCGACATCGACGATCTCTTCTCCTCGTTCTCCTTTTCATTTCGACAGTGAGAATTCTTGATTTAAGCACTTTTGAATAATTGATTCTTGAAATAAGCACTTTTCTAGAATTGAAGATTAATCAAGGTTTTATTTGAGGAATTGAATTGATATTTTGGATTAGGTTGTGGAATTTTGCTTCGATGCGATCATAATGTTGAAATCTAGAATTGGTTGATATAATCACTTATTGATTAATTGACTTTCATGGGAAAAATGCTTATTCAAGAGGTTAATTGTTGATACTATTGACTTGTTGACATGAAACCTTGAATTGCATGTGATTAGCCTTATATTTGAACCTTGATCCATGTACCAAAAACTATGTGTAAATATCGTATTCTAGGTGTTTGTGAAAATGTTTAGGTCGTCGAGCTTTGATCTTAGTGCACAATTTCCTTCAATATTTTTGTGCATAAATTTTCCTTGTTAGGATGATAGTGAAATTGATGTGAATTTTCCTTTTATTCGACAATTTTTTCACTAAACATGTCGAGGTCTATAAAGCGTATGGCAAATTCACGTGTCGTCGCACCTTCAAGTAGAATTTGTCACTTGATTGCTTGCCAATTGGATTTCCGTATCATTCTATGGATGTTCTATTATTTTCAATATTTCCAACGATATAAACCATGCACAAAACGGTTACCCGAAGCATTAGTTATGGCCTTTCAAAGATTCATAAAAAGCCAAATATTCATTCTACTTCAGTGGGAACGGGTTCCCATTAGCGTTGATAGTTGCTTTTACGAATTATCTGTGGAACCGGATCGAATTATTGGAACCGATTCCTGTTTAAAATTTCAAAATTCTTATTTTAAACTGAAGCAACTCGATTTTCAAAAATCTTTTAATTCTCAACGATGAAATGCCACCTAATTTTATTTGTTCTAAAAGAGCAGGAAAATATAGATAAAACCCCAAAGAAGCGGATAAAGCGGTCGTGACAAAAAGTGGGATCAGGAGTACATTATATAAGGGAAGGTATTACACCTTACATCCATCCGTACTCGATGGGACCCATTTAATTCTACGCATTTGTGTGTGTGTGTTTATTGCTAAGTTATGAATAAAGGAGAAAATGATTGGTTTATTATTATTAGTTTGACAGGTTTGAACCGTGTGCCTACATATTCCTTATTGCAATGGGAAAGTCAAAACTACGTAGTTCCTCGAAAAGGTTTTAAGTTTTTGTATTGATTTTATAAGAAAAATCGTGCATTTAGACATTTCAAATACTTTGAACTATGACTTGTTTTGTTTGTTTGAAAAGCTTAAGTCCTCGTTCGCATTTGAAGCGACTCTACACTCTCTTTATCCGAAAGAGTTTTTATGATGGCGTATGAGCGATAAAAGGATTGAATGAGTTGAATTGTTTTTTATGTGGATGAAAAGTCAGAACAACGAGGCTAGCGTCTCACGATTCAAATACTAGAAACCCGAGGCGAGTTCGCTATGTAGTCTATCACCCAAAAAGTTTTCTTGAGAAAAAGTGAAGTGAAAGCGAGTTCACGTTATTTAAGTCTTTAAGCCCACGAGGTCTAGCGTCCAGCGACTTAAAGACTAAATTTTGTTTGGGGGACAAGTTTTTAGCAATTAGTCTAGCGTTTAACGACTAAAAAACTTGTACTATTATGAAAAGATTTGAAAATGCACTCGACGTTGGATCGAGGTTTGAAATTTTATTATGAAAGTGTTTTGAGATGCTAGTTATGGTTAATTGAGCATATGGTCCTAAGGTGCGATAATGGAAAAGAACAAACAATAGTATACAAGCATTAAATAAAGCAAGTAAATAAATTAAAAGCCCATACAAGGTGGCTTAAACAATAAATAAACAATTTATATTGTGTAGGTGCATGCGAAATAAATTTGTCGACTAATTAAGCGAAACTTAATCAAGTAATTAATTTAATAAAATTAATCGGATGGGCCAATTAATTTTAAATAACAATTAGATAATTAAATAATGTTTAGCTGATCAATCAAAGTTTCATTGTAAGCCCAAGAGTAAAGCGTGGTGTGTGCACAAATGTGTGGCCGTTGTGGCCTTCAAAGCTTTGTCCTTTCGGGGTTAAAAATGGCTACGCCACAGTATTAGTTTAAAAAACATTTGGTTGTGCTTTGTGAATAATTAAATAATAAAGCAATAAAAATTATTTACTAATTATTACAACAAGTGGGGAGTGGAATACAAATTTACCAATGAGGATATATAAAGAAAAAGGAAAAAAAAGTGCTGAAAATTTCCTAATAATAATAGAAAAATCTAACTACACTACTATTATTTTATTTTTTTGTGTTTTTGTATATATGAATATATTATGAGTTAGGAATAATAGTAGTAATTATGGATTAAGAAAATAATAGTTGTTTATGGCTTAAAATAATGGTAGCAAGGATAATAACATAATACAGCATAATAATAATAATAAGGATAATATTAATAATAATAATAAATACTAATAAATACTAATAACAATCCTATATATTAGTAATAAAATAAGTACTAGTAATAGTATATATTAGTAATAATATAATAGTGATAATAAAAAATAAAATAAATAATAGTAATAATAATTTATAATAGTTAAGTAGTAAAATAATAGCTAACTAAGTAATATGATAATAATAATTTATAATAGTTAATAGTAATAATAATAATAAAACCCATAGTTAGTAATAACGTTAGTAATAATAATAATAATTAGTAATAATAATAAAAATAGTTAAGTTATAATATATTAACCCTATGCTAATAAACAAAATTAAGAGTAAAAGATAAAGAAACAAAACATTCACGTTTTCCTCTCTTCACGATGAAACCAAACTCGGACACCGACCCTAAACCTTCTCCAAAGCGATTTAGTAGCGAGAACCCATCCCTCTCTCAGCTTTCCTCACGGTCTCTCTCTCTGCTGCGATTCCATCTCTCTCGTTGCCCATCGCGTTTCCTCACGGAACCGTTCTTCCTCCCCTCTCATGGCGTTCTCATCGCGACTACCCTATTGCATGTTTGATTTACGAATATTGTTTTGATTGTTGTTTCTGACTTACGATTGGATTTGGATTTGATTGGAACCTAAATTGTTGGAATCGCCCCTTTGTAGCTTCGGGTGAAACCGTTCTTCACTTCCTCTTTCTTCTTTCACGGTTATCGAGTTGATTTACGAAATCGTTTTACGAAGGTAGTGTTTAGGAAAATGATGAGTGTTAGGAGTGCATACACTGTTTTCTGCGATGCTCGTTTCCTTGGGTTTCTTGTGTTTTCAATATGTTGGTCGATGCTTCTTTGTTAAGAACACATCTTTGGTTTTTGAATGTTTTTAGGCGGTTTTGGCTTTTAAGGCCCTTCTTGTCTTTCTTTTTATGTTGGTTTTGAATGCTTGGATGGTTTTCTTTTGAGAACCGATGCTATGCTTGGTATTTTTTGTGGTTTGCTTTGGGTTTCCTAGTAAACGGATGCTAGCTTGGCCTCCTTCTAAGAACAGATACTCTTGGTATATATTGTAGAAACGGATACCCTCCTTGGTTTTGTCTCTTGGTCTCTTGTATTTGGTATCTTTGGTTTTGGCTTTAACGATCTCTCTCTTTTTACATTGAGTGGTATTTTTGTGAAACATATCTTCTCTCTCCCTCTTGCTCAGAATTGGCTTTTTATCATTTATGTGCAAATTCTATTTGTCCCTCTTTGGAAACAGTCTGGTATTATGTTGCTTGTTACCATATTCAAATTTCCTCTTTTACATAAGTCTGTTATACTTTTGAAATTAGATTTGGCATCTTTAATCTTGTGTCTTTTCTTTTGCTCTTGTTTGGGTGAAAAATAATTCTTGTGTGGGGTAAAACTTATTTTTGCTGTGATAACCATGTAGACTTGTATTGCTAGAACATTGGATCATCTTGGTAATTTTTGGGAAACTTTAATGATCTGTTGGGCTTTTCTTTGGAAAAGTGATGTTTCTGATTTCCTTCTCTATACCTCCTTTGTGAACCAACAACGAAGTTGTTGTGATTTACAAAAGGAAGTGATAATAGCCGATGAAGGAACTTGGTTAGGGCTTTTGAAACAATTGACCTTTACGATTCCTCAACACTACCCTCATGATGAGTCGGAAAGTATAATTCCTTTTGGTTTTAAATGCGAAATTTACTTTTATAGCTGCTAATTATATTTCTTTTTTTGTTTGGTGTGAGCGGATAACATTACGCGAGGCAGGATGGCAGAATTGGAGATTCGAGGTCGATAGCATTAGGATAGAATTAGGATCTCTTAGAAACTTTTGTACCTTTTGTAATCTTTATACATGAGTTGTAATTTGAATTCGATGATAAATTCTTCTTTTCTTTGTATTTTTTATAACTTCAATTGAAATTGTGCAATTCCAAAGTAATAAAATTTCTCTTTTTCATTGTATCTAGAAATTCCACTCATTTATCTTTGCTTGAAACATCAACATAATCGAATCATCTCTTATAATTATTCTCGGCTAGCAAATTTATACCTGAATTCAAATAACTTGAGTAAAAGAATTTCTTTAAAACTTAAATTCTCAAATAACTAAATATTTTTTGAATTCAAATTCTAAACAAATAAACCTTTTTAGATTATCTTTGAATTAATGGCAAGCGGAAATTCTCTTTAGAAATCGATTATATGTTTTTGTAAATTTCTCCTATAGAATTCTTGAAGCCACCAAGATTGCATATCTATGAACAACGAAATCTTGATGTATCTGAAGGAAAAATTTTGGGGTGCGACATAAACTATACTTTATCTATGATTTCTTCAAGATTTCTCCTATTATTTATTGCATCAATCTTCCTTGTTATTTTGACATATTTGTTGATTATTCAAGGTACTTTGGGTAGTTCGATTATATAATTATCGCTTGGTATGTAATGGAAACTTGTTCATATTATCATTTGATTCAAATCTTCGTTCGACACGCGAGATTACTTTCTTATGTTCCAAATTTCTTGTGCATGATTAATTTTGTGCAGGTGCTTGTGTTATGGATGTGTCGATACATCTTTTGTATAATACATTGGTTAATGTTTGTTATACATGTTTCTTAGATTAATTTGGATGTGTACGATACGTATCCCGATCTTGCACACATGTGTATGCATTCTTTCTCTGTATTGCTTGATTTCACCTTCTTGCAGGTTTATTTGTTTCAGATGTGTATGATACACACTCTAATATTGCCTATGATAGGCATCCCTTTATTTGTGCTTGGTTTCACCTTCTTGCGGGTTTATTCGATTTATTTGGATGTCGACACATCCAATCTTACTACATGTGTGCATTCTTTTATATCATTTCTTGGTTTCACCTTCTTGCATGTTTATTCGATTGATTTGGATGTGTATGTGACACATCCGATCTTACACATGTGTGTGCACTCTTTATCTGCATTGCTTGTTTTCACTGCGAGGTTTATTTATTCGGATGTGTCGCACATTTTCATATTTCTCGATAAGTGCCTCCTCGTCTGCGTTGTTTGCATTGTAATCTCTTGCGGGTTTATTGGATTGTTTGGATGTGTATGACACACGCTCGATCGTGCATATCGCATGCATCCTTTGTCTGTATGGCTTATTATCCCTTGGGTTTTATTTGTTATTGGATGTACGCGCACACATTTCGATCGTGCTATTGATGCTTCTCGCATTTCTCACGGTTTCTTTATTGCTTGTCGATGGTACCACAAGTTTTCTAGAGTATTTTAGCTTGCTTTTGCTATCACGGTTGTTATCCGTTTGGTATTCTCTTACCTTTTTACCACATTCTTTTATCGATTTTCTAGAGAGCATGAGAAGTCGGGGTTTACGCTTTCTTTTGCCATGAGTGGGAATATGCACAATGGGGCTTCGTGGTTGGAGCATGTTGGGAACTCCTCTAGTTTACTTAAAGACCCGTTTGAGGCGATTCCATATTCTGTAGCTTGTGTAGTGCATTTAAAATCCTTCCATGAAAGGAGGTAATTTTCGATAAGTGTTTACTTTTGTGCTTGAATAGAGTCATGGTGGTTAGGAAACTTGATATGGCACCACCAATAAAGTCCAATGATGATAATGAAAATAAAGGCACGGAAAAGGTTAGCAACCAACCCCTTGCAGTTTATTCCATGTCATCTCGACTCCGTAAATTGTGATGCTTCCTTTATCGAGTCAATAATACGGTGGCAAGGTTCCCTATGATGACCCTCCCGCTTTGTCATGGGGTTCACATTGACATCTTGATACTCCGCTCGTATGCTCATCACGCGGTAATTCATATCGGTGATCCCTTTATCCCATGGAAACTCTTGGTTGGTGGGTATCTCCATCGATGGCTATGGTTTTCCTCAAAGAAACCACGGTTGACTAGGGTGATTCGCTACCTTTGAGGCTATGGGACTTCTTTCTTCTTCTCTACATGTGTGCATCATTTATGTGTGCATTGCATTGTTTGTGCTTTTGCAAAAACTTACCTCCTCCTTTACATCCCTTGGTTGGTCAGCAAGGCGGATATTAGGATAGTTTCCCTAGCCCTCTCTATGGTGGCTCTAGAAACAATCACGTGAATAAACTTTCACTCTTCAAGTCTTTTCAAAATATTCACAAATGTTTTATTGACTTACACACCTCCTACACCATGATCGATTCGATTTATTTCTTAAAAATACAAACCGAACTAGGTTTCTTTCTTGTAAGTCTTTCAAACTCAAAATCAAATTGATCATGGGCCTCCTTTAAGGTGTAAGTCCCAACCCCCTTTGTACATATTCAAGTATAACTAGCTTTGTCCGCTTGTTTTATGTACTTATGTATAACATTCTTTCACCAATTACACTGGTATTAAGAGGCGCATTATTCTCGGTGAATTTGCTCTTATTCCAATGGGTCTCCCTTAAGGTGTAAGTCCAACTCCCTTGTATATATCCAAGTATTGCTAGCTTCTTTTCTTGTCTTATACACTTGTTTATATATTTCTTTCATAGACTCACTGAATGCCTTTACCTTTACGCACACATACTTTGTCGTATATACTTGTTCATGTTTATGTCAATACAACTAGTATAACAACTAGGTTCCATAGGCCTCCTCTTGGGATTTGTACAAAAGAACTCCCTCGTTCGATTGGCCTCCTTTTGGGCCTCATTCAAAAGAGATTTGGAAATCTCAAAAGCCTCCTAATGGGCTTCATACAAAGAATCTCCTTAGCTAGGAAAGAACCCAAAAGTATGGTTTCCGGTGAAATCACTCTTAAAACTAATCTATCCATAATTGTCATACCCCAATTTTTGACCTAAGATACCATTTCATATAATCACATGTGTATCATTGCATCACTGACAATTTCAGAACAACTTAGATCGTGTGTGTGCTCCTTGAGCCAAATTAGGGTTTTGATTAAAATTTTCATCTGTTCAGATATGATCAATTAGGGTTTGAGTCCACTCATCAAATGATCTATCTTCATCAATCATCAACATTTGATCTTCAAATTCCCATCATTTCCTCGAAGATCTATCTTGAATCGACCAATTAGGTTTTGATCGGGGATGGTGTATCATTGACTCTTTGCTCGATGAATGACCTAATTAGCTTGAGTTGATCTTAAAATCGTCATGTAATATCTTGATGTAATTTCTTGATTCAAAGCATCTCAAATGTCATGGTTGACTCTTAGAGAAATTAGAATCATCGACAAAGTCAAGCTATTCGGATTAGTCAAACTTTGACTTTTGGTCAACTTTTTGAAATTCAATTTTTTTCAGTTATCAAATCATTTCAAATTATCCATCATGATCATAAAAAATCAAATTGTGTGAAAAAGTCAACAAAAAGTCAAGATTTGAAATATTTCACCATTTTCATGGCCATTTTTCACCTAGATCCATTTTGATTCAAGAAAAACTCAAAAATTGAAAGTTTTAGATCTTGTTCCAAGCTTTCCAAAATATCCAAGAACTTGAAAAAATAGTTTGTGTAGCTAGGGTTTTGAAATTGAAACATATTGGTCCATAACCATGAATTTTAAGTCATTTTCCACCAAATTCTTCAAGTCATTTTGCAAAAACTTATTTCTTTACCTTCGAGGAGACTTGTCATCACCAAGGTATAAGTTTTCATTCAAAAAAATAAGATGGAAATGATTGGAAGAAGGATAGAAATACTTGACTTTTTTTACCATGGTTACGAAAGATTCCATGTGCATTTAATGAGAATATTCCTTTCTTATGCCTTAAGCTCCAAGTCACAAATCCTCCAATATTATCATGCCTTGCTTGCCAAACATCTTGGCCTATAAATAGAAGCCTTTCCTTCATTTAAAATCACACCAAAGCATTTCTAAACAAGCTTTCTCACTTCTTTCTTCTTTTTCAAATTTCAAGTTTCAAAACGAGAGAATTTGCAAATCTCCAAACCTTGCAAGTTCTAACCAATCTTCGGCTTCAAACATTCTCTAAACATAATTAGAAAGTTGTTAGAATCATCAAGCCATCACCAAAAGAAGTCAAACTCAGAAATCATTTCCAAACTCGATAAACATGCATATTGAGCCATAACTTGCAAAAACTCAATCCACTCGTGCATTTTACTTTCTAATCATTCAAACATCATCTATATATCATATAGAAGTGATCCAAATCATCCTACCACTTTTGTAAAGCCAGAATCACCACCATCATATTCAACTTGCTCGAGCTGCAGTTGGACTTGGGCAGTGCAATTGAGAGGCTCTCAATCCAGTCTAAGCATTCAAACACGTTCCATATGGTTCATGAAAGCGTAATCATCAAAGAACTTACGGAAACACTCCTTTGAAGATCGATTTCAACAAAAGGTAAGAAATCAAACTTGAACTCTATGATTCACATTCTAGTCAAAAAATTGTTTGGCCATTTTGTACGCACTGTGATTATTAACCCTCGATCGATTGCTTAAATCATGGTTCATACGATTTCATGATCAATTCTTATAATTAGGGTTCATACATTTTCTTTAAATTCAATGATCTTAGGCTTAAAATAAATGCAATTAATGATCACCATCATGTTCATGGGCTCAAAATGAGAAAGTTTCATTTTGCATCATCCAATTTCATCAAGAAACAAGGAAGTTATGAATCCATGAAGATTGGAGGAAGAAGATGAAGTTGCGCTCGTTTTTCAGTTTTCCAAAAATTCAAAATTTTCAGTTTAAATATATATTTATGGTTGTGTTCTAATTTACGGATGTATAGCCACCCCAGTGGTAGCCAGTGCGCTATTAAGTCACTTGCCATGCTTAAGGTCCAGGGTTCGAATCCCCCTGAGACCTTTTATTTTTCAAAACTTCACTTTTCTTCACATTTTCAACTATTTTTCAAACTAAATTCAATAATGATTTTCATATATAATTAATTGGAAGCGTGTAAATAACAAGTCACGCATGTGGCCCAGTGGTTAATCTTTTAACCTTTGTGATCAAGGACCTGAGTTCAAACCCTTCCAAGGCCAAAACATTCTTTTTTATCACTTGTTTTCTTAAGTTTTTTTTAACAAACTTCAATATTTTCAAAAACCAATCAAAACTTCTCATTTTGAGATGATTTTTTTCACACTTGTCGTTTAATATACCTATTTTATGATTATGTAAAAAAAATCCAAAAATAATTTCTTTTCGATATATTTTTATTAAGGTAAAAATAGATGTTTTCTAGTATTTTAAATACTTTTCAAAAATGTTTTCTTTCCAATTTTCAAACCTAAATCTTTTTCAAAACCTTTTGTGAATAATCTTCACTTTTCAAAATCATTTCAAATCTTTCAAAAACATTTTAATAAACTCCACCTCTTTTCCATGATCGATTGATAAAATCTTTGAAAATACAGACCGAACTAGGTTTCTTTCTCAAAAATCTTTCGAACTCAAAATTAAATTGATCGTGGACCTCCCTCACGGTGTAAGTCTCAACCCTCCTATGTACACAATTATTTCCTTGTACATATCCACCATTTTGTGTACATATTCAATTCCTTGTACATATTCAATCGTCTTTGTAAATATTCAAGTATAACAAACTTCGTTCGTTGGTTTTTATCCACTTGTTTATACACCATTTCCACTAGTATTAAGAGGAGCATTATTCGGTAAAACTTCTCTTAAACCTGTGGGCCTCCTTTAATGTGTAAGTCCCAAATCCTTTATATATATCCAAGTTCATTAGATTTATTTGTTTGTTTAAACACTTGTTTATATATTTCCTTCATAAACTCTTATGAATTCACACACACACACACACACACACACACACACACTTTGTCATATTTATACTTGTTCATATACTTGTTCATGTTTATTTATGTCATTACAACTAGTATAACAACTAGGATCCCCATAGCCACCTCTTGGGATTTGTACTAGATAACTGACTTGTTGAGTTATCCTCCAATTGAGCTTTGTACAAAAGAACTCCCCTGTTGAATTAGTGATGGGTAAATTCTGCAAGTGCAGTAACTATCGAAGTAACATAAAATATTGTCGAACCACAGAGACCAATGTCAACCTACTGTAATCTATCGTTACTTTGTAAAGCTAAGACTAATGAATTATTGGATTTTTGGGGAAACTAAGAACTAAAACTAAAACTAAAATAAATGAACTTAGGAAATAATACTAAGCAGGCGGGATAAGATTTTTGCGTTCTAAAGGACTTATAGAAAGCAGTACTAATTACAACTAGAACTTAGTTCCGTAGAATATACTAACTTAAAGACTCCGCCTCATGCTCTCGTGGTATTAACTAAATCCATACTTCCTAATCCCAAGATTTTGCTCTCGCTTGAGTAACTAAGAATATATTTTGTAAGCCAATAATATCTACGCATCTAAGCGCTCTCACTATATTTAGATTTGTTGCCCTAATTTCCACTATCCGGTTCGATCCCGTAAACTCTCACCTTAATTGATTTCTCACTCTCGTGACGAGCTATTTAAATTAGACTTTGAAATTAAAACCAAAACAAAATCCTAATCATAATTTCGCACCTATTATTTTCCACCGAGTCCCGTTGGTAACAACGATCCTCATACACCGGGCTCTAAAAATTTTAGTCGGACATGGATAGGAAAATAAATATGCAATTACGGTAATAAAACATAATACTAAACATGATCTTGGAAAATAAAATAAGAAAGCAATAATAGTAGAATAACGATAAAGGGAACCTGGAATTAAATAATGGCAATTGGAATAATTAGTCTACTAATAAAGCATTCCTCCACAAATCGGTAGGCTTTGCTTACAATAATCAAAATAATGAAAAGAAACAGGAAAAGAATTAACTCTAACAGATTAGTTAGATCTAAATAAAGGTTCTTAATAGATCCCGGTGTGGAATCTATTACGAGAAAATATTTAATGCATAGAAAACAAAAATAAAAACTCGGTGGAAAATGGGCGAGAGAGGAAGAGAGCCAAGAGAGGCGTATGAAAATGGAGAATGGCAACCTATTTATAGATGTAGGCTGCTATGAAATTAGGGCGTTGAGAGAATTTCTCCTCGGCATAAAAGTAGCGATCGCTATGATGCATTGAGGAAGCCGTGACAGGCTAGGAGGCTTATAGTGGTTACAAGCTTGCTTATTGATTTTCTGTCTAATGGGTAGCGGGCATTATGGGAGGTATGCGAGTGCGTTATAGGCTTGCTTTGTGAAAGTCTCGCTCTGTAATCTTGTGAGCAGAAACTAGAAGGGTGTGGACCGTCACCTTGTTAGGATGAAAGGAGCGTTGGGATGGGTCTTAGTGCTTTATCTCATTTTTATTTTCAAAGCCTCTTTACTTGTGATGCACCCTATTTTGCCATACTTCACAATTTCATAATTGCTCTTCTTTTGTGGATTTTAATCAGCGTTTCTTGACTTTCTTCGCATGCCTTGTAAACATCAAATTCTTGAAAACATAGAAAATACTAGAATAATAAGAATATAAAGCAACATAATTAAGATAAAATAAAGATATAATCTATGTAAATCAAGCTAAATAAGCGATACATTTTAATTATCAAATACCCACTTAAACTATTGCTTGTCCTCGAGCAATCAACCACTTGACAAAGAAAATGATTAAGCATGGTTTTTGAAACAAAGGCACGACCGACTCCCTAGTCATACGTGGCTGCTAGGCTAATATTGATGATGGTGCTAATCGTCAACACCAAGGATGCATGTAACGACACAATATTCATAGACTCCCTCTTTGCTAACCAATTTAAATCATACCATTATAATTCAACCTATATCTCTAGTTTTTCTTTCCTCTTTTCATTCAAGCACAATCACATTAAGTCTGTTATCTATACACGCACATAGTAAAGAAATCGAGTTAGCGACTATGATCCTTTGTTGTCTTTAGCAGGGGTTATGGTATTTAGCGGTGAATCCCCATTTTCCAAGTGCGGTTGCGGGGATCGGACCGTAGCCCTACCAAATCGTCAAGTGACCTCTGGATCAACCAACAAATAGGTGCTTATTGTTAAATCCTTATAGGCATAACAATCGTTGGGCCAAATGACCGGGTGAGGGTCACCTAACTTAGAAGGTTATTTTTCTATTAAATCATTTACTTATTAAAAATGGGATCATTCACTTATATTCATCGACTCCCTATGTAGTTTGTATATAAGATGGTCTTGTTGCTAAAATAATCTATTAAGAGCTACTTTGAAAACTTAAGCCTAAGGTATCGGCATAATGGGTACCCAAATTGACATAACGTAATGAGGGGTTTAGGGTGTCCTAACGATATCAATTTTATCAAAACTTTCTCAAGTTTCTCTAACCTGACCTAAAGTTTGAGAACCTATATATTTTCAGTGTGTTCACCATGCATCAAAAGAAAATTTTCGTTGGGTTAAAATTTTATAATTTTGGGAAATTCAATAACAACTGAAAATCACATTATAGAACTTCGACAACACATGCAATGACTCGATAAAATACTTAAAGCAGATAAATCCCTAAAACATCGAATAAACTAGAAACCAATCAATCAAACTAAAAGCGGTAAATGAAAGCGGTAAAGTCCTCCCCACACTTAAACCAAACATTGTCCTCAATGTTTTGATGAAAAATGGAAAGGAAAAATAGAACACGAATGAAACGACATTGTATGCTAGCGACCAATTTTTGCTTTGATTCTTCCCTTGTTGATCATGTCTTTGTTGACCACTTCTACTCCGACGTCTTGTACTATGAGATATCTGAATTTGCTAAAACTTCTCTTTCCAGAAGCCGCTCATCATATTTCTCATTTTTGGAGGAAGTACCTTCTCCTATCGTACTCATTAATGGTGTCACCACCGGCGGCATTATTAGTAGGAATATACGTGGGCAAACTCATTTTCGTGATGATCTATAGATGTTCCGCCTAGATATGGTCGAGACGTGACGAGCGACCCATATCTTTATTTTTTGCAAGTTCAAACAGTAAAAGGAAAATATTAAATTGAAAATTCGTGGGTTGCCTCCCATGTAGAACTTTGGTTAACGTTAATATCTCAACGACTCAGGAGTCCAAGCACACATGGTGGTTCTCTTGAGAATGAATCCTCGATCGAACTTTTAATAATCTTCGGTATCCATGGCCACTTATCAAGCCATATCACATATCCATCACCTTTTCTTTTCTTTCTTTTGTGGGGTGGTTCATTCTTTTGGACTTGTGGTAGTGGTTCTGGGTGTATCCTAAGTATCAACTTTTCAAGTCTAAGCTTAGTTATTTCATCCACCATCACGAATGATGACCTTCACTTCTTAATGCTAATGATTTCCCTATTTTCATAGTCCTTAAATTTTCTCTTTTTATACAGGACCTTAGACAAAGGTGCATTGGTGTGTGTATTTTTCAATACCTCCACATACGTTTTGGATTGGGAGTCTGCCTGAGCTTCCACAAAACTTTGAGGGAAAAGAATCGGTGGGGTATAGGGAGGAGGAACAATAATAGGTTCTTCCTTATCTACCTTTTCTACAACGTTCCTTTCGGATGATGTTGGTGTATTTTTCTCAATCTCTACTCTTTTCTCACCAGAACTCTCCTCAACCTCATTATTACTCTCTTCAACCTTATTATCATTCTCCTTAGGTTTTTCAATTTGGCTTTCACTACTGGTTGTTACAATATACACATTCTCCTCAGGGGAGGGTCTTAGATATGTTTGTAAAAGCATGGAGATTTGGGCCTCTAATGCTTCGTTGTGAGTCACTAGGGACTCAACCGCATTGTTCGACTACCTAAGAGTTTCATTGTTGTCGAGACTTTGTTTTCTTATCTCTTCTTTGTGGCTAGTTTGTCCCTCTATCAAGTGCTCCATCACATATTCTAGCCTAGAGTGAGTTAACGTCGCATCGAAATCCTCCATTGATGTTTCGAGGTTGAAATTATAGGATTCTTAAGGTTCCTCAAAGTGAGTTAGCGTCACATTTTGGATCTCCACAAAGAACTCCATCTTCATTGGTTCTAGTCTAGGCGAGTTAATGTGATCATATCCTCCATTAAAGCATCGAGGTGGAATTACGGTATTCTTGCGACTCCTCAAAATATTGGCGTGTTGATTGTTGGGAAATTTGGTTGGGGATAGGTTAGCATGGCATTGTAATCCTCGGTGATGTTTAGAGATCGGATCTTTGGTGTTCATGACTCCTCAAAATGATGTGATTGATAGTTGTAGAGTATTTGGGTGAGAGAAAGTTAATGCTTGTAACAAATTTCTCCATAAGTATTTAGGTCGGTTTATGGGATTACGGTGATACCTCGAAATATTGCGAATGGGGGTTGCAGAAAAAGTTTGGGTGATACATAATAATTAAGCTAAGAGCGACTTAGTATATATGGTGTAATAATAGATAAACAATATTGACCGTTGGTCCCCGACAACAGCGCCAAAAACTTGATGGGTAAATTCCGCAAGTGCACGGAACTATCGAAGTAATATAAAAGATTATCGAACCACAGAGACCAATGTCAAACTCCTGTAATCTATATTTACTTTGTAAAGCTAAGAATAATGAATAATTGGATTTTGGGGGAAACTAAGAACTAAAACTAAAATAAATGAACTTAGGAAATAATACTAAAGCGAGGTCGGGATATGATTTCCGCGTTCCTGAAGGACTTATAGAAAACGAGTACTAATTATGACTAGAACTTAGTTCCGTAGAATATACTAACTTAAAGACTCCGACTCATGCTCTCGTGGTATTAACTAAATCCATACTTCCTAATCCCAAGATTTTGCTCTCGCTCGTCCGGTAACTAATAAATATATTTTGTAAGCCAATAATATCCTAAACGCATCTAAAGCGCTCTTGTTGTATTTAGATTTGTTGCCTAATTTCCACTATCCGGTTCGATCCCCACGCTCTTGTAGTGTCGGCTCTCACCTTAATTGAATTCTCACTCTCGTGACAAAATCGTGTTCAATAACTCTCACTCTCGTGACAAAGCTATTTAAATTAGACTTGGAAATTAAAGCCAACTCCGAATCCTAATCATAAATTCATACCTATTATTTTCTACTGAGTCCCATTGATAACAACGGTCCTCATACACCAGAATCTAAAATATTTAGTCGGACATGGATAGGAAAATAAAGATGAAATTACGGTAATAAAACATAATACTAAAAATGATCTTGGCAAATAAAATAAGAAAGCAATAATAGTAGAATAACGATAAAGGGAACCTGGAATTAAATAATGGCAATTGAAATAATTAGTGTTCTAATACAAGCATTCCTCCACAGATCGGTAGGCTTTGCTTACAATAATCAAAATAACGAAAAGAAACGGGAAAAGAATTAACTCTAACAGATTAGTTAGAGATAAACAAAGGTTCGTAATAGATCTCGGTGTGGAATCTATTATGAGAAAATATTTAATGCATAGAAAACAAAAGAATAAAAACTCTGGTGGAAAATGGGCGAGAGAGGAAGAGAGAGGCCGAGAGAGATGCGTGTAGAAAATGGAGAATGGCAGCCCTATCCATAGATGTGAGGCTCGATGAGAAAGTAGGGCGTTGAATTTCTCCTCAAAAAGCCTACTGTAGCGATCGCTATAGTCCGTTGAAAGCCGTAATGATCGCTAGGGCAGTAGCAGTGGGTTACAAACTTGCTTGTTGAGATTTTCTAGCCTTCTAATGGGTATGATCGTTATAGGAGGTATGCAGTCGTTATGAGCTTGTTTGGTGAGAAAGTCTACCACCTGTAATGTGACCGTTAGAGATTGGGCTTGAGGGGTGTGTTAACCGTCACACCTTGTTGGGGGCTGGTGGGCGCGTTGGTGGGTCTTAGGTGCTTTATTTCATTTATTTATTTTCCAAAGCCTCTTTACTTGTGATACACCCTATTTTCCATACATCCCATAATTGCATAATTTCTCTTCTTTTGTAGATTTTAAGTACGATTTTTCTTGACTTTCTTCGCACATGCCTTGTAAACATCAAATTCCTGAAAACATAGAAAATACTGGAATAATACAAATATAAAGAAACATAATTAAGATAAAATAAAGATGTAATCTATGTATATCAAGCTAAATAAACGATACATTTTTGTGTTATCAAATACCCCCACACTTAAACTATTGTTTGTCCTCAAGCAGTCAACCAACACGGTAAAAGAAAATGATTAAGCATGGTTTTGAAACAAAGGCACGACACGACTCCTATTCATACGTGGCTGCTAGGCTAATGTTAGATAGATGGGTGCTAATCGTCAACACCAAGGATACCGTAACGACGAAATGTTCCAAAACTCCGTATTTATGCAAACCAATTCAAATCATACCATTATAACTCAACCTATATCTCTTGTTTTATTTCCTCTTTTCATTCAGCGCAATCATATTAAGCTTTTATCATCTACATACATAGTAGGAAATCGGTTGTGAATATGATCCTTTTCTTGTCTTTAGCATGGGGTTACGGTATTTAAGTGGTGAATCCCCATTTTTCCAAATTGCGGTTGCGGTGGATCGGACCGTAGCCCCTCCTACTAAATCGATGCAGGTGACCTCTGGATCCACCAACAAATGGGTGCTTATTATTAAATCCTTATAGGTATAACAACCGTTGAGCCAAATGACTGGGTGAGGTTCACCTAACTTAGCAGGTTATTTTTCTATTAAATCATTTACTTATTAAAAATGGGATCATTCACTTATATTCATCGACTCCCTACGTAGTTTGTATATAAGATGGTGCTGACTGCTAATATAAACTATTAAGAGCTACTTTGAAAACTTAAGCCTAAGGTATCAACATAATGGGTACCCAATCAATATCACGTAATGAGGGGGTTTAGGGTGTCCTAACAGTATCGATTTTATCGAAACTTTTCCAAGCTTCTCTAACACAACCTAAAGTTTGATGACCTATATACTTTCAAAGTGTGTGCACCATGCATCAAAAAGAAAATTTTCGTTGGAGGTTAAAATTTTAAAATTTCGGGGAAATTTAATAACAACTGAAAATCACGTATAGAGACTCGACAACACATGCAATGACTCGATAAAATACTTAAAACAAATAAATCCCTAAAAACATCAAATAAACTAGAAACCAATCAATCAAACTAAAAAGAGGTGAATGAAAGCGGAAAAGTCCCTCCCCCACACTTAAACCAATTATTTTTCTCAATGTTTCAATGAAAGGTGGAAAGAGGATAAATAGAACCTAAATGAATGACATTGCGTGCTACAACAACTAATTTTTGCTCTGATTCTTCCCTTGTTGATCATGTCTTTATTGACCACTTCTACTTTAACGTCTTGTACTACGAGATATCTAAATTTGCTAAAACTTCTGTTTTCTGAAGCCGCTCATCATATTTCTCATTTTTGGAGGAAGTAACTTCTCCTATTGTACTCATTAATGGTGTCACCACCAGTAGTAACATTCGTAGGAATGTACGTGGGCACCAACTCATTTTCGTGATGATCATCTATATATGTTTCGCCTAGATATGGTCGAGACGTGACAAGCGATCCATATCTTTATTTTCTGCAAGTTCAAACAGTAAAAGGAAAATATTAAATTGAAAACTTGTGGGTTGCTCCACGTAGCACTTTAGTTAACGTCAATAGCTCGCGGCTCTTGAGTGAAAGAACTCCATGGCCACTTATCAAGCCATATCACATATCCATCACCTTTTCTTTTCTTTCTTTTGTGGGGTGGTTCATTCTTTTGGACTTGTGGTGGTGGTTCTGGGTGTATCCTAAGTATCAAATTTTCAAGTCTAAGCTTAGTTATTTCATCCACTATCACGAATGACGACCTTCCCTTTTTAATGCTAATGATTTCCCTAGTTTCATGGTCCTTAAATTTTCTCATTCTAATGGGTAACGGTCGTTATGGGAGGTGTGACGGTTATGGGCTTGCTTGGTGAGAGAGTCTATACATGGCGTGTAAGACCATTACGGCTTGGCTTGAGGGTGTAATGAGCATGCCACCTTGTTGAGGCTGTGAAGGCGGCGTTGGGCTGGGCCTTAGTTGCTTTATCTTATTTATTTATTTTCCAACGCCTTTTACTTGTGATGCACCTCTATTTTTTCATACATCCCACAATTGCATGATTTCTAATCTTTTGTGGATTTTAAATCTACGATTTTCAGAGTTTTCTCGACTTTCTTCGCACATGCCTTGTAAACATCAAATTCCCGAAAACATAGAAAATACGAGAATAATACGAATATAAAGCAACATAATTAAGATAAAATAAAGATATAATATATGTAAATACAACTAAATAAACAATACATTTTCGTGTTATCAGTTAGCCTCCTCTTGGCCTTCGTACAAAAGGACTCTCTCGTTGAGTTTAGCCTTCTCTTGGGAATCATACAAGAAAGAGACCTGGAAATCTCTAACATCCTCCTATTGGGCTTCCAATACAATGAATCAAATTCGCTAGGATAGAACACTAAGATTATGATTACCCGATGAAATCACCTTTGAATCCTAAGAGTATGGTTTTATGGTGAAATCACTCTTAAAGCCAAACAAGCCATACCCTATAGCCTCCTCTTGGGCTTCATATAAGGACCCTCGATGTCCCTCAGAATGTCTCCTCTTGGGATCACAATACAAGGACCCTCGATGTCCCTTAGAATGTCCCATCTTAGGCTTACAATACAAGGACCCACAAGCTTCTTAAGCATCCCTAATCAATAATCAATTTCTCCAAGAGAATTAGACATGTATCATCTCTATGGAAGAATTCTCTCATCTATAGCATCACATACAAATCAAACTTTTTCAAATCAAACATTTTTCAAAACAAACACTTTTTCAAAATAAAACATCTTTCTTAACTTGTAAGTGGCAACGCTTCTACACTCAAGCAAAAATCCCAATGCTTACAATGAAAGATTCAACGTTTTCAAACATCTTTCTTAACTTGTAAATGGTAACGCTTGTACACTCAAGCAAAACAACCAATGCTTACAATGAAAGATTTAAAAAATCAAATCAATTTTCGAAATGTATGTGATGAAATAGATTAGATACATTTTTCATTAAGATGACATTTTATTTGTCTCTTAATAAAATCATCATTTCTTCCACTAGCACATAAGTGGGAACTACGATTACTCTGACTTTCTCAACCTCCCTTTGAGAATACGTAGGCACAAGGTCTCACCCTTGGTGAGCGTACATCTTTCTCCCTCAAACCAAACAAACCATATTTTCCCTTAGATCCGAGCTATAGATGCTCTGATTCCCACTAGGGGATATGTATGTAGAGGATCCCAATGATCTTTGTGAGCATAATAATTATAACAAAACTTAGGTTCCTGCGTAGCCTACCCTTCTTAAATCCCAAAGGAGAAACTTTCCCGAAATAGCATAGCAAATAAAACAAACAAACATACAAAATATGCATAAAAAAGTTCCTATAGAAAACTATAGATATATATGGTTCTAATACCTCCCCTTTATATAACCAACCCTCTTACCCTGGTCTCTCCCGATGTGTTGTGTCTAGTTTATGCTAGCGCATCGCATATCATATTTTAAGGGTATTTCATTTCCCGTTCCATCTTCTTTTCTTGTTTGGAAACAATAAAGCTTGGTGCTTTCATGATATCTTTTAAAAACAAACAAAGTAAAATGTTTGAGCGAAGATTGAATTCCGGTTTGACTCTCTGTTCGTCATTTTTTGTATTTACGAAAAATGGTGACTATCTTTGAGAGTCACCAAGCTTTTTGTTTCTAAAAAAGAAAAAGGGGTTAAGCTTTATTTGTGCATATGTTTGTTTTTCTTTATTGCGTGTTGGTTTTGTCACTTTCGATTTCATCGATGGAAAAATCCTAACGGTTTGAAACATTTTAAGTTAGGTGAAGTTATAGTCCTATTAACTGAGGAGTCTCGTCCTTAATATGTTAATTTGAGAATCCCTTTCGATGGAGATTTTCTTGGGGTAATTATGTTTATGAAGTTAATTGCAAAGACATTTTTCTTTTCAAGCGAATCGATAAATTTGAGTATTATGATACACATAACCCATCTGACCATTTAGGATGTAGTCTGAAACTATTCGGTGTAAAATTGATTAGTTTTCATCTGAGACTACGATCGGTGAGTTTTTTCTTGAAAAATATTTTTGGACTACAAGTTAGTTGTTTAATCCGATAATATTTCAAAGAGGAGCGTTGAACCTGTATTATCAGTAGAACATGTTTTGAAGGTGAATAAGCCCATAGAACTTACCCATGTTTGGTTCTTATCGTTGGCCTCATGCTCGTGACTTTAAACGCTTAAACGTGTGTATAACCACTAACCATGTTTGTATCTTTGTGGCATCATGCGTTCATTTAAAAACCTCAATTTCTTATTTTCTTTCCATTTCCAAAGAACTTAGAGATTTTTTTCTTTGCAAACATTTTAGATTTCTTGATGTGGAAAATATAAAAGAGTTAGAAACCTTGGTAGAAGATCCCTCGGATTTCAAAAAATGCTATGGAACTCTTTTAAATATCTTGAACACTAACATTGATGAAGGACTTCTCAAAACTTTGGTTCAGTTTTACGATCTAGTCTATCATTGTTTCACTTTCCCTGATTATCAGTTGATGCCTACTTTGGAAAATCATAAATCTTTTAGGGATCTTAGTTATTGACAAGGTGCCTTTCAATGGTTTGGAAGCCATTCCGAAGCCACAAGTCATTGCAGGGATGACTCATTTAAGGAAATATGAGATAGACAAAAACTTGACTACCAAAGGAAATCTCTTAGGACTAACTTCAAAGTTTCTAATGGAGAAAGCTTTTAATTTCTTGAAACGGTAGCATGGTAGCTTTTGAGGCTATTTTGGCTTTGCTCATTTATGGTTTGTTTTTCTTTCCCAACGTCAAAGACTTAGTTGATCAACGCATATAAAGATCTTTTGATTGGAAATCTAGTTCCCACTTTGCTTGGTGATACATATTTCTCTATTCATCATAGGATAAATCAAGGAGATGGAATTATTGTGTGCTATGTACCTCTGTTATTCAAATGGATTGTTTCACACTTGCCTAAGTCTCCTATCTTAGAAAACAAAAATGGTTGGCATAGGTCTCTAGAAGAATCATGTCTCTCTTACTAATGGCGATATTCATTGGTACACCAGGCTACAATGAGATGGAAATCATTGAAAATTGTGGAGGAGTTTACCAACGTACCTGGTACAAAAGGAGGAATTAACTACAACCCGTTCTTGGCAAGGAGGTCGGCTTAGGTATGCAAACTCAAGTAAACCCCTTGGTTTCTACGGTAGATGGATACTTTTATCATGAAGGAATAACAAGAAGAAAAGAAAAAGGTGATGTAAGGAATGTAGCCATGAAATCTACACTTCTTGGGTAAAAGAAAAAAGCGAAGAATTTGAATGCTTATGCTTATGAAGAACCCATGTTTCGGTGGTATCTAAATCGACCACCATTCCATTGAGACTATGGGAGAATACCAAAGCTTTGGCTAAGATGAGGCTAGAAAAAGCTTTGGAGACAAATTTCTTAAGGCGACTACGAAATGTATAGCTTAAGTAAGGTCAAGATCATGAAAAAACGCTCTACTTTCAAGATGGATGGCTCATGGAGGAAGATGAAGATTTGCCAAAAGATGATCAAGAAATACATCAAAGAAAGAAAAAAGCTTAAAGAGTTGACAAATGGTACTCTTACTCAGACAATTGGAAAAAGTTGTTAACAAGCT
>CM038795.1:94653336-94710794 GCA_021764765.1 Vicia sativa
GGATAATTGTTTTAGAAGGAAACACTTGCATATAATTTGTCGTTCTTTGTAGGTCGGTACTATTCCGTCCACAAAGGGGCCTAATGTGTTTTTAGTTGAAACTGTGGGTTTGGTTGATTAAATAATACTTTATCATGAGAAATTGATACACTAAATATTTTAAAGATAGAAATCTAATTTCTTTTTAATGGAGATAAAAAAATATTACATCACCTTTAAAAATACTTTATTCATAAAGTCATGTTTAACTCATTGGAAATATTTTAGATAGAATATTATATGTTGCAAATATATTTGGTGCTATCAAATCCATAAACCAGGATTTATTTTTTAATGGAAATAAAAATAAACTATATGATCCTTAAAAATACTTGTATTCATAAATTCAGCATTTTAATTCATTCAAAATATTTTAGATAGAATATTATGTTGCAAATATATTTGGTACTATCAAATCCATAAGCTAAATTATGTGAACATTTTATATATAATCAACTAAAACTCACAAGGTAAATTTAAAATGCATCCTGATAAAAAAAATTAATTAATTTTCTTACATTTAACTTAATTTTGTTTATTTTTATATTTACATTTTAAAAAAAAACAAATTGTTTCAAATATCTAAGATATCAGTGCATCCATAATTTTTTCAAATTTAATTAAAAACACAATCTATTATTTATTTAATTTTTCAAATGAGATAAATAGAAAAATAATAATATTTTTAACAAAATAAACTTTTCATTTCTAAAAAAATGTTGAAAATACCATCTCTAAAATTCATTCGATAACTAATCTAGATAAGGATGTGTCATCTCTGCAATTTTGCATCTACTAATATTTTTATGCTACGTTTAAATATGTTTGCTATAACTTAATTGAGGAGCCTAGGTTTCGGGTATAGCATTCACAGTCGAAATTAGGAAGATTTAATCGATTTTCATCTGATTTCGAGGCAACAATTGGGTTTGAGTTTTACTTATCTGAACTGATCTATATTGTTAGAATCGTGACCCTCGATAAAGAAGGATATCCGATTTTCTCATTGATCGATCGAGGATCGACCAGTTAGGGTTTAATCGAGCTTAGTATTCTCGACTTTTGAGCAGAAATAACTTTTGGATGAGATTGGTCACTATATCTTGAATCTGACATCTTGACCAAATTTTACGGATTGAAAAATCCACGAGTTCCCGCAGACTTCATCGATTGATTTTAGAAATATTTGGTGAAATTACATACGCATAAAGTCAAGCTTTGACTTACAAGTCCAAATTTTCTAAAACAAAACTTTATCAATATATCAAAATACTTCAAATGATCCATATGATCAAAATAATCAAAGAATTTGGAAAAGTCAACAAAAAGTCAAATAGTTCAACACTTAGAAAAATTTCAAGTGTTAAAATTTCTTTATTTTTCCAAACTTAAGCGCATTTTTCATCTAGTTCCCACTTTGAATTGAAAAAAGAATCACTGGAGTAACCTGGTGATATTCATCTCTTCCGTGACTTGATGCAAATAGATCGAAGTCTCGTGGGCGACATGATGTGAAATCGACAAAGATGAGCATATAGGTATCTCTTAAGTTGTTGATAAAATTCGACTCCGCTTCCGAACCTAGTGCACCTTTGGGGTAAGATCGAGGAAAACTCCCTGGTTTCATAAATGGGTCGAAAGAGGTATTGGGGCAATACGACTAAGTCAAAATTTATTGAGAAATACCTCATGCATCTGACAGTAAGAGAGTTTCTTGGGCGATTGAATTACATCTCAGTTCATCTCTCGAATGAAACGCTACTGCCGCGATATTCAAACTTCATAAGATCAAAGGTTTTGTGGACCAGTGGAATTTTGCCAAAAAGCGTTAACGGTGTCAAGATACACCTTCGAGACCACCGTCTTGATCCTCAGGTTGAAGGAAATAGTTAATCATATGCCTTACCGTCTTTAGAAAGTCCATAGACTCGTGCCCGGGCCAGTAAAGATGACATTGAAGGCATGCTATTTACTACTTGAGTAAAAGTTCCTGATTATTGAAACTCTGTTACTCATACTTTCGAGAAAACATATTTAGCTTTGGTGTGGGCTTAGCGTCTCGCCAATACATGATCGATCACGACTTGGTTAATCTCTAAAATGGATCGATCAGTAAAGTCTTTGAAGCACACTTATGCTTGGAGAATTTCAGGTAAGCGAGATGCTATTATCCGAAATATGACATCGATTACCACGCTAAAAAGCGGTCGAAGAACATTCTCGCCGATCCGCGGCTTGCGTCCATTTCGGCGAATATCAATCTCTCAATTTGACTTCCAGACGAGGATGTTATGTACTAAAGATGAAAGATTGGAGTAAACCATTGCAGAAGAAGGTCGGATCTAGAATCTAGATGGGCCTAATTTTTGATGGGCAGTTAATGTCTTGACAATGGAATTGAAGCGATCTCATCATCACTCCGAAGGTTCGTATCGTTTACGCGGTTGCTGTTGATTGCACCAGCAACATCATGAGGAATATAAAGCTTGTATCATGGGTATCGAAGAAGCCATCGACTTAAGGATGAAGATCCTTGACATATATGGAGACTCGACCCTTGTGATCAATCCAATTAAAGACAAGTATGAAGCCATATTGCTTGGTCAATTCACTACGAGGAGATTATGCAAGGCGTTTGTTGACTTTCTTATTGAAGTTGAGTACATCATATCCCTCGAGATCGAGAATCGGATGGCGGGCGCCTTGGGTACTCTATCTTCCATGTTCAAAGTCGCGATTGGAATGATATGCCGAGTCGTTAGATGTCTTGAAAGACCTGCTTATGTATTTCTGTTGAAGTCTTGACAATAACAGTGGTTCCCACGACATAAACGTTTTCCTTCAAACAGAGTACCCACTTGGGGCATCGTACAGGATAAAGAAAACTCTAAGGAGCTCTAGAAATTTCTTCCTAAATGGACTTGATGTACAAAAGAATTTCGACATGGTCACTATGAATCGCATCGACAGACGAAATGATTCACGATCGTCCATGAAGTCGTAGGATCGCTGGAACCCATTCAAATGGGCATACAATATCCGGAAAGATTTTAAGAGCGAGGATACTATTGGATAACGATAGGAATCAGATTCTTTGTAAACACGTCAAATGTCATAAGTGCGGATCTACGAGATAAGATCCATTGTGCCACCTTTACTCAACGTTCTCAAGTGGCCTTTCTCCGTATGGGGCATTGATATGATGGGATGATTGACAAAAGCGTCCAGCAGACATCGCTTCATTCTAGTGGCTATTGATTACTTCACCAAATGGGTGAAGCTGATCATCTTATAGCGTCCGCAAAGACAGTGGTTGTGGTTCATCAAACAACCTCGTATCTGGAGTATGGGTCCAAGCAAGATCATTACGACAATGGATCAAACTTGAATAACAAAATGATGAAAAAGAGCGTATGAGGAATTCAAGATCGAACACCATAACTTCGTCTCCTTCACCGGCCAAGATGAGTGGCAGATTGAAGGCTATAGCAAAGAACATCAAAAGATCGTCCGAGGAAATGATCCATCACTTACAAAGTATCACGAAATGCCATTTTGCTGCGGGTATCGTACTTCGTCGCGCTTTATGAAACTCCTTTTCTCTAATATACGGCATGGGCGGTGCTCCGTAGAAGTTGAGATAGTCAATGAGGAGTTCTCATGGAAAATAAGTTATCGAAATTTGAATGGTTCCGAAGCGGTCGACCAGTGAACTTAATCGAAGAAAAGTGCACGACCGCTCTGTGTCATGGACAACTATATCAAGAAGGATGAAAGCCTTGACAAAAGTCGAATACATGAATTAGAAGAAGACACTATTCTTAAAAAGATTGCATCTTTTCGACGATTCTAGGGGCAAATGGACTCCTAATTACGAAGGCCCAGTACATCGTCAAAGAAGCTTTACGGCGGTGCTATGACTCTCCACAAATAATGGATGATGAACTCTAGCATCTTGTGAATCGTGACGATCGAAAAATACTTTGTCTAAAAAAACAAAAGAAACGACTTCGGTAAGTCGAAAACGAAAAGAAATGACTTGAAGCAAAAATGAGCGTCTGAATTGATTGAAAACTGAAAGAGGTCCGGGCAAAATTAGAGACAATAGCGAAATTATCACAGTAGATTGAAAACACGAAAAATGATCTGAAGCAAAAATAAGGATACAAAAAATGACAAATAGCTGATCAATCACATGCTTACGTCGTCACAGAAGAATCTTATCAGCGGATCTTGATCAGATCTTTTGAGCAACCAATCGATGGGAATTGAAGTTGTTAGGGATAATAGTGGTTATTTACTTTCAATGTAGCCTTTTCCACGATAAATTATCATTCAACTCTTGTAAATAGCTACGTGGAATCACGCCTTTGGGCGATTACCATTATCGATAAATTTGAGCCTTGTGCCTTTATTTGCAATCCCACTTTGTTCTGTTTGCAAAATAACGCTTTTATTGTGAAAATCACTTTTGAAACTAAAGTTTTAAATGAATTTTACTTCAAAATTTTGAAACAAAAAAGAGCGAAAATGTTCCTTTGAACTATAAACAGGAAAGAACTTGGCCAGTCTCTCCATAAGTGTCTCGATCTCGGAAGAAGGATAAAAGCAGCTTCTTCTGATGTCTCCTCGTGAGAAATCATCAAAGGACGGTATTCTTATCCAAAGAATTCCAACAAGTTGACAATGAAACACATTTCTAGAAAGTTTAAAGCATCTGACTCGGATCCTTCATAATGACGTCCCCACTGTAATTATTAGGATCTTGCTAAGTATTTGTTTTTGAGCTATGTGTGATCCTTTCCCAAAATACCTCTAGTGTCTTTGTCAAGTATTGTTAGCATGCATATAACATTCATGACATTCATACATAATGTCATCATTTATGCATTTTGCATTCTCAGCGTTCTTCAGTCTCATTGGTTTTAATCACAACATTCGTATGGGTTTGATCATATCCCAGTAGATTATCCCAAAGCGATACTTTTTTTCTCTACACCACGTTCCCCGGTGAGATCATTCCTCATCCGAAACAATGTCTTGATTGACTTTTTCTTTCCAGTTCGTTCTGGATAGAACCACCGTATAATCAACAAAGCAAATAAGCCGATAGCATCATCGTTTGGTAACCTTTTCTCTTCATTCCTAAACTTGTCATGAAAGTTTGTTCTTCCAACAAAGTCAAATCCATTATCTGAGAAATCCCTCGGTTGTCTTCTGTCTAAAGAAACCTGCGTCTTCGATCAAAATGCGCGTCTTCTCAAAAGAGATCCTCGGCAAGATTTTATTCAAGAAAGTAGAAAATCATTTGAGTTGTTTCTTTCCTTTATCACATTATTAAAAGTGAATACGGTAATATATCAAAGATTTACCTTGTTGTAGTTATCCTTTCTTGATAATTGGTAATATCTTCAAAACTCATTTAAGATCTGTTTCATCATTTATGCGATATTCACGAAGTTGAATACTCGACAAAAATTTCAAAAGATTTACCTATGGTTATCACTTTCTTAAGTAATTGGTAATATCTTGAGAACTCCTTTACAATTATCAGTGATAAATTGGTAATATCATTTCCTTACCTTGAACATTGTCCGCGAAATTTGTGGTAATCTTTGTTTCCCAAAATGAAATAGATATTCGTGTTTGTGAATCTTTTTCCCAAGTGAGACATATTGTTTCCCAACATGGGTCTCTTTTCTCAAGCGGTCGAGTCATCCTCACAAGTTTTCCCACGTGTCATTTCTTTGTATAAATACGGTTAAAACTTTCAATCGTTTTGCATCAAACCATCATATTATCTTAGGTTAAAATTTGAAGTATTACGATATTTAAATCTCTTTACACCTATCAAAGCGAATATATTCCTTCATCTCTCGAGTTAAGAAACTTAAATAGGGGCATCTGTCATACCCAATTTTGGACTAATATACCACCCTACATTTATCATTGCATAACTAACGATTCGAGAAAAATGTCGGTATAGCATTTGCGGAGTCAAAATTAGGGTTTCATGATTTTCATCGATTTAAGAGGCAACCAATTAGGGTTTGAGTTTTACTCACCTCATTTGATCTATCTTGATCAAATCATCAACCTCGATCATCGGATATCAATTTTCTCATTGATCAATCGGATCGACCAATTGGGTTTTTGATGAGCATGAGTATTCTCACGACTTTTGAGCAAAATGACTTTTTGGATGAGATTGGTCATTATATCTTAGATACAACATCTTGACCTAATTTACGGATTCAAAACATCAGAAGTTCACAGACTATCGATCGATTTGAAAACATTTGATGAAAATTCTACGAGAAAAGTCAAACTTTGACTTTTGGTCAAATTTTCAAAACAAAACTTTTCAATCATCAAATCTTCTAAATGATCCATCATGATCATAAAAATCAAAGAATTGGAACAGTCAACAAAAGTCAAAGTTCAACACTTGAAAAATTTAAGTGTTAAAATTTCTTATTTTTTCCAAACTTCATGGCATTTTTCATCTAGTTCCACTTTGAATTGGAAAAACACAAAACATAAAGTTGTAGCTCTTGAAACAAGCTTTCCAAAATATCCAAGAACTCTCAAATCCATGGGTCTAGCTATACTTTTGAAATTGAAACATAAGGCTCCATGAACATGGTTTTTCAAGGTCAAACTTCACATTTATAGGTCATTTGTGATTTCTTCTTCTAGCACCTTGCCAAATGGAGTTTAGAGTGATAAATATCAGCTAGAGATAATGAAGAGATAAGATCAATTTGTGATTTTCACACATGGTAAAAGAGGCTTCCTTTTCCTTTTGTAAAGTCTTTCTTGCCCTTTAAGGCATCTTTGAATTCAAAGCCTTGTACTTGTGCCTAACATTTCGAACTATTGGCCTATAAATGAGCATCATTTTCAAGTTCAAACTACACCAAAGCAATGCAAAGTTATGCTTTCTCTCTTCTTTCTTCAAAATCAAGTAACATAGTTTAAAATTGCCAAAACTTGCATTTTTGAAAATTAAGGAAAATCTTTGATCAAATTGGTGTGTAATGTATTCTAATATCCATTTGAAACTTGTCTAGAACTTAAAAACAACATGATCAAAGGAAACTCAGAATTACATGCCATGGTCATTATGTTTGTACAAAGCGCCTTAAGTTTGAATTCCATCTTAGGCTTGATTAACTTGTGTTCGAGCATCAAACATCATCCACTGAACATCATAGGGATGATCCAAATCATAAACAACCAAGCTGTAACATGTCTAACATCAAAATAGGCTTCCATTTTGACTGTGCAGGTGGACTTGGCTGGAGTAATTCAAAGTGATTCAAACCATGGACCATTCCTCTGACTCTTATAGGCCGACGATGCTATAGCGATCACAAACAAGTTACGGAAACACTCACAACACCTCTTTCGATCTCAGCTTGAGCAGTATGAACTCAAACTTCAAGCCCATGATTCCTTGCATTTAAATGACTCATGGCCATTTGTTTTGCAGCAACACGATCATAAACCCTCGAACAAATTGAAAAATCATCAACCATACATCATTTAATTTAGAATTTTTGGTTCTAGGGTTCTTCACGATTTAAATCCAATCGTATTAGACCAAAAATAAATACAATTAACATCCACCATCGTGTTCCTTGTGAAAAATCGAGCAACTTTCATGTTTACTTCATCTAATTTCATTGAGAAGCGAAGATTATAGCATGGATTATAGGATCGAGAATCAAAGAGGAAGAACATGGCTTGCAGCGTGTTCTTGAGTTTTTAATTCAAATTTTCCAATATGTTATCTACGTGTTTTGATTCACAAACATAAAAACACGCTTGTCCCAGCCGGTTTCCGCTTGCTCGTAGTCCTTTGTGCCTTAGCCACGATAGTCATGGGTTGACTCTCGAAGGACCATTTTTTAAAGCTTTCATATTTTTTCATTTTTCTTACAAACTTCAACATTTTTTTTAACCAATCAAAACTCCTCATTTTGGGTGATTTTTGTACACTTGTCAATAAATACATCTATTTTATGATAGTGCAAAATTTTCAGAAAAAAACCTTCATCTGGTTATGTTTTAATCGGTAAAGCGGCGGCTTTGACACTTTTCAACACCTCTAAAAGTGAATTTTCAAACTTTCGACTTCGATTCTTTTCAAAACTTCTCATAAATGAACCTCACATTTCAAAACATTTTCAAAATCATTTCTTCAAAACTTTTCATCAAACTTACGTCTTTTACCATGATCGATCCGATTTAAGCGATAAAGCGAATTAGTTTTTCTCGAATTTCTTAATCGATCATGGGCCTGCCTCCTGTGTAAGTCCCATAACATTCTTTTATGTACATAATTATTTCTTTGTACATATCAAACTCTTCCGGATACATACAATTTTTATCATGCATAATACATATACCTTTTATACTCAGTACGAACAAACTTCATCGTTTGTTTTCACTTCACTTATTATACAAACAAAACATTCTTTTATGTACATACACTTTCCTTGTACATATCAAATTCCTTTTATACTCATACAACTTTTATTTGTACATAATCGAGATACCTTTACGGATAAACTTGATCATTTGTTTTTGTTTAATACATACATATACCTTTGAATACCATTGATATTAAAGGAGTTATTCCGTAAGCACTTTTTAAATCAATGGGCCTCCCTTATAGTTAGTCCCATCCTCCTCTGTACATCCATCTTTCTTTGTACATAAATACTCGTTCGTGTACATATTTACATCCTTGTACATAATTCAAACTTGTAAATAATCAAGTTAGCTCGTTTTAAGCGTTAGTTTCCACAAACACTTGTTTATATTTCCTTCATAAACTCTTGTAAATAAACATCATGCATTGTTTATATTTCCTTCATAAACTCCTATGAATACATATCACACACACATGTTTATACTGTCTAATTATAACATAACAATTAGTCAACGATAGGTTCCCCACATTTGTAGCCTCAAGCTTGGGCTTTATACAAGATAACTTTCTCCCGAGTTTAGCCTCCGCTTAGGCTTCATATAAGACAACACTCCCTAGAGTTGACCTCCTCTTGGCTTCGTTCAAAAGAACTCCTCATTGAGTTTAGCCTTCTCTTGGGCATCATACAATGAAAGAGACGAAATCTCTTACGACCTCCTGGGCTTCCATACAAAGAATCACAGCGTTGGATAGAACCAAGAGTATAATTTCCGTGAAATTGCTCTTAATTAGAAAGGATGGTTTCCGGTGAAATCCTTTTAAAGACAAAGCCAGCCATACCCTATAGCTTCCTCTTGAGCTTCATACAAGGACCCTCGATGACCCTGGAATGCCTCCTCTTGGGCTTACAATACAAGGACCCATGGGCTTCAAAAGCATCCCCAATCCACCAATTTCTCCAGAGATTTAGACATTTATCATCTCTATGGAAGAAATATCTAATCTATCACATCACATCTGATCAAAAACTTTTCAAACTCTTTTCAAACAAAAACATCTCTTAATTGTAAGTGGTAATGCTTGTACTCAAGTAAAACACAATACTTACAGTTAAAAGATTCAAACACCTTTTCAAAACATCTTTCTTAAACATGTAAGTGGTAGCGCTTGTACACTCGAGCAAAGCACCTAATACTTACGATGAAAGATTTCATTTCAATCAAACTTTTCAAAATGTATGTGATGAAATAGATTAGATACATTTTCATTAAGATGACATTTGTGCATCTCTTACTAACATCCGTTGCTTTCCACTAGCAAGTGGGAACTACGATTACTCGACTTTCTCAACATCCTTTTAAGAATCGTAGGCGAGGTCTTATCCTTGCCGAGCAAATTTCTATCTCCTCGGACCAAACAAACCATAGATCCCTTTAGATCAGGGCTACAAATGCTGCGATTCCCACTGGGGATATGTATGCAGAAGATCCCGGATCTGCGAGCCTGATAATAATAAACACTAGGATCCCATAATCTATCATTCTTAAAATCCCAAAGGAGAAACTTTCCCAATCATAGAAATAGCAATTAAAACACACAAACATATCAAGCATATTCATATATAAAGCTATAGATAACTATATATATTTAGGGTGCTCCATCTATTCCCTATATATAATCCCTTTTCAGAATCTCCCCATGCGTTGCGTCTAGTTTGCGCTGATAATTCACAGCATATCAAAATCAATTGAGGTGATATGACTTTCCCCTTTTCATAATCATTAAATCATCTTTCTTGTGTTGAAAATAATAAAGCTTGATGCTCGCGACATCATTATAAACAAATCAAAAGAGTAAATCGTTTGAGCGGAGAATGCGAATTCATATTCGATCTAGCGCGTCACCTTTTAGCGAGCGGAAAAAATGGCGACTATGTTTGGTGAATACGAAACTTTGATTTTCAAAAAATGTGACTCTGCTTTCGAGAGCACAAGCTTTTGTTTTCAAAAAGAAAAGAAAGAGGATAAGCTTTCATATTATGCATATGTCTTTTTCTTTATTGTGTGTTTTCGCGATTTCATCGATGGAAAGAAATCTAACGGGATTTAAGAAACATTTTAAGATCTAGGTGGAGGTATCATTGAGAAGTATCAATACTTGAAGTTAATATCTCTCTCGGTGGAGGTTGTCTTGGGAGTATTTGTGTTTAGCAGTATTTGCGAGACATGGTGCTTTCAAGGAACTTGAGAGTTGGTTGTAGAACACATAACCCGTCACGGCCATTTAGGATGTAGTGCATATATTATTCGGGTGTAAGCCTAGAGTAATTGTCATGCGAGACTACGATCAGGCGAGTTTCTCTTGAAAAATATTATTGGACCATCGAGTATTCAACAAATCGATAATATTTCAAGGAGTGTTGAGCTATGTATCGTAGAACCGTTTCATAGATGAATAAGCCATAGAACTTAACCCGTTGATTCTTATCGTTGGCTTCATGCTCGTAACGAGCGGCTTGCCGTGTGTATAACTACTTACCATGTTTGCGCATTCATGCATTCATTCATTCAAAAAAAACTTCATTTCTCTTCCATTTCCAAAGAATTTAGAGATTTTTCTTTGTAAAATATTTTAGGTTAGAGTGATGGACGTCGGAGGAAGATTCAGAATACAGTTTTAGAATTCTGATGTAGGAAAGTTGAAAGAGTTAGCATCTTTGGTAGAAGATCCCTCGGTTTGACGCTATGGAACTCTTAACTCTTACGAACACTAACGTTGATGAAGGACTTCTCAAAACTTTCGTTCGGTTTTGATCCGATCTATCGTTGTTTCACTCCACGATTATCGATTGATGCCTACTTTGGAAGAATGTACGCATATCCTAGGCATCTCGATGTCGGACAAAGTGCCTTTCAATGGTTTGGAAGCCATTCCCAATCACCGATCATTGCAACGATGACTCACTTAAAGAAATCTGAGATAGACAAAACCTAACTACGGAGGAAAACTCTTGGAGTGACTTCAAAGTTCCTAATGGAGAAGGCTCTCAAATTCTCTGCGTAGGTAGTATGGTAGCCTTTGACTATTTTAGCTTTACTCTCTATGGATTGGTGTTGTTTCCAGCGTCCAAATTTCGTTGATATCAGCGCCATAAGGATATTTCTAATTGGAAATCCGTTCTACTACCTTGGTGACACGTCGTCTCTATTCATCATAGAAATCGTCGAGCGGGCTATCGTGTGTTGTTATTGCCTCTGTTTTCAAATGGATTGTCTCACACCTAAATCTCTATCTTCGCGAAAACAAAGGCAGTGGCATTGGTCAAGAAGGCTCATGTCTCTTACAAATGCGATATCCATTGGTATACCTTGGCGGACAATGAGATGGAAATCATTGAAGCGTGGAGAATTTTCCAACGTACCTCTCATACAAAGGAGGAATCAACTACAACCCATTCTGGAAGGCGTCAACTCGGATCTCACGCAACTCTAGTAAACCTCTTGGTTTCTGATGAGAGTTATTTCTATCACGAAGGAGAAGATTCCCAGTTGAAGGCTAGGATGATCGAGCTTGGCATCACATCCAGAAAGAAAGAAAAGGTAAGGCAAAAGAATTGTGTAGCCATGAAACCTACACTTCTTGGGTAAAGAAAAGCAAAAGGAATTTCGAATGCCTTACGCTTATGAAGAACCCATGTTCTCAAGTTTCCAATTAACAATTTTTCCGTCGAGACTATGGGAGAATACCCGAAGCTTTGGCCAAAATAAGGTTTGAAAAGAGGCTTTGGAAAACAAGTTCCTTAAGACTAATCTTGAGAATGAGAAACTCGAAGAAGCAAGTCGGATCATGAAAAACGACTTTACTTCGGATGAATGGCTCATGGAGAAGGATGAGAAGATTCGTGGAAGATAACGATCGGAGATCGTCAAGGAAAGGAAGAAAGCTTGAAGAAATGACAACCAGCGATCCGTTCGACAAGTGGAAGAAAGTCATTAACAAGCTAAAAATCGAGAAAGGCGGCTCGAAAGCTCACTGGAAGGTCGTGAAGGCTGCGTATGATAACCTGGATCTTCATCGAAGCGAAGATATTTAATTAGTTCAATTTAGTTTGTAATTTTATCATTTATTTTATCATTTGTGTGAGCAATGCTCCAAAAAAACAAATTGTTGTAATCTTCTTTCAATAATCAATAAATTCGTGTTTTCCATCCAATATTTGCGAAATATCTCTTTTAGCATAAATTCTTTGGAAATCTTTCTTTACAATCATAATCATGCATCATACTTTGCATTTAAGTCTATTGTAGAAGTCGATCTCGGCTTGAACAGTTTGAGCAGATAGGAAAAGATGCGGTATGCAGCGTCTCTTAGAGTTTCTGGCGTCGTGACTCGAACATCACGATACAAGATCAAAAGAAGAAAAGTAATGGAAGGATTTGAACAGAGAATGTTGAACTTCGTAGTGATACTTGACAACTGCCGAAGGTGGAGAGACTCACATCTTTGGTCAACTCATTGGCGCGTAGCAAAGTTAACAAGCGACATCGGCGATCAAAACCAAGCGTGATCTCGAGAAGACACTACTCTCGGTTTTAGGTCATGATTAGTAGTTCACCTTCGATATGCGGAGAAACATCCATGGGCCATGCCTTTCAACTTTGGCATTGGATTTGTATTGACTTCTCAAACAACCACCTGAAATACCTACTTTCGTGAAAACTACATTTACTCCATGACATGGAACTCTTCCACAAGTAATCTGGGTTCTCAACCAATTAATGAACTCGCTTCCGTAGTAGCTACCATAGGCGAAGAAGTTCACCCTCCGGGCAATAACACGAATTCGTGGCTCGATGGAGAATCTCCGAACAACTCCTCAAAATAGGCTTGAGATAAAGGCGATTCGAGGGAAGGAATTGTTTGGGAAAAATGCCGGGGATACGTGCTTAGTTCCTCGCGTAAGAATACTGCAAAATTCAAAGTCCACGACTTTGAAAAGTACAAAAGAAACTCTGTCCACAAAGTCATCTCACGATGTATGCCGAAAATGTCTACATACAACAGCGATCACAGGTTGTTAATCCACTACTTCAAGATAGTCTCCAGGTGCTTGAAGTGGTACATAGGATTAGGCAAGTAAGTATCAAACATTCAATGACGGTGAAGCCATGCGACAATATAAGTTCAACTTGGATATGGCTCCCGATAGGGACCAACTCCGCTCCATGTCTCAAAAAGAAAGAGACATTCAAAGAATATCTTATGACGATGGAGATTGCTGCCAAGTCAACCCTTGGAAGAAAGAGATGACTAAGGTATTCTTAAACACTCTTGGCTCATTCTACTATGAGCGAATGATCGCTAGCTCCACGGAGATTTCAAGAGATGAGCATGGGAATGCGATTAGAAGAAGGTTCGAACCGGACGCTAACAAGAAGCGGGATCTTCTAGTGGAACTAGGAAGGTAGAACCAGGTTCCCAAAGAAAAAGAACATGACATAGGAATGGTATCAGAAAAGCGTAAGAATGTCGATCAACAACGGTGCTGCCATAGCACCAACCGTCAACACAAGTCCAAACACGGGAATTGCTCATAATTTCAACAAAATCAACAAACTCAGCATTACGCAATCAGCTCGTGGTTTAACAATCAAACCGTCGCATGTCGGGTTCTGTGATTCGACCATTCGATAGTACAGAACTTTACCTGCGCTAATAGAAAGAACGTCGATGGTCCCACCTCAATCCCGGAAAAGGAAAATTAGTGGTGGTACAAGCGATATCTTGCCCTTTTCACCAAGGGGCACGGGCCATGACCTTGAGTTGCATAGCATTAAAAGTCTGATTAGTGAGATCTAATCTTCTTTCCTTGATACAATTCCGAATGCCAGCAATCCACTTCGGTCATAAGTGGACACTCGATTGAATCGATGCTAAATACAAGCAGTACCTTCATGAATAAACTTAATCGGGAAACTTGGTACATCTCATGAAACATACGATTACAATGAGCACCTTACAAGCACGATTCACGCGACTTGCCATATCTTCTAGAATTCAAGGATGTCCACCATAAAAGCGGACATTCGGCGATTGTTAGATATCGGTGACCTCTGATCTGATAGAGATGACCATGCGTATTCGTCGATGGGGCATTTGCATGAGCTTTTATCGGATATCAACTCAAAATCCGAGTAAAGTTATCATCCCTTGTTTCCATACCCAAACATGTGAGATTGAATACAGCAGTTCGGCACAGAGTCTCCTTTGGTGATTTGCTTACGGTCATTTCATACAGTTCTACAAAGCAATTCCTTACCAATACAATGCAACTCATAGAGGATGGGAAGGAAAGCCCATGCCTACTCTTCCATTAATGTCAATATAGCGGAAATCGGACGAGTGACAGCGAAGTGGGCAGTCATACTCCATACCACTAAGACCGCTGGGTTCACATTGTCGGACAAAATCAGTTAACATATCTTGAGAATCCTGCAGCGATTCACATTGTTAACAACACAAATATTGGTCTTCCGATAAACCGGCGTCCACGGACTTTGATGAGATACTAAAGTTAATCAAGAAAAGTGAATCCGAGTCGTGGATCAGCGATGCGGACTCTTCCAAGATTTAATCGCCTCACTTCTGACTCATGAGCTGGTGAAGGTACTAGACCAAGCCCTATGAACCATGATGTGACTACGAACCGGTTTGGAGGTATTATGTAACATAACATCTTGTAATAATCTAAGTTTCGTTGACGAGGAACTTACAGAAAGGAAAGATCCAATTTGTTGCATCTCGATGATTTGCCAATGATTCTGTCCAATGTATTGGTGAATCTTGGTTCATCTTTGAGCGTAATGCGAAGGCGACACTATTTCGTTTGGCTTAAAGGACACCAATGAAGTTCATGACATAGTAGTAAACCTTTGTGGTCGAAAGTCGTTATTAGAAATAGGATGACAATTGGTCGCAACTGATCTTTCAAGTCATGGATGTACATTTACTTCAGATTGTCTACTAGGAAGACCTTGGATCCATGAGGCATGGCGATAACTTCCTCTGTAATTAAAATTCACGGTAGATGGAAAGTTGGTGACCATCGGTGATGAACAAGCTTTGCTTGTAAGCCATTTATCTGATTTCTCTTTCATCACGACTAATGACATTGAAGGAACACATCCCTCGAGCATCCGTTAGAAGATGAATACCAACAAAAGCAGATCATCTATCTCTTAAAAAGCCTGATTGTGAAAGATGGCGTCTTGGGATGGGGACATATAATCAAACTTGTCGAGAAACGAAACAAAAGCGGGACGGGTTCACACCGTATTCTCCAAAGAACAGCACAAGGATGAAGCACTTCGTCCAATCAAAAAGTATTCAACGATTGGGGTTTCTTAAACCTGTTCTCGAAGTTAGCGTTGTAACCATTGAAGATGATGAAGATCCTCTAATCGAAGAGTGGAGCATAATTAAGCGACCCACGAATATGTGTCTCAAGAGGAATTATGTGTGTTGGTCAATTCAAAGACATGTCCACACTGTGACATGAAAATCCACATCCATACGAAGTTTGGATACCTTAGGAGGTAGTGGTAAATTTGACTATATGGTGAAATACAACTGCGCTGACTCAAAATCGAGTCGAAGATATCCATTGACTGGATGGGGTGATTCTTTTGATACCTAGTCAATCGGAAAAAGAATTTATATCTTCCATCTAATCGACAAATCGAGATCCCATGAAGATCTTTGCTTTCGCGATGAATTTGCTAAACCGATCTTGATTACCCTACATCAACGTGATCCGAAGATCGAAATCGATTCGGGATCCGAAGTGGAAAGTGTCGTCGACAACGAGTCTCCATACGAAGATTGGAGAATCATCCCAATTCAACACAAAGATCAACGAAACACATAGGTTGTATCCCACTTCGTCATTTATCAATGGAAGCGCGCCGCGTACGAGTAAAGTCTCGTCCGAGTCTTCAAAACTTGCTCAAACAACGACCAAAGTACTCGAGGTTAAACCAAAAGGAAAATTACGAGTACCTCGACTTCGAGTTCGTCACTACTAGAAACGTTGAAGTTCGGACTAACGCTCCTAGTTCTAAGTAGTTTATCTTTTTGTTTTGAACTCTACATGCATGATGTAGAGATGTTTTATAGGGCTTAGCTTTTAAATAATTTCTCTGTCTTGCCCAAGACAGATGAGTTTGTATTTAGGGCTCTGTTTCATATCGTGAATCATAAATAAAAGCAGCGTTGTTTTGTTTCTACACTTTGTGTTTATTTTCATTTACCTTTCTTGGACGATAATCCTAAAAACCATAAAAAAAAAAAAAATCAATCAAAAATTAATGCGCATACACATTCCATTCTCTTCAAAAAAATGATGATAAGGGTTAATTAATCAAACATAAATCAATATACGGTTATGATGGACAAATCTATTGAAATTAACTCTATCCTGCTCCAACTTTGAAATCCACAATGAAGTCGTAGGAGGAAGTTGAAGAAGAGATCCCGGATAAGATTTCTCATTACTAGCAGAGAAGGATCATTCTCATCAAAAAGAACCTCTGACAATCACGGGTTGAAGAAGACAAAAAAAAGTAAATATCGGAGCTTATCGGCAACATAATGCCATCTCAAAAAAGATGGAAAAGTCGGAATGTGTGCCGACTAACGGGACTGAACAAAGCCAGTCAGAAAACGATTTCCCTCTTCGCATATTGACATACTAGTGGATATGCAAAATTCAACGTCTTTTCCTTCATGGACGGTTTCTCAAGTTTTGTCGGATCAATGGCTCCGAAGACGGAGAAGACATCATTCATCACATATTGGGCACTTTCTAGTAATGGTTTGGATTAAAGAATGCGGTATGACTTGGCGATGACTACTCTTCCCATGACTTGATGCAAAGAGATCGAGTCTCGTGGGCATGATAGCAAAGTCGACGCGAAGATGAGCATATAGGTATCTCTTAAAGTTGTCAACAACTAAGGAAATTCGACTCACTGAACCCTAACAGTGCACAGGGTGAATCCAGGAAAACTCCTAGGTTTCATCGTGGTCAAAAGGTATGATTGACCACAGAAAGTCAGGCTATTCAAGAAATGCCTCGCCACATCTGAGAAAAGCAAGTAAGAGTTTCTTGGTGATTGAATTACATCTCGGTTCATCTCTCAAATGGCGCTACTGCGGGCGATATTCAAACTTCTCCCAAGAATCAAGGTCGTGTGGACGGTAGGATTGCAAGCGTTATCAGGAATACACATCGAGAACCACCATCTGATCCCTCCGGTTGAAGGAAGGCGTTAATCATGTACCTACCGTCTAGAAGAGTCCATGGGCTCACGTGCTTGGACAACAGATGACCTGCCGATGAAGGAGCATGCTATTTACTACTTGAGTAAAAGTTCCGCAGTTGTGAAACTAGTTACTCCATGCTCGAGAAAACATGTTGCGCTTTGGTGTGGGCTTCAAAGCGTCTCATGATACATGATCAATCACACGACTTGGTTAATCTCTAAAATGGATCCGATCAAGTCGTCTTTGAAGCATATGGAATTGCCCAGATGGCGGATGCTATTATGAATATGACATCGATGCCGGCAAAGCGGTCAAAGGAGCATTCTGCGATCACTTGGCTTATCATCAGCTCGGTGAATATCAATCTCTAATTTGACTTCCAGACGAGGATGTTATGTACTTAAAGATGAAAGATTGCGACGAACCACGAAGGTCGGATCCGGAATCTAGATGGGGCCTAATTTTGATGGAGCGTTAATGTCTTGGCAATGGAATTGGGGCAGTCATCATCACTCCGAAGGTTCTCGTATCCCATTTTACGCGGTTGCTATTTGATTGCAATGACATCGCGAATATGAAGCTTGTATCATGGGTATCGAAGAAGCCATCGACTTAAGGATCAAGATCCTTGACATATGGAGACTAAACCCTTGTGATCATCAAATTAAAGACAAGTATGAAGCTCATCATCTGGTCTAATTCCTTATAGAATTATGCAAGGCGTTTGTTGACTTTCTTGGTTGAAGCTACATCATATCCTCGAGATCGAGAATCGGATGGCGACGCCTTGGCTACTCTATCTTCCATGTTCAATCAGCGATTGGAATGATATGCGAATCCGCATTAGATGCCTTGAAAGACCTGCGTATGTATTTGCGGTAAGCGGTCTTGACAATAGCCGTGGTTCCACGACAAACATTTCCTTGAACAGGTACCTTGGGGCATCGTGCAAGGATAAGAAAACTCTAAGGCTCTAGAAATTTCTTCCTAAATGAAGATGTGATGTACAAAAGAAATTTCGACATGGTCACCTTTCGGATCGTCGGCAGACGAAAGCGAACACGATCATCCATGAAGTGCATGAAGGATCCTTTGGAACCCATTCAAATGGGCATGCAATGTCGAGAAAGATTTTAAAGCGAGATACTATTGGATAGCGATGGAATCCGATTCTTTGTAAACACGTCAAAAGATGTCACGAGTGCGGATCTACAGCGAGATGATCCATATGCCACCAACTTTACTCGGCGTTCTCCGTGGCCTTTCTCCATGTGGGGCATTGATATGATTGGGATGATTGAACCAAAGCGTCCAGCGGACAACCATTCTAGTGGCTATTGATTACTTCACGAATGGGTGAAGCAGCGTCTTACGCCAGCGTCACAAGACAAGTGGTTGTGAGGTTCATCGAAACAACCTCGTATGGATATGGAATTCAAGCAAGATCATTCTGACAATGGATCAAACTTGAACAACAAAATGATGAAAGAGCGTAGGAATTCAAGATCGAGCACCATGCTAAATCTCCTTCTGGGCAAGATGAGCAGGCGGGTGAAAATTTCAACAAGAACATCAAAAAGATCGTCCGAAAATGGTCATCACTTACAAAGGCGGCACGAAATGCCATTTGCTCTGCATGGGTATCGTACTTGATGCCAACCGAGGGCAACTCCTTTTCTAGTATCTGCATGGGCAGTGCTCCCGTAGAAGTTGAGATTCCGTCAATGAGGTTCTCATGGAAACTAAGTTATCTCGAAATTGAATGGTGTAAGCGGTCGACCGGTGAACTTAATCGAAGAAAAGCGCGACACTCACGTGTCATAGACAACTATATCAAAGAAGGATGAAGCTTCGACAAAAGGTCCGACCTCGTGAATTAGAAAGGCGACCTCGTGCTTAAAAGATTGTCTTTTCAACGATTCTAGGGCAAATGGACTCCTAATTACGAGGCCCATTGTTAAAGAAGCTTTTACGGCGGTGCTATGACTCTCACAACCATGGACGGTGATGAACTCCGCATCTTGTGAATCTTGATGCGGTCAAGAAATACTTTGTCTAAAAAACAAAAGACTCGGTAAGTCGAAAACGAAAAGGCGGCTTAGGCAAAAATAGGCGTCTCGGTGGTGAAAACACGAAAGGCGGTCAGGAAAAATTAGAGACAATAAACAAAATTATCTGGTAGATTGAAAACGAAAATCTAAATAAAATAAGGATACAAAAATGACAAAGTAGCGCAATCGATCGTGCAAATCGATCGAAGAATCTTCCATCAACGGATCTTGATCAAATCTTAAAGCAACAAATCGGTAAGAATTCGAAGTTGTTAGGGATAATAGTGGTTATTTACTTTCAATGTAGCCTTTTCCCAATAAATTATCATTTCCAACTCTTGTAAATAGCTCATGGAATCACGCCTTTGGCTGATTACCATTCTATCAATAAATTTGAGCCTTGTGCCTTTATTTGCAATCCTTACTTTATACATTTTGCAAAATAACGCTTTTTATTGTGAAAATCACTTTTTGAAACTAAAAAAGTTTTAAATGAATTTTTACTTCAAAATTTTGAAACAAAAAAAAAGAAGCAAAAATGTTCCTTTGAACTATAAACACGGAAAGAACTTCAACAGTCTCTCCATAAGTGTCTCGATCTCCGAAGGATAAAAGCGGCCCTTTCTGAAGTCTTCTCTCGTGAAAATCATCAAGGGCGGTATTCTTATCAAAAAGAATTCCCAACAAAGTTGACAATGAAACGCCTTTCTCCAGAAAGTTTAAAGCATGCAACTCGGATCCTTCATTGACAACGTCTAACACCATTCTGCGGATCTTGCTAAGTATTTGTTCGGCTTGGCCTGGTCCTTTCCCAAATACCTCTTTAGTGTCTTTGTCAGTATTGTTAGCATGCATATAACATTCATGACATTCATACATAATATCATAATTTATGCATTTTCATTCCTCAAGCGTTTGCTTCCATCTCTGGTTTAAATCGCTTATTCATGTAGGTTTGATCATATCCCGATGGATTATCCCAAAGCGAAATACATTTTTTCTCTACCCGTTCCCAGTGAGATCATTCCTCATCGAACAATGTCTTGATTGACTTTTTCTTTCGAGTTCGTTCTGGATAGAACCACATCATAATCAACAAGCAAATAAGCAATAGCATCATCGTTTGAAATGCTTATTTTTCTCTTCATTCTAAACTTGTCATGAAAGTTTGTTCTTCTCAACAAAGTCAAATCACGTACTATGAGAAATCCCTCGTGATTGTCTTTATGTCTAAAAGAAAACACATGTCTTAGATCAAAATGCCGCGTCTTCTCAAAAGAGATCCTCGGCAAGATTTTATTCAAGAAAGTAGAAACTCATTTGAGTTCTTTTCTTTCAACTTTGTTTGTTATTCACAATTTGAATACCCGGTAATATATCTCAAAGATTTACCTTGTTGTAGTTATCACTTTCTTTGATAATTGGTAATATCTTCACTTCATTTGAGATCTGTTTCCATCATTTGTCGATATTCACAAATTTGAATACTCGACAAAATTTTTCAAAGATTTACCTTGTTATAGTTATCACTTTGCGATAATTGGTAATATCTTGAACTCCTTACCACACTATCCTGAGGGCGATAAATTGGTAATATCATTTCCTTACCTTGAACATTGTCCAAAGTACGTGAAGGTAATCTCTTTGTTTCCCAAAATGAAACGAGATATTCGCATGTTTTGTGAATCTCTTTTCCCCAGACATATTGCGTGTTTCCAACAGGTCCTCTTTTCAACAGATCGAGTCATCCTCACAGATTTTCCCACCATGTCATTTCTTTGATATCATCTGGTTAAACTTTTACAATCATTTTGCATCACTCGCGTCTTTGGTATCTTAGGTCCAAAATTGCGTGCGATATTTAAGTCTCTTTACACCTATCAAAGCGAAGATATTCATTTCATCTCGTAAAGAAACTTAAATAGGGGCATCAATACCCCAATTTTGACCTTACTTTGCCATTTGCATCATTGCATAAGAGTTGAGCCAGAATTAATGGTGTAGCATTCATAGGTCAAAATTAGGGTTTCATCAATTTTCATCGATTTAAAGGCAACCAATTAGGGTTTGAGTTTTACTCACCTCATTTGATCTATCTTGATCAAATCATCAACCTCGATCATCGGATATCAATTTTCTCATTGATCGATCAAGGATCGACCAATTAGGGTTTGATCGAGCATGGTATTCTCGACTTTTGAGCAAAATGACTTTTTGGATAGAGATTGGTCATTATATCTTAGATACAACATCTTGACCTAATTTACGGATTCAAAACATCACGAAGTTCACAGACTTCATCGATCGATTTGAAACATTTGATGAAAATTCATACACAGAGAAAGTCAAACTTTGACTTTTGGTCAAATTTTCAAAACAAAACTTTTCAATCATCAAAATACTTCAAATGATCCATCATGATCATAAAAATCAAAATTTGGAAAAGTCAACAAAAGTCAAAAGTTCAACACTTAGAAAAATTTAAGTGTTAAAATTTCTTATTTTTCCAAACTTCATGGCATTTTCATCTAGTTCCACTTTGAATTGGAAAAACTCAAAACATGAAAGTTGTAGCTCTTGAAACAAGCTTTCCAAAATGTCAAGAACTCTCAAATCCATGGAGTCTAGCTATACTTTTGAAATTGAAACATAAGGCTCCATGAACATGGTTTTCAAGGTCAAAACTTCACATTTATAGGTCATTTGTGATTTCTTCTTCTAGAACACTTGCCACCTTGCCAAATGGAGTTTAGAGCTGATAAATATCAGCTAGAGATAATTGAGAAGAGATAAGATCAATTTGTGATTTTCACACATGGTAAAGAAGGCTTCATTTCCTTTTGTAAAGTCTTTCTTGCCCTTTAAGGCATCTTTGAATTACAAAGCCTTGTACTTGTGCCTAACATTTCAGAACTATTGGCCTATAAATAGAGCATCATTTTCAAGTTCAAACTACACCAAAGCAATGCAAAGTTATGCTTTCTCTCTTCTTTCTTCAAAATCAAGTAACATAGTTTAAAATTGCCAAAAGCATTTTGAAAATTAAGGAAAATCTTTGATCAAATTGGTGTCTAATGTATTCTAATATCCATTTGAAACTTGTCTAGAACAAAAACAACATGATCAAAGCTGAAACTCGAATTACATGCCATGGTCATTATGTTTGTACAAAGCGCCTTAAGTTTGAATTCCATCTTAGGCTTGATTAACTTGTGTTTCAGCATCCAAACATCATCCACGAACATCATAGGGATGATCAAATCATAAACAACCAACTATAACATGTCTAACATCAAAATCGAGCTTCCATTTTCAGGTATGCGGGTGGACTTGGCTAGGTAATTCAAAGTGATTCAAAGCGTACCATTCGACTTCCACGGCCGGCGATGATGCTATAGCAATCACAAAACATTACGACACTCTAAACCTCCTCGATCTCGACTTGAGCAGTGTGAACTCAAACTTCAAGCCCATGATTCCTTGCATTTAAATGAAAAAGCTCGGCCATTTGTTTTACGCACTTAACGATCATAAACCCTCGAACAAATTGAAAAATCATCAACCATACATCATTTAATTTAGAATTTTCGGTTCTAGGGTTCTTCACGATTTAAAAATCCAATCGTGTTAGACCAAAAATAAATACAATTAACATCCACCATCGTGTTCCTTGTGAAAATCGAGCAACTTTCATGTTTACTTCATCTAATTTCATTGAAAGCGAAGATTATAGCATGGATTATAGGATCGAGAATCAAAGAGGAAGAACATGGCTTGTAGCGTGTTCTTGAGTTTTAAATTCAAATTTTCCAATATGTTATCTACACGTGTTTTGATTCACAAACATAAAAACACGCTTGTCCAGTGGTTGCCGACTTGCTGTAGTCCTTTGTGCCACGTACCCCAGTATGGTGGTTGACTCTCCAAGGACCATTTTTTAAAAGCTTTTCATATTTTTTCATTTTCTTACAAACTTCAACATTTTTTTAACCAATCAAAACTCCTCATTTTGAGGTGATTTTTTTACACTTGTCAATAAATATCTATTTTATGATAGTGCAAAATTTTGAAAAAATTCATCGATTATGTTTTAATCGGGCAGAAAATGGCGCTTTTGACATTTCAAAACACCTCTAAAAGTGAATTTTCAAACTTTCGACTTCGATTCTTTTCAAAACTTCTCATAAATGAACCTCACATTTCAAAACATTTTCAAAATCATTTCTTCAAAACTTTTCATCAAACTTACGTCTTTTTACCATGATCGATCCGATTTAAGCGATAAAGCCGATTCGTTTTCTCTCGAATTTCTTAATCGATCATGGGCCTCTCACGGTGTAAGTCCCATTCTTTTATGTACATAATTATTTCTTTGTACATATCAAACTCTCTAGATACATACAATTTTTATCATGTACATAATACGGATACCTTTTATACTCAATGCAGACAAACTTAATCGTTTGTTTCACTTCCTTGTGTATACACAAACAAAATTCTTTTATGTACATACATACTTTCCTTGTACATATCAAATTCCTTTTATACTCATACAACTTTTATACATACATAATCTGATACCTTTTCTGAATAAACTTGATCATTTGTTTTTGTTTAAATGCGTACATATATACTGAATACCATTGATATTAAAGGAGCATTATTCCCAGTGGCGCTTTTAAATCAATGGGCCTCCTAGGTGTAAGTCGATCCTCTCTGACACATCCATCTTTCTTTGTACCTGATTCAAACTTGTAAATAATCAAGTTAGCTCGTTTTAAGCGTTAGTTCCTGAACACTTGTTTATATTTCTTCATAAACTCTTGTAAATAAACATCATGCATTGTTTATATTTCCTTCATAAACTCCTATGAATACATATCACACACACACACACTTGTTTATACAATTTGTCTAATTATAACATAACAATTAGTCTAATAGGTTCCCCCAGTTGTAGCCTCCGCTTGGGCTTTATACAAGATAACTGTTTAATACCGACTTGGAAGCCATATAAGACAACCTCCCTTAGATGAAGCCTCCTGAAGCCGTTCAAAAAGAACTCCTCATTGAGTTTAGCCTTCTCTTGGGCATCATACAATGAAAGAGACCAAGAAATCTCTTAAGACCTCTATTGGGCTCAATACAAAGAATCACCAGCGTTAGGATAGAACCACAGGTATAATTTCCGGTGAAATTGCTCTTAATTCAAAGGATGGTTTCGGTGAAATCCTTTTAAAGACAAAGCCATATACCCTATAGCTTCCTCTTGAGCTTCATACAGGACCCTCGATGACCCTCGAATGCCTCCTCTTGGGCTTACAATACAAGGACCCATGGGCTTCTTAAGCATCCCAATCGATCAATTTCTCCTGAGATTTAGACATTTATCATCTCTATGGAAGAAATATCTAATCTATCACATCACATCTGAGTCAAAAACTTTTCAAACTCTTTTCAAACAAAAACATCTCTTAATTGTAAGTGGTAATGCTTGTACACTCAAGCAAAACACCCAATACTTAGGTTAAAAGATTCAACACCTTTTCAAAATCTTTCTTAAACATGTAAGTGGTAGCGGCTTGTACACTCGAGCAAAGCACGTAATACTTACGATGAAAGATTTCATTTCAATCAAACTTTTCAAAATGTATGTGATGAAATAGATTAGATACATTTTCATTAAGATGACATTTGTCATCTCTTACTAACATCCGTTGCTTTCCACTAGCATAAGTGGGAACTACGATTGCTACGACTTTCTCAACATCCTTTTGAGAATCGTAGGCCAAGGTCTTATCCTTGGAGCAAATTTCTATCTCCTCGGACCAAACAAACCATAGATCCCTTTAGATCAGAGCTACATATAAGATTCCCACTGGGGATATGTACGAGAAGATCCACGGATCTTTGCGACACAATAATAATAACAACTAGGATCCCACATAATCTATTATTCTTAAATCCCAAGGAGAAACTTTCCCAATCATAGAAATAGCAATTAAAAAACACACAAACATATCAAACATATTCATATATAAAGCTATAGATAACTATATATATTTAGGGTGCTCCATCTATTCCTTTTATATAACATCCCCTACTCGAATCTCCCCGATGCGTTGCGTCTAGTTTGCGCTAGTCGTTCACATATCAAAATCAATTGAGGTATTATGACTTTCCCTTTTCATAATCATTAAATCATCTTTCTTGTGTTGAAAATAATAAAGCTTGATGCTCGCGGCATCATTATAAACAAATCAAAAGAAATGCGTCGTTTGAGCGGAGAATAAATATTCGATCCTCTAGCGCGTCACCTTTTGAGGAACAGGAAAAATGGCGACTCTTTGGGAGTCTGTTGTTTGATTTTCAAAAAATGTGACTACCTCGAGGGCACCAAGCTTTTTTTTCAAAAGAAAAGAAAGGATAAGCTTTCATATTATGCATATATACATTTTTCTTTATTGTGTGTTTCGCGATTTCATCGATGGAAAGAAATCCTAACCGGTTAAGAAACATTTTAAGATCTAGGTGGAGGTATTAATACGTGAAGTCTCAATACTTACAGTTAATATCTCTCTCGATGGAGGTTGTCTTGGGGTATTTGTGTTTAGCAGTATTTGAAGATGGTGCTTTCAAGGGAACTTGAGAGGCGAGTTGGTATGAGAACACATAACCCATCCGGCCATTTAGGATGTAGTGCATATATTCGGTGTAAGCCTGAAGTAATTGTCATGCGAGACTACGATCGGCGAGTTTCTCTTGAAAAATATTGGACCATCGGTATTCAACAAATCAGATAATATTTCAAGAGGAGTGTTGAGCTGTATTCGATAGAACCCGTTTCACGGATGAATAAGCCCTTAGAACTTAACCACGTTGATTCTTATCGTTGGTACTCGTAACTTGAGCAGCTTGGTGTGTATAACTACTAACCATGTTTGCGCATTCATGCATTCATTCATTCAAAAAAACTTCATTTCTCTTCCCATTTCAAAATTTAGAGATTTTTCTTTGTAAAATATTTTAGGTTAGAGTGATGGACGTCGAGAGGAAGATTCACCAAGAGATCTGATTTTAGAATTCTGATGTAGGAAAGTTGAAAGAGTTAGCATCTTTGGTAGAAGATCCCTCGGATTTTAAGCTATGGAACTCTTTTAACTCTTACGAACACTAACGTTGATGAAGGACTTCTCAAAACTTCGTTCGATTTACGATCCAGTCTATCGTTGTTTCACTTTCCGATTATCGGTTGATGCCTACTTTGGAAGAATCAGCGCATATCCTAGGCATCTCGATGTTGGACAAAGTGCCTTTCAATGGTTTGGAAGCCATTCCCAAATCACCGATCATTACGCGATGACTTAAAGAAATCGAGATAGACAAAAACCTAACTACTGAGGAAAACTCTTGGGACTGACTTCAAAGTTCCTAATGGAGGCTCTCAAATTCTCTGCGGTAGGTAGTATGGTAGCCTTTGAAGCTATTTAGCTTTACTCCTCATGGATTGGTGTTGTTTCCCAACGTCCCAAATTTCGTTGATATCAAGCCATAAGGATCTTCTAATTGGAAATCCGTTCCTCTGCTTGGTGACACGTCGTCTCATTCATCATAGAAATCGTCAAGGAGACGGAACTATCGTGTGTTGTGTACCTCTTTTTCAAATGGATTGTCCACTGCCTAAATCTCTATATTCCGAAAACAAAGGCAGTGGCATTGGTCAAGAAGGCTCATGTCTCTTACAAATAGCGATATCCATTGGTATACCTTGGCGAGACAATGAGATGGAAATCATTGAGGCTGTGGAGAATTTTCCAACGTACCTCTCATTGTACAAAAGGAGGAATTCTTCTGACCCATTCTGGCAAGGCGTCAACTCGGATCGCAAACTCTAGTAAACCTCTTGGTTTCTGGTGAAAGTTATTTCTATCACGAAGGAGAAGATTCCCAAGTTGAAGGCTAGGATGATCGAGCTTGGCATCACATCAGGAAAGAAAGGTAAAGGAAAATTGTGTAGCCATGGAAACCTACACTTCTTGGTAAAGAAAAAGAAGGAATTTGAATGCCTTAACTTAAGAAGAACCCATGTTCTCAACGCTTCAATTAACAATTTTTCCGTCGAGACTATGGGAGAATACCAAGCTTTGGCCAAAATAAGGTTTGAAAAAGAGGCTTTGGAAAACAAGTTCCTTAAGACTAATCTTGAGAATGAGAAACTTAAGAAGCAAGTCAAGGATCATGAAAAGCGCTTTACTTCCGGGATGAATGGCTCATGGAGATGAGAAAGATTAAATCGAAGAATAGCATAATCGGAGATCGTCAAGAGGAAGAAAGCTTGAAGAAATGACAACAATGATCCGTTCGACAAGTGGAAGAAAGTCATTAACAAGCTAAAAAATCGAAAGGCGGAAGCTCACTATGGAAGGAAATCCACGAAGGCTGGCGCGAACCTTTGGATCTTCATCAAGCGAAGATATTTAATTAGTTCAATTTAGTTTGTAATTTTATCATTTATTTTATCATTTGTGTGAGCAATGCTCAAAAAAACAAATTGTTATAATCTTCTTTCCAATAATAAATAGTGTTTTCCATCAAATATTTGCGGAAATATCTCTTTTAGCATAAATTCTTTGGAAATCTTTCTTCAATCATAATCATGCATCATACTTTGCATTTAAGTCTATTGTCTAGAGTCGATCTTAGCTTGAGCAGTTTGAGCGGATAGGAAAATCGCGGTGGCGTCTTAGAGTTTCTCGACCGCGTCCGCAATGACTCGAACATCGATACAAGATCAAAAGAAGAAAAGTAATGGAAGGATTTGAACAAGAGAATCTTGAACTTCGTAGTACGATAACAACCTTTGCAGAAGAAGTGGAGAGACTCACATCTTTGGTCACTCATTGGCCGGTATGAAAGTTAACGCGACATCGGCGGTCAAAACCAAGCGGCGATCTCGACACACTACTACTCGGTTTAGGTGTCGCGATTAGTAGTTCACCTTCGATATGCGGAAGGCTATCCATGGGGCATGCCTTTCAACTTTGGCATCGGTTTGCCAACCGACTTCTCAAACAACCACACGAAATACCTACTGCGTGAAAACTCTACATTTACTCCAACATGGATAACTCTTCCCAATAACAATCGGTTTCTCAACCATTATAGCGAACTCGACAGTAGTTGCTACCATAGGCGAAGAAGTTCACCATACTCAGGGCAATAACCAATTCCGTGGCTCGATGGAGAATCTCGAGAACAACTCCTCAAAATGCGACTTGAGATAAAGGCGATTCGAGGAAGAATTGTTTGGGAAAAATGCCGGGATCGTGCTTAGTTCCTCGCGTAGATACGCAAAATTCAAAGTCCCGACTTTGAAAAGTACAAAAACTCCTGTCCACAAAGTCATCTCACGATGTATGCCGGAAAATGTCTACATACAACGTGATCACGATTGTTAATCCACTACTTCAGATAGTCCACGGGTGCACTTTTAGTGGTACATGGGATTAGGCGACGCAAGTATCCAACATTCAATGACTTAGGTGAAGCCTTTGTACAGCAATATAAGTTCAACTTGGATATGGCTCGATGAGGGACTCACTCCATGTCTCGAGAAGAAGAGACATTCAAAGAATATCTTGTGACGATGGAAATTCTGCCCAGTCAACCGCCCTGAAGAGAGAAAGAGATGACTAAGGTATTCTTAAACACTCTTTCGTTTTCTACTATAGCGAATGATGCTAAGCGCCCACAGATTTCAAGAGATGGTGAGCATGGGAATGCGATTAGAAGAAGGGTTGAGCAGGACGCCTAACCAGGAAAGGATCTTCTAGTGGAACTAGGAAGGTAGGAACCAGTTTCCAAGAAAAAAGAACATGACATAGGAATGGTATCCAGAAACCGCGTAAGAATGTCGGTCAACAAGTGGGCGCCATGCACCGGCCGTTAACAGTCCAAACACGAGGAATTGCTCAGATTTCAACAAAATCAACAAACTCACGACCTCGTCAGGCTCGGGTTTAACAATCAAAACGTGCGCCTCGGGTTCGTGATTGACCCAATTCGATGGCGTACGAACTTTACCTGCGCTAATAGAAAGAACACGTCTGAGACAAGGTCACCACCTCGATCGGAAAAATTACCGTGGTGGTACAAAGCAGGCGTATCTTGCCCTTTTCACCAAGGGCACCGAGGCCATGACCTTGAGCATTGCATAGCATTAAAGGCGGAATGAGAGATTAGTGAGATCTAATCTTCTTTCCTTGAATACAAGTCCAATATGCAAAATCCACTTCCGGTCATAGTGGACACTCGATGAATCGATGCTGAAATACGAGACGGTACCTTGTCACGAACGTAAACAATGGAGGAAACTTGGTACATCTCCATGAAACCACGGTACAATGAGCATCTTCACTAACATACGATTACGCGACTTGCATATCTGCTCAAAGATATTCAGGATGTCCCACCATAAGCGGACATTCGGCGATTGTTAGATATCGGTGACCTCGGATCTGAAGCAGAGATGACCATGGCGTAAATCTGATGGGGCATTTCCGCATGAGCTTTAGTCTCGGATATTAACTCGGAAAATCCAGTAAGCGTTATCATCCCTTGTTTCAACATACCCAAACATGTGGAGATTGAATACAGATTCCAGCCAGAGTCTCCTTTGGTGATTTGCTTACGGTCTGTTCATACAGTTCTACCAAAGCAATTCCTTACTAATACAATGCAACTACGATAGAGGATGGGAAGGAGAAGCCCATACCTCTTCCGGCTAATGTCAATATAACGAAATCGGACGAGTGACACGAAGTGGGCAGTACATACTCCATACCACTAAGACCGCTGCGGTTCTTGTTGTCGGACAAAATCCGGTTAACATATCTTAGAATCACATAGCGATTCCCGTTGTTAACCCAAGCACAAATGTTGGTCTTCTACGATAAAGCGGTCAACACGGACTTTGATGAGATCTAAAGTTAATCAAGAAAAGTGAATAAGTCGTGGATCGGTGATGCAGACTCCTTCCAAGATTTCAATCTGTCTCGCTCTCGACTCACGAAGCTCATCGAGAAGCTTTAATGAAGGTACTAGACCAAGCCTATGTGAACCATGATGTGACTACGGACCAGTTTGGAGGTATGTCATGTATATGACTTGTAATAATCTAAGTTTCGATGGCGAGGAACTTAGAGAAGGAAAGATCCAATTGGCCTTACATCTCGATGATTTGCCAATCGATTCACATCCAATGTATTGGTGAATCTTGGTTCATCTTTGAGCGTAATGCGAAGGCGACACTCGCTCGTTTGGCACAAAGGGACACAATGAAGTTCATGACATAGTAGTAAGAGCCTTTGTGGGTCAGAAAGTCGATTATTGGGAAGTAGATCTCCGATGACAATTGGTCCACACTTTCAAATCACTTTCCAAGTCATGGATGTACCGGTACCGATTTCTACTAGGAAGACCTTGGATCCATAGGCGGGGCGATAACTTCACTCTCATGAAATTAAAATTCACGATAGATGGAAAGTTGGTGACCATCGGTGAACAAGCTTTGCTTGTAAGCCATTGTCGATTTCTCTTTCATCACATGACTAATGACATTGAAGGAACACATCCCTCGAGCATCCGTTGAAGATGAATCTACCAACAAACAGATCATCTCTCTTCCATTATAAAGCGACACAGATTGTGAAAGATGGCAATCTTTGAAGGATGGGGACATGTAATCAAACTTGTCAAGAAACGAAACAAAAGCGGACTCGGGTTCACACCGTATTCTCAAAGACAAGCAAAGGATGAAGCACTTAGTCGATCAAAGTATTCAACGATGGGGGTTTCTTAAACCACTGTTCTCCAAAGTTAGCGTTGTAACCATTGAAGATGATGAAGGATCCTCGAATCAAGAGAGCACTTATTTAAACGACCACGAATATGTGTCTCAAGAGGAATTATGCTGTGATCAATTCAAGACATGTCTGGCGCGAAAATCCACATCCTTACGAGTTTGGGATACCTTGGGAGAACCCGATGGTAAATTGACTATATGGTGAAATACAACTGCGAGAAAGCTCAATCGGTCGAAGATATCAGCCCTGGATGGGGTGATTCTTTTAGTACCCTAGTCAATCGGAGAAGAATTTAGCCTTCTCAATCTAATCGACGAAGATCCCCAATGAAGATCTTTGCTTTAATGCCGTGAATTTGCTAAACGGATCTTGATTACCACTACATCAACGTGATCACGAAGATCAAGAATACGATTCGGGATCACAGTGGAAAGTGTAAATGAACAGCGATCTCTTCACTCTGAAGATTGGAGGTACATCCTCGAATTCAACACAGATCAACAGGAAGCACATATCTTGTATCGTACTTCTCGATCTGTTTATCAGCGGAAGAAAACGCCTTAGCACCACGAAGGTAAGTCCATCGTCGAGTCTTCAAAACCTGCTCGAACAATGACCAAAGTCTACTCGAGGTTAAACCAAGGAAAATTACAGTACCTCGACTTCAAGGTTCGTCCTTCACGAAACCGTTGAAGTTGGACTAACGCTCCAGTTCTAAGTAGTTTATCTTTGCTTTTGTTTTGAACTCTCCCATAGTGTGAGATGTTTTATAGGGCTTAGCTTTTAAATAATTTCTCTTCTTGCCCAAGGCGAATGAGTTTGTATTTTAGGGCTCATTTCATATCGTGAATCATAAATAAAGCGTTGTTTTGTTTCTACACTTTGTGTTTATTTTCATTTACCCTTTCTTGGAAATGATAATCCTAAAAACCATAAAAAAAATCAATCAAAAATTAATGCGCATACACTTTCACATTAACTTTCTTAAAAATGATGATAAGGGTTAATTAATCAAACATAAATCAAATATCAGATTAACGAGATGGACAAATCTATTGAAAGCAATAACTATACTCTCTCGACTTTGAAATCCCACAGCCAAGTCGTAGGGAAGTTGAAGAAGAGATCCCAAATGAGTTTCTCGACTCTTTAAAAGCCAGGAAGGATCATTCAACCTCACGAAGAACCTCAGAAAAGCAATCAACTTGGGTTTGAAGAAGACAAAAGAAGTAAATATCAGACTTCACCGACAACATAGTGCTGTCTCCAAAAAGATGGAAAGGTCGAGAATGTGTCGACTATCGGGTTTGAATAAAGAAAGCAAGTCCAGAAAGAGCGATTTCCGCTTGCATATTGACATACTAGTGGATAGCACTACCAAAATTCAACGTCTTTTCCTCATGGACGGTTTCTCTGGTTACAATCGGATCGAATGGCTCCAGAGACATGGAAGACATCATTCATCACGCCATGGGGCACTTTTGCTACAAAATGTCCGTTTGGATTAAAATGCGATGACTTACCAAGGCGATACTACTCTCTTCCATGACTTGATGCACAAAGAGATCGAAGTCGTGGACGACATGATAGCAGTCGACCTGAAGATGAGCATATAGAGTATCACAAGTTGTTTCAACGACTAAGGAAATTCGACTCACTTTGAACCTAACAAGTGCACCTTTGGGGTAAGATCCGGAAAACTCCTAGGTTTCATCGTTAGTCAGAGTGAAGTTGACCGACAAAGTCAAATATTCAAGAAATATCGCCACATACTGAGAAAGCAAGTAAGAGGATTTCTTGGGCGATTGAATTACATCTCAGTTCATCTCTCGAATATCGCTACTGCGGGCCGATATTCAAACTTGAAGATCAAAAGGTGTGTGAATGGGTGCCAAGCGTTTGGCAGTATCAAGGAATACTGTCGGAACCACCAATCTTGATCCCTCCGTTGAAGGAAGACCGTTAATCATGTACCTTACCGTACTAGAAAGTCCATGGGCTACGTGCTTGGACAACAAGATGACATTGAAGACATCTTACATTTACTACTTGAGTAAAAGTTCCGATTGTGAAACTCGTTACTCCATGCTCGAGAAAACATGTTGCGCTTTGGTGTGGGCTTCAAACGTCTCATGATACATGATCAATCCACGACTTGGTTAATCTCTAAAATGGATCCGATCAAATCGTCTTTGAAGCACTGCTTAGGGAGAATTGCCCGATGGCGGATGCTATTATCGAATATGACATCGATCTGGCTCAGCGGTCAAAGGCATTCTCGCGATCACTTGGCTTATCATCGCTCGGCGAATATCAATCTCTAATTTGACTTCCAGACGAGGATGTTATGTAAAGATGAAAGATTAACGAACCGCTACCGAAGAAGGTCGGATCCAGTCTAGATGGGGCCTAATTTTGATGGGCGATTAATGTCTTGGCAATGGAATTGGGGCGATCATCATCACTCCGAAGGTTCTCATATCCCATTTTACGCGGTTGCTATTTGATTGCACCAACATCGCGAATATGAAGCTTGTATCATGGGTATCGAAGAAGCCATCGACTTAAGGATCAAGATCCTTGACATATATGGAACTCGACCCTTGTGATCAATCAAATTAAAACAAGTATGAAGCTCATCATCTGGTCAATTCCTTATAGAGATTATGCAAGCGTTTGTTGACTTTCTTGACAAAGTTGAGCGCATCATATCCCTCGAGATCAGTCGGATGGCGGACGCCTTGGCTACTATCTTCCATGTTCAAAGTCACGATTGGAATGATATGCCGAATCCGCATTAGATGCCTTGAAAGACTGCGTATGTATTTGTTGGGCGGTCTTGACAATAGCCGTGGTTCCGACATAAACGTTCCTTGAAACGAGTACCCACAGGGCATCGTACAAGGATAAGAAAACTCTAGGAGGCTCTCTAGAAATTTCTTCCTAAATGAAGATGTGATGTACAAAAGAAATTTCGACATGGTCACCTTTCGGATCGTCGACAGACAGAAGCGGAACACGATCGTCCATGAAGTGCATGAAGGATCCTGGAACCCATTCAAATGGGCATGCAATGTCGAGAAGATTTTAAAGCGGGATACTATTGGATAACGATGGAATCGATTCTTTGTAAACACGTCAAAAGATGTCCAAGTGCGGATCTCGCGAGATAAGATCCATGTGCCACAACTTTACTCAACGTTCTCCGTGGCCTTTCTCCATGTGGGGCATTGATATGATTGGGATGATTGAACCAAAAGCGTCCAGACGTCGCTTCATTCTAGTGGCTATTGATTACTTCACCAATGGGTGAGCGGTCGTCTTACGCAGCGTCACAAGACAAGTGGTTGTGAGGTTCATCAAAACAACCTCATATGCCGATATGGAATTCAAGCAAGATCATTCGAACAATGGATCAACTTGAACAACAAAATGATGAAAGAGCGTGTGAGGAATTCAAGATCGAGCACCATAACTCAGTCTCCTACCGGCCAAAGATGAGCGAGGCGCGTTGAGCGCCAACAAGAACATCAAAAGATCATCCGGAAAATGGTCATCACTTACAAGCGCGAAATCGCCATTTGCTGCATGGGTATGCCGGTCAGCGAGCAGCGAAAGGACTCCTTTTCTCTAGTATCTGCATGGGCGGTGCTCCGTAAGTTGAGATTCCGTCAATGAGAGTTCTCATGGAAACTAAGTTATCGAGAATGAATGGTGTCAAGCGGAATCGACCGGTTGAACTTAATCGAAGAAAAGCGCTGACCGCTCTGTGTCATGGACAACTATATCAAAGAAGGATGAAGAAAGCCCGACAAAAGGTCCGACCTCGTGAATTAGGAAAGGCGACCTCGTGCTTAAAAGATTACTGTCTTTTCACCCATTCTAGGGAAATGGACTCTAATTACGAAGGCCCGTACATTGTTAAAGAAGCTTTTACGGCGGTGCTATGACTCTCACAACCATGGATGGTGATGAACTCCGCATCTTGTGAATCTTGATCGGTCAAGAAATACTGTCTAAAAACAAAAAAACAACTCGGTAAGTCGAAAACCGAAAAGGCGGCTTAGGCAAAAATGAGCGTCTCGGTGGATTGAAAACACGAAAAGGATCCGGAAAAATTAGAGACAATAAACAAAATTATCACGGTAGATTGAAAACACGAAAAATCTAGGCAAAAATAAGGATACAAAAATGACAAAGTAAGCGCAATCGATCGTACTTAAATCGAAGAATCTTCCATCAGCGGATCTTGATCAAATCTTACGAAAGCAACAAATACGATGTAAAATTCGAAGTTGTTAGGGATAATAGTGGTTATTTACTTTCAATGTAGCCTTTTCCCAATAAATTATCATTTCGACTCTTGTAAATAGCTCATGGAATCACGCCTTTGGTGATTACCATTCTATCAATAAATTTGAGCCTTGTGCCTTTTATTTGCAATCCTTACTATTACATTTTGCAAAATAACGCTTTTTATTGTGAAAATCACTTTTGAAACTAAAAAGTTTTAAATGAATTTTACTTCAAAATTTTGAAACAAAAAAAAAGCAAAATGTTCCTTTGAACTATAAACACGGAAAGAACTTACAGTCTCTCTAAGTGTCTCGATCTCGGAGGATAAAAAGCAGCCCTTTCTGAAGTCTCCTCGGCCAGAAATCATCAAGGGCGGTATTCTTATCAAAATTCCCAACAAAGTTGACAATAAACCTTTCTCAGAAAGTTTAAAGCATCAACTCGGATCCTTATTGACGTCTAACACCATTCTGCGGATCTTGCTAAGTATTTGTTCGGTATGTGTGATCCTTTTCCCAAATACCTCTTTAGTGTCTTTGTCAAGTATTGTTAGCATGCATATAACATTCATGACATTCATACATAATATCATAATTTATGCATTTTTCATTCCTCAACGTTTGCTTCCATCTCATTGGTTTAAATCGCACTTATTCATGTAGGTTTGATCATATCCATTAGATTATCCCAAAGATACATTTTTCTCTACCACGTTCCCAGTGAGATCATTCCTCATCGGGAACAATGTCTTGATTTACTTTTTCTTTCGATTCGTTCTGGATAGAACCACATCTATAATCAACAAAGCAAATAAGCAATAGCATCATCGTTTGTTGCTTATTTTCTCTTCATTCTAAACTTGTCATGAAAGTTTGTTCTTCTCAACAAAAGTCAAATCACATTATCAGAAATCCCTCGTGATTGTCTTTCATCTAAAAGAAAACTTGTGTCTTCAGATCAAAATGCCGCGTCTCGAAAAGAGATCCTCGGCAAGATTTTATTGAAAGTAGAAACTCATTTGAGTTATTTTATTTCAACGTACATTTGAATACCGATAATATATCTCAAATTTACCTTGTTGTAGTTATCACTTTGCGATAATTGGTAATATCTTCAAAACTCATTTAAGATGTTTCCATCATTTGTCGATATTCCAAGTGAATACTCGACAAAATTTTTCAAAGATTTACCTTGTTATGGTTATCACTGGCGATAATGGTAATATCTTGAAACTCCTTACCACTATCACAAGGTGATAAATTGGTAATATCATTTCACTTACCTTGAACATTGTCCTGGTACGGGAAGGTAATCTTTGTTTCCCAATAAACGAGATATTACATGTTTTGTGAATCTCTTTTTCCCAATGAGACATATTGCGTGTTTCCCACAAAGCAGGGGTCCTCTTTTCTCAAACGGATCGAGTCATCCTCACAAATTTTCCCCACCATGTCATTTCTTTGATATCATCAGTTAAAACTTTTCAATCATTTGCATCATCCGTCTTATGGTATCTTAGGTCCAAATTTGCGTATTACGATATTTAAGTCTCTTACACCTATCAAAGCGAAGATATTCATCTTCATCTCGAGTTAAAGAAACTTAAATAGGGGCATCTATCATACCCCAATTTTTGACCTAATATACCACCACATTTGCATCATTGCATAATAACATTCGAGACATAATTAATCGTTATAGCATTCATAGGTCAAAATTAGGGTTTCATCAGATTTTCATCGATTTAGAGGCAACCAATTAGGGTTTGAGTTTTACTCACCTCATTTGATCTATCTTGATCAAATCATCAACCTCGATCATCGGATATCCAATTTTTCTCATTGATCGATCAGGATCGACCAATTAGGGTTTGATCGAGCATGAGTATTCTCGACTTTTAGCAAGAAATGACTTTTTGGATAGAGATTGGTAATTATATCTTAGATACAACATCTTGACCTAATTTGGATTCAAAACATCACAGTTCACGACTTCATCGGTCGATTTCGAAAACATTTGATGAAAATTCATACGCACGAGAAAAGTCAAACTTTGACTTTTGGTCAAATTTTCAAAACAAAACTTTTCAATCATCAAATACTTCAAATGATCCATCATGATCATAAAAATCAAAGAATTTGGAAAAGTCAACAAAAAGTCAAAAGTTCAACACTTAGAAAAATTTCTAAGTGTTAAAATTTCTTATTTTTCCAAACTTCATGGCATTTTTCATCTAGTTCCACTTTGAATTGGAAAAACTCAAAACATGAAAGTTGTAGCTCTTGAAACAAGCTTTCCAAAATGTCCAAGAACTCTCAAATCCATGGAGTCTATACTTTTGAAATTGAAACATAAGGCTCCATGAACATGGTTTTCAAGGTCAAAACTTCACATTTATAGGTCATTTGTGATTTCTTCTTCTAGAACACTTGCCACCTTGCCAAATGGAGTTTAGAGCTGATAAATATCAGCTAGAGATAATTGAGAAGATAAGATCAATTTGTGATTTTCACACATGGTAAAAGAGGAAGCTTCATTTTCCTTTTGTAAAAGTCTTTCTTGCCCTAAGGCATCTTTGAATTACAAAGCCTTGTACTTGTGCCTAACATTTGAACTATTGGCCTATAAATGAGCATCATTTTCAAGTTCAAACTACACCAAAGCAATGCAAAGTTATGCTTTCTCTCTTCTTTCTTCAATCAAGTAACATAGTTTAAAATTGCCAAAACTTGCATTTTTGAAAATTAAGGAAAATCTTTGATCAAATTGGTGTCTAATGTATTCTAATATCCATTTGAAACTTGTCTAGAACTTAAAACAACATGATCAAAGTAGAAACTCGAATTACATGCCATGGTCATTATGTTTGTACAAGCGCCTTAAGTTTGAATTCCATCTAGGCTTGATTAACTTGTGTTCCAAGCATCCAAACATCATCCACGAACATCATAGGGATGATCCAATCATAAACAACCAAGCGTAACATGTCTAACATCAAAATCGAGCTTCCATTTTCATTTATGCGGGTGGACTTGGCTGGTAATTCAAGTGATTCAGCAACATACCATTCCCGACCACATAGGGGCGATGATGCTATAGCAATCACAAAACAAGTTGAAACACTCTAACACCTCCTCGATCTCGACTTGAGCGGTATGAACTCAAACTTCAAGCCCGATTCCTTGCATTTAAATGAAAAGCTCATGGCCATTTGTTTTACGCATAACGATCATAAACCCTCGAACAAATTGAAAAATCATCAACCATACATCATTTAATTTAGAATTTTCGGTTCTAGGGTTCTTCACGATTACGGAAATCCAATCGTGTTAGACCAAAAATAAATAATTAACATCCACCATCGTGTTCCTTGTGAAAAATCGAGCAACTTTCATGTTTACTTCATCTAATTTCATTGAAAGCGAAGATTATAGCATGGATTATAGGATCACGAAATCAAAGGAAGAACATGGCTTGGCGTGTTCTTGAGTTTTGAAATTCAAATTTTCCATATGTTATCTACGTGTTTTGATTCACAAACATAAAAACAGCGGTTGCCCGACTTTTCGTAGTCCTTTGTGCCGTAGCCACCCCGATGGTCATGGGTTCACTCTCCAAAGGACCATTTTTTAAAGCTTTTCATATTTTTCATTTTCTTACAAACTTCAACATTTTTTTAACCAATCAAAACTCCTCATTTTGAGGTGATTTTTGTACACTTGTCAATAAATACATCTATTTTATGATAGTGCAAAATTTTGGAAAAAACCTTCATCGATTATGTTTTAATCGGGAGAAGCAATAGCTTTTGACACTTTACAAAACACCTCTAAAAGTGAATTTTTCAAACTTTCGACTTAGATTCTTTTCAAAACTTCTCATAAATGAACCTAACATTTCAAAACATTTTCAAATCATTTCTTCAAAACTTTTCATCAAACTTACGTCTTTTTACCATGAGCGATCCGATTTAAGCGATAAAACCGATTCGTTTTCTCTCGTTTCTTAATCGATCATGGGCCTCCCTCACGGTGTAAGTCCATAACATTCTTTTATGTACATAATTATTTCTTTGTACATATCAAACTCTCTTCGGATACATATAATTTTTATACGTACATATCTGAATACCTTTATACTCAAATCAGGACAAACTTATCGTTTGTTTCACCATGTGTATACACAAACAAAACATTCTTTTATATACATACATACTTTCCTTGTACATATCAAATTCCTTTTATACTCATACAACTTTTATACATACATATCGAGATACCTTTTCTGAGATAAACTTCAATCATTTGTTTTTGTTTAATCTGTACATATACAACGAATACCATTGATATTAAAGGCATTATTCCAGGTAAGCGCTTTTAAATCAATGGGCCTCCCTTATGGTGTAAGTCGATCCTCCTTTGTACATCCATCTTTCTTTGTACATAAATACTAGTTCATGTACATATTTACATCCTTGTACACAATTCAAACTTGTAAATAATCAAGTTAAGCTCGTTTTAAGCGTTAGTTCCACGAACACTTGTTTATATTTCCTTCATAAACTCTTGTAAATAAACATCATGCATTGTTTATATTTCCTTCATAAACTCCTATGAATACATATCACACACACACTTTGCACTACAACACTTTGCTTGTTTATACAAGCTATGCAATTATAACATAACATTAGTCTAACGATAGGTTCCCCATGATTTAGTAGCCTCGCTTGGGCTTTATACAGATAACTCCCATGAGTTTAGCCTCCGCTTAGGCTTCATAAGACAACACTCCTATTTGAGTCAGCCTCCTCTTGGGCTTCGTTCAAAGAACTCCTCATTGAGTTTAGCCTTCTCTTGGGCATCATACAATGAAGAGACGAAATCTCTTATTGACCTCTATTGGGCTTCCATACAAAGAATCACCAGCATTAGGATAGAACCACGAGGTATAATTTCCGTGAAATTGCTCTTAATCCGAAAGGATGGTTTCGGTGAAATCCCTTTTAAAGACAAAGCCAACCATACCACTTAGCTTCCTCTTGAGCAATCTGGACCCTCGATGACCCGATGACCCTCGGAATGCCTCCTCTTGGGCTTACAATACAAGGACCCATGGGCTTCTTAAAAATCCCCTAATCCAACAATTTCTCCTAGAGATTTAGACATTTATCATCTCTATGGAAGAAATATCTAATCTATCACATCACATACGGTCAAAAACTTTTCAAACTCTTTTCAAACAAAAACATCTAATTGTAAGTAGTAGCGCTTGTACACTCAAGCAAAACACCCATACTTCAGTTAAAAGATTCAAACACCTTTCAAAACATCTTTCTTAAACATGTAAGTGGTAACATACACTCGAGCAAAGCACCAATACTTACGATGAAAGATTTCATTTCATCAAACTTTTCAAAATGTATGTGATGAAATAGATTAGATACATTTTCATTAAGATGACATTTATGCATCTTAATAACATCCGTTGCTTTCCTTAGCATAAGTGGGACTACGATTTTCGACTTTCTCAACATCCTTTTGAGAATACGTGAGCCTGAGGTCTCATCCTTGCCAAATTTCTATCTCCCTCGGACCAACAAACCATAGATCCCTTTAGATCCGAGAACTCTGATCTGCATTCCCATAAGGGGATATGTACGAGAAGATCCATGATCTTTGCGAGCACAATAATAATAAACACTAGGATCCCACATAATCTATCATTCTTAAAATCCCAAAGGAGAAACTTTCCCAATCATAGAAATAGCAATTAAAACACACAAACATATCAAACATATTCATATATAAAGCTATAGATAACTATATATATTTGGGTGCTCCATCTATTCCCTTATATAACATCCCCTTACCGATCTCGTGCGTTGCGTAGTTTGTTAGTCGTTCACATATCAAAATCAATTGAGGGTATTATGACTTTCCCTTTTTCATAATCATTAAATCATCTTTCTTGTGTTGAAAATAATAAAGCTTGATGCTCATGGCATCATTATAAACAAATCAAAGAGTAAATCGTTTGAGCGGAGAATCGAATTCATATTCGAATCCTCAGCGCGTCACTTTTTTAACGAGCAGGGATGGAACAATATTTCTAAAGTTAATCGGTCACTTATCATGCATATATTAGCATCTAAGAATTGAGATTTTTATGCTTTAAATAGTTATATGAATGGTTTTCTTTTTAGGATTGTGTCTATGTGTTTTTAGTGAGAAGATTTCTCCTAACCATATTGTGTCTTTTAGAATGAAGAGCAGTACTAGTTGTAGGTTCCATCTTTGTGTCTTAGGATTGCATACTTTTCAAGCAACCAAATTTTTTGTTAATCTCCCCCAGCCACTTCTATGGATAATTGTTTTAGAGGAAACACTTGCATATAGTACATCGTTCTTTGTAGGCGGTTTATTCCATCCACAGGGGCCTAATGTGTTTTTAGTTGAAGCGGTGGGTTTTTGGTTGATTAAATAATACTTTATCATGAAAATTAATACTAAATATTTTAAAGATAGAAATCTAATTTCTTTTTTAATGGAGATAAAATAAAACTATATCACCTTTAAAATACTTTATTCATAAAAGTGACATTTTAACTCATTGGAAATATTTTAGATAGAATATTATGTTGCAAATATATTTGGTGCTATCAAATCCATAAACCAGGATTTATTTTTAATGGAAATAAAAATAACCTATATGATCCTTAAAAATACTTGTATTCATAAATTCACATTTTAATTCATTCAAAATATTTTAGATAGAATATTATGTTGCAAATATATTTGGTACTATCAAATCCATAAGGTAAATTATGTCGAACATTTTATATATAATCAACTAAAACTCACAAAGGTAAATTTAAAATGCATCCACAGTAAAAAGTAATTAATTAATTTTCTTACATACTTAATTTTGTTTATTTTATATTTACATTTAAAAAAAAAACAAATTGGTTCAAATATCTAAGATATTCGTGCATCCGCATAATTTTATTCAAATTTAATTAAAACACAATCTATTATTTATTTAATTTGTCAAATGAGATAAATAGAAAAATATTAATATTTTTAACAAAATAAACTTTTCATTTCTAAAATGATGCGAAAAACACCATCTCTAAAATTCATTCAAGTAACCAATATAGATAAGGATGGAGCAATGAAACCAATATAGATAAGGATGGAGCAATATTTCTAAAGTTAATCCGGTCAACTAATCTATGCATATATTAGCATCTACCTAAATTGATATTTTATGCTTTAAATAGTTATATTATGAATGGTTTTTTCTTTTAGGATTGTGTCTATGTGTTTTTGTGAGAATATTTTTCATTTCTGCTAACCATATTGTGTCTTATTTTAAGAATGAAGAACAGGTACTAGTTGTAGGTTCCATCTTTGTGTCTTAGGATTGCATACTTTTGACCAAATTTTTTTGTTAATCTCCCAGCGCCACTTCTATGGATAATTATTTTTAGAAGGGGAAACACTTGCATATAGTACATCGTTCTTTGTAGGCCGGTACTATTTCATCCACAAAGGGGCCTAATGTGTTCTTTAGTTGAAACTGTGGGTTTTTTTGTTGATTAAATAATACTTTATCATGAAAATTGATACACTAAATATTTTAAAGATAGAAATCTAATTTATTTTTTTAATGGAGATAAAAAAATAAACTATATCACCTTTAAAAATACTATATTCATAAAGTCAGCTTTTTAACTCATTAGAAATATTTTAGATAGAATATTATGTTGCAAATATATTTGGTGCTATCAAATCCATAAACCAGGATTTATTTTTTTAATGGAAATAAAAAATAAACTATATGATCCTTAAAATTACTTGTATTCATAAATTCAGCATTTTCATTCATTCAAAATATTTTGGATAGAATATTATGTTGCAAATATATTTGGTACTATCAAATCCATAAGCTAAATTATGTACAAACATTTTTATATATAATCAACTAAAACTCACAAAGGTAAATTTAAAATGCATCCAGAGTAAAAAAAAATTAATTAATTTTCTTACATATAATTTTTGTTTATTTTATATTTACATTTTAAAAAAAAACAAATTGTTTCAAATATCTAAGATATCCGTGCATCCGCATAATTTTTCAAATTTAATTAAAACACAATCTATTATTTATTTAATTTTTCAAATGAGATAAATAGAAAAATAATAATATTTTAACAAAATAAACTTTTCATTTCTAAAAGCAGTGCAGAAAAACACCATCTCTAAAATTCATTCGATAATCTAGATAAGGATGGAGCAATATTTCTAAAGTTAATCCAGTCAACTTATCTATGCATATATTAGCATCTACCTAAAATTGAGATTTTTATGCTTTAAATAGTTATATTATGAATGGTTTTTCTTTTAGGATTGTCTATGTTTTTTGTGAGAAGATTTCTACTAACCATATTGTGTCTTATTTTAGAATGAAGAACAGTACTAGTTGTAGGTTCCATCTTTTGTGTTAGGTTCCTTTTCACAACCAAATTTTTTTTATTCATCTCCCAAGCGCCACTTCTATGGATAATTGTTTTTAGAAGGGAAACACTTGCATATAGTACATCGTTCTTTGTAGGCCGGTACTATTCCATCCACAAAGGGGCCTAATGTGTTTTTAGTTGAAACTGTGGGTTTTTTGGTTGATTAAATAATACTTTATCATGAAAATTGATACACTAAATATTTTAAAGATAGAAATCTAATTTCTTTTTTTAATGGAGATAAAAAAATAAACTATATCACCTTTAAAATACTTTATTCATTCAGCATTTTAACTCATTGGAAATATTTTAGATAGAATATTATGTTGCAAATATATTTGATGCTATCAAATCCATAAACCGGATTTATTTTTTAATGGAAATAAAAATAAACTATATGATCGTTAAAATACTTGTATTCATAAATTCAGCATTTTAATTCATTCAAAATATTTTAGATAGAATATTATGTTGCAAATATATTTGGTACAATCAAATCCATAAGCTAAATTATGTACGTACATTTTTATATATAATCAACTAAAACTCAAAAGGTAAATTTAAAATGCATCCACAATAAAAAAAATTAATTAATTTTCTTACATATAACTTAATTTTGTTTATTTTATATTTACATTTAAAAAAAATAAAATTGTTTCAAATATCTAAGATATCATGCATCTTAATTTTTCAAATTTAATAAAAACACAATGTATTATTTATTTAATTTTAAATGAGATAAATAGAAAAATATTAATTTTTTAACAAAATAAACTTTTCATTTCTAAACGATTATGAAACAAATCATCTCTAAATTCATTCACTTAACTAATATATATAAGGATTGAGCAATATTTCTAAAGTTGATCGATCAACTAATCTATGCATATATTAGCATCTACCTAAGAATTGAGATTTTATGCTTTAAATAGTTATATTATGAATGGTTTTTTCTTTTAGGATTGTGTCTATGTGTTTTTGTGAGAGATTTTTCATTTACGCTAACTATATTGTGTCTTATTTTAAGAATAAAAACGGTTGTAGGTTCCATCTTTGTGTCTTAGGATTGCATACTTTTCAAGCAACCAAATTTTTTGTTATCTCCCGTGCCACTTCTATGGATAATTGATTTTAGAAGGAGACACTTTTATAGTACATCGTTCTTTGTAGGCGGTACTATTCCATCCACAAAGGGCCTAATGTGTTCTTTAGTTGAAATGTGGGGTTTTGGTTGATTAAATAATACTTTATCATGAAAATTGATACACTAAATATTTTAAAGATAGAAATCTAATTTCTTTTTTAATGGAGATAAAAAATAAACTATATCACCTTTAAAAATACTTTATTCATAAAGTCGACATTTTAACTCATTGGAAATATTTTAGATAGAATATTATGTTGCAAATATATTTGATGCTATCAAATCCATAAACCAGATTTATTTTTTAATGGAAATAAAAATAAACTATATGATCCTTAAAAATACTTGTATTCATAAATTCAGCATTTTAATTAATTCAAAATATTTTAGATAGAATATTATGTTGCAAATATATTTGGTACTATCAAATCCATAAGCTAAATTATGTACGAACATTTTATATATATCAACTAAAACTCACAAAGGTAAATTTAAAATTCATCCACAGTAAAACAAATTAATTACTTTTCTTACATATAACTTAATTTTGTTTATTTTTATATTTACATTTAAAAAAAAAAATAAAATTGTTTCAAATATCTAAGATATCTGCATCCGCATAATTTTTCAAATTTAATAAAAACACAATGTATTATTTATTTAATTTTTTAAATGAGATAAATAGAAAAATATTGATTTTTTAACAAAATAAACTTTTCATTTCTAAAGCGTATCGAAACAAATCATCTCTAAAATTCATTCACTAAACTAATCTATATAAGCATTGAGCAATATTTCTAGTTGATCGTTCAACTAATCTATGCATATATTAGCATCTACCTAGAATTGAGATTTTTATGCTTTAAATAGTTATATTATGAATGGTTTTCTTTTAGGATTGTGTCTATGTGTTTTTGTGAGAAGATTTTTCATTACGCTAACCATATTGTGTCTTATTTTAAGCATGAAAACAGTACTAGTTGTAGGTTCAACTTTGTGTCTTAGGATTGCATACTTTTCAAGCAACCAAATTTTTTGTTAATCTCCCCGCATACTTCTATGGATAATTGTTTTTAGAGGAAACACTTGCATATAGTACATCGTTCTTTGTAGGCGGTACTATTCCATCCAAGGGCCTAATGTGTTCTTTACTTGAAATGTGGGTTTTGGTTGATTAAATAATACTATCATGAAAATTGATACTAAATATTTTAAAGATAGAAATCTAATTTCTTTTTTAATGGAGATAAAAAAATAAACTATATCACCTTTAAAAATACTTTATTCATAAAGTCAACATTTTAACTCATTGAAATATTTTAGATAGAATATTATGTTGCAAATATATTTGGTGCTATCAAATCCATAAATCGAGGATTTATTTTTAATGGAAATAAAAATAAACTATATGATCCTTAAAATACTTGTATTCATAAATTCCATTTTTTCATTCAAATATTTTAGATAGAATATTATGTTGCAAATATATTTGGTACTATCAAATCCATAAGCTAAATTATATACGAACATTTTATATATAATCAACTAAAACTCACAAAGGTAAATTTAAAATTCTTCCACATAAAAAAAAAATTAATTTATTTTCTTACTATAACTTAATTTTGTTTATTTTTATATTTACATTTTAAAAAAACAAATTGTTTCAAATATCTAAGATATTTGTGCATCCGCATAATTTTTTTTCAAATTTAATAAAAAACACAATCTATTATTTATTTAATTTTTCAAATGAAATAAATAGAAAAATATTAATTTTTTAACAAAATAAACTTTTCATTTCTAAATGATCAAAACAAAAAAACATCTCTAAAATTCATTCACTTAACTAATCTAGATAAGGATAGAGCAATATTTCTAAAGTTATTCGGTCAACTAATCTATGCATATATTAGCATCTACCTAAGAATTGAGATTTTTATGCTTTAAATTGTTATATTATGAATGGATTTTTCTTTTAGGACTGTGTCTATGTGATTTTGTGAGAAGATTTTTTAATTTTTGCTAACTATATTGTGTCTTATTTTAAGAATGAAGAACAGGTACTAGTTGTAGGTTCCATTTTTGTGTCTTAGGATTGCATACTTTTTCAAGCAACCAAATTTTGTTTGTTAATCTCCCAAGTGCCACTTCTATGGATAATTGTTTTTAGAAGGGAAACACTTGCATATAGTACATCGTTTTTTGTAGGCCGGTACTATTCCATCCCACAAAGGGGCCTAATGTGTTCTTTAGTTGAAACTGTGGGTTTTTTTGTTGATTAAATAATACTTTATCATGAAAATTTATACACTAAATATTTTAAAGATAGAAATCTAATTTCTTTTTAATGGAGATAAAAAATAAACTATATCACCTTTAAAATACTTTATTCATAAAGTCATTTTAACTCATTGAAATATTTTGATAGAATATTATGTTGCAAATATATTTGGTGCTATCAAATCCATAAACCAGGATTTATTTTTTTAATGGAAATAAAAAATAAACTATATGATCCTTAAAAATACTTGTATTCATAAATTCAGCATTTTAATTCATTCAAAATATTTTAGATAGAATATTATGTTGAAATATATTTGGTATTAAATCCATAAGCTAAATTATGTACGAACATTTTTATATATAATAAACTAAAACTCACAAAGGTAAATTTAAAATGCATCCACAGTAAAAAAAAATTAATTAATTTTCTTACATATAACTTAATTTTGTTTATTTTTATATTTACATTTAAAAAAAAACAAATTGTTTCAAATATCTAAGATATTCGTGCATCCGCACTTAATTTTTCAAATTTAATTAAAACACAATCTATTATTTATTTAATTTTTCAAATGAGATAAATAGAAAAATATTAATATTTTTAACAAAATAAACTTTTCATTTCTAAGCGATCTAGAAAAACACCATCTAAAATTCATTCAGTAACTAATCTAGATAAGGATGGAGCAATATTTCTAAAGTTAATCCAGTCAACTAATCTATGCATATATTAGCATCTACCTAAAATTGAGATTTTATGCTTTAAATAGTTATATTATGAATGGTTTTTCTTTTAGGATTGTGTCTATGTTTTGTGAGAAGATTTTTCATTTACGCTAACCATATTGTGTCTTATTTTAAGAATGAAGAAATTACTAGTTGTAGGTTCCAACTTTGTGTCTTAGGATTGCATACTTTTCAAGCAACCAAATTTTTTTTGTTAATCTCCCTAGCCTTCTATGGATAATTGTTTTTAGAAGGGAAACACTTCATATAGTACATCGTTCTTTGTAGGCGGTACTATTCCATCCACAAGGCCTAATGTGTTCTAGTTGAAATTGTGGGTTTTGGTTGATTAAATAATACTTTATCATGAAAATTGATACACTAAATATTTTAAAGATAGAAATCTAATTTCTTTTTAATGGAGATAAAAATAAACTATATCACCTTTAAAATACTTTATTCATAAAATTGACATTTTAACTCATTGGAAATATTTTAGATAGAATATACTATCAAATCAATAAACCGAGTTTATTTTTTAATGGAAATAAAAATAAAATATGATCCTTAAAAATACTTGTATTCATAAATTCAGCATTTTAATTCATTCAAAATATTTTGGATAGAATATTATGTTGCAAATATATTTGGTACTATCAAATCCATAAGCTAAATTATGTACGAACATTTTTATATATAATCAACTAAAACTCACAAAGGTAAATTTAAAATGCATCCATATTAAAAAAAATTAATTAATTTTCTTACATATAACTTAATTTTGTTTATTTTTATATTTACATTTAAAAAAAAAAACAAATTGTTTCAAATATCTAAGATATCCGTGCATCATAATTTTTCAATTTAATAAAAAACACAATCTATTATTTATTTAATTTTTCAAAATGAAATAGAATATTAAGTTTTAAAAAATAAACTTTTCATTTCTAAAAGCAGTCTGCAGAACAAAACATCTCTAAAATTCATTCACTTAACTAATATAGATAAGGATCGAGCAATATTTCTAAAGTTGATCCAGTCAAATAATCTATGCATATATTAGCATCTACCTAAATTGAGATTTTTATGCTTTTAGTTATACTGAATGGTTTATCTTTTAGGATTGTGTTTGAGAAGATTTTTGTTCTTAACCATATTGTGTATTTTAAGATTGATAAACAGCTACTAGTTGTATGTTCCATCTTTGTTTCTTAGGATTGCATACTTTTCAAGCAACCAATTTTTTTTGTTAATCTCCCAGCGCCACTTCTATGGATAATTGTTTTAGAAGAAACACTTACAAAGGTACATCGTTCTTTGTAGGTCGGTCTTATTCCATCCACAAAGGGCCTAATGTGTTCTTTAGTTTAAATTGTGGGTTTTGGTTGATTAAATAATACTTTATCATGAAAATTGATACACTAAATATTTTAAAGATAGAAATCTAATTTCTTTTTTTAATGGAGATAAAAAAATAAACTATATCACCTTTAAAAATACTTTATTCATAAAGTCAGTATTTTAACTCATTGGAAATATTTTAGATAGAATATTATGTTACAAATATATTTGGTGCTATCAAATCCATAAACAGTTTATTTTTAATGGAAATAAAAATAAACTATATGATCCTTTAAATACTTGTATTCAAAATTCACATTTTAATTCATTCCAAATATTTTAGATAGAATATTATGTTGCAAATATATTTGGTACTATCAAATCCATAAGCTAAATTAAGTACGAACATTTTTATATATAATCAACTAAAACTCACAAAGGTAAATTTAAATGCATCCACATTAAAAAACTTAATTAATTTTCTTACATATAACTTAATTTGTTTATTTATATATATATACATTTAAAATAAAAAAATTTGTTTCAAATATCTAAGATATAGTGCATCATATAATATTTTATTATTTAATAAAAAACACAATCTATTATTTATTTAATTTTTTCAAATGAAATAAATAGAAAATAATTTTTTAACAAAATAAACTTTTCATTTCTAAAAGCAGTCACAAAACAAAACATCTCTAAAATTCATTCATAACTAATCTAGATAAGGATCGAGCAATATTTCTAAAGTTGATCCAGTCAATAATCTATGCATATATTAGCATCTACCTAAATTGAGATTTTATGCTTTTTAGTTATACTATGAATGGTTTTATCTTTTAGGATTGTGTCTAGGAAGATTTTTTATTTACGCTAACCATATTGTGTCTTATTTTAAGAATGATAACATTCTTAGTTGTAGGTTCCATCTTTGTTCTTAATTGCATACTTTTCAAGCAACCAATTTTTTTTGTTAATCTCCTAGCGCCACTTCTATGGATAATTGTTTTTAGAAGGAAACGCATATAATACATCGTTCTTTGTAGGCGGTACTATTCCATCCAAAAAGGCCTAATGTGTTCTTTAGTTTAAATTGTGTGTTTTGGTTGATTAAATACTTTATCATAAAATTGATACTAAATATTTTAAAGATAGAAATCTAATTTCTTTTTTAATGGAGATAAAAATAAACTATATCACCTTTAAAATACTTTATTCATAAAGTCGACATTTTATCATTGGAAATATTTTAGATAGAATATTATGTTGCAAATATATTTGGTCTATCAAATCCATAAACCAGATTTATTTTTTATGGAAATAAAAATAAACTATATGATCCTAAAAATACTTGTATTCATAAATTCAGCATTTTAATTCATTCAAAATATTTTAGATAGAATATTATGTTGCAAATATATTTGGTACTATCAAATCCATAAGCTAAATTATATACGAACATTTTATATATAATCAACTAAAACTCACAAAGGTAAATTTAAAATGCATCCACAGTAAAAAAATTAATTAATTTTCTTACATATAACTTAATTTTGTTTATTTTATATTTACATTTTTAAAAAAACAAAATTGTTTCAAATATCTAAGATATAGTGCATCCAATTTAATTTTTTCAAATTTAATTAAAAACACAATCTATTATTTATTTAATTTTTCAAATGAAATAAATAGAAATATAATAATATTTTTAACAAAATAAACTTTTCATTTCTAAAAAGTCAAAGAAAACACCATCTCTAAAATTCATTCATAACTAATCTAGATAAGGATGGAGCAATATTTCTAAAGTTAATCCGATCAACTAATCTATGCATATATTAGCATCTACCTAGAATTGATTTTTTATGCTTTAAATAGTTATATTATGAATGGTTTCTTTTAGGATTGTGTCTATGTTTTTGTGATAAGATTTCTACAACCATATTGTGTCTTATTTTAGAATGAAAACAGTACTAGTTATAGGTTCCATCTTTGTGTCTTAGGATTGCATACTTTTCAAGCAACCAAATTTTTTTGTTAATCTCCCAGCGCCACTTCTATGGATAATTCTTTTAGTAGGAAACACTTGCATATAGTACATCGTTCTTGTTGGGTGGTATTCCATCCACAAAGGGCCTAATGTGTTCTGGTTGAAATGTGGGTTTTGGTTGATTAAATAATACTTTATCATGAAAATTGATACAAATATTTTAAGATAGAAATCTAATTTCTTTTTTAATGGAGATAAAAATAAACTATATCACCTTTTAAAATACTTTATTCATAAAAGTTGACATTTAACTCATTGGAAATATTTTAGATAGAATATTATGTTAGAAATATATTTGGTGCTATCAAAACCATAAACCAAGATTTATTTTTAATGGAAATAAAATAACCTATGATCCTTAAAATACTTGGTATTAAATTCAACATTTAATTCATTCAAAATATTTTAGATAGAATATTATGTTGCAAATATATTTAGTGCTATCAAATCCATAAACCGGGATTTATTTTTAATGAAATAAAATAAACTATATAATCCTTAAAAATACTTGTATTCATAAATTCAGCATTTTAATTCATTCAAAATATTTTAGATAGAATATTGTAAATATTTTCTACTATTAAATCCATAAGCTAAATTATGTACGGACATTTTTATATATAATCAACTAAAACTCACAAAAGGTAAATTTAAAATGCATCCACATTAAAAAAAATTAATTAATTTTCTTACATATAACTTAATTTTGTTTATTTTATATTTACATTTAAAAAAAAAAAACAAATTGTTTCAAATATCTAAGATATTTGTGCATCCATATAATTTTTTCAAATTTAATTAAAAACACAATCTATTATTTATTTAATTTTTCAAATAGATAAATAGAAAAATATTAATATTTTAACAAAATAAACTTTTCATTTCTAAAAGCGATTGCGAAAAACACCATCTCTAAAATTCATTCATAACTAATAGATAAGGATGGAGCAATATTTCTAAAGTTAATCCGGTCAACTAATCTATGCATATATTAGCATCTACAAAATTGAGATTTTTATGCTTTAAATAGTTATATTATGAATGGTTTTCTTTTAGGATTGTGTCTATGTGTTTTGTGAGAAGATTTCATACTAACCATATTGTGTCTTATTTTAAGAATGAAAACAGTACTAGTTGTAGGTTCCATCTTTGTGTCTTATATTGCATACTTTTCAAGCAACCAAATTTTTTTGTTAATCTCCCAAAACCACTTCTATGGATAATTATTTTTAGAAGCGGAAACACTTGCATATAGTACATCGTTCTTTGTAGGCGGTACTATTCCATCCACAAAGGCCTAATGTGTTCTTTAGTTGAAATTGTGGGTTTTTGGTTGATTAAATAATACTTTATCATGAAAATTGATACACTAAATATTTTAAAGATAGAAATCTAATTTCTTTTTTAATGGAGATAAAAAAAATAAACTATCACCTTTAAAAATACTTGTATTCATAAATTCACATTTAATTCATTCAAAATATTTTATATAGAATATTATGTTGCAAATATATTTAGTTTATCAAATCCATAAACTAAATTATACGAACATTTTTATATATAATCAACTAAAACTCACAAGGTAAATTTAAAATGCATCCACAGTAAAAAATAATTAATTAATTTTCTTATAACAATTTATTTTATTTTATATTTACATTTAAAAAAAAAATTGTTTCAAATATCTAAGATATTAGTGCATCCGAACTTAATTTTTTCAAATTTAATTAAAAACACAATCTATTATTTAATTTTTTCAAATGAGATAAATAGAAAATATTAATATTTTAACAAAATAAACTTTTCATTTCTAAAAGCAGTCGAAAACACCATCTCTAAAATTCATTCAGTAACTAATCTAGATAAGAGCAATATTTCTAAAGTTAATCCGATCAACTAATCTATGCATATATTAGCATCTACCTAAAATTGAGATTTTATGCTTTAAATAGTTATATTATGAATGGTTTTTTTCTTTAAGGATTGTGTCTATGTGTTTTGTTGAGAAGATTTTTTTTATTCATTAACCATATTGTGTCTTATTTTAAGAATGAAGAACAGTTAGTAGACATAGGTTCCATCTTTGTGTCTTAATATTGCATACTTTTTCAAGCAACCAATTTTTTTTTGCTAATCTCCCCAGCCACTTCTATGGATAATTATTTTAGAAGCGGAAACACTCGCATATAATACATCGTTCTTTGTAGGCGGTACTATTCCATCCACAGGCCTAATGTGTTCTTTAGTTGAAATTGTGGGTATTTTGGTTGATTAAATAATACTTTATCATGAAAATTGATACACTAAATATTTTAAAGATAGAAATCTAATTTCTTTTTTTAATGGAGATAAAAAAATAAACTATATCACCTTTAAAAATACTTTATTCATAAAATCGACATTTTAACTCATTGGAAATATTTTAGATAGAATATTATGTTACAAATAAATTTGGTACTATCAAATACATAAAGCATGATTTATTTTTTTAATGGAAATAAAAAGTAAACTATATGATCCTTAAAAATACTTGTATTCATAAATTCACATTTTAATTCATTCAAAATATTTTAGATAGAATATTATGTTGCAAATATATTTGGTACTATCAAATCCATAAGCTAAATTATGTATGAACATTTTTATATATAATCAACTAAAACTCACAAAGGTAAATTTAAAATGCATCCACAATAAAAAAATTAATTAATTTTCTTACATATAACTTAATTTTGTTTATTTTTATATTTACATTTAAAAAAAACAAATTGTTTCAAATATCTAAGATATTCGTGCATCCGCATAATTTTTTTTTCAAATTTAATTAAAACACAATCTATTATTTATTTAATTTTTCAAATGAGATAAATAGAAAAATATTAATATTTTAACAAAATAAACTTTTCATTTCTAAAAGCAGTCACAAGAAAACACCATCTCTAAAATTCATTCACTTAACTAATCTAGATAAGGATGGAGCAATATTTCTAAAGTTAATCCGATTTAATCTATGCATATATTAGCATCTACCTAAAATTGATATTTTATGCTTTAAATAGTTATACTATGAATGATTTTATCTTTTAGGATTGTGTCTATGTGTTTTTGTGAGAAGATTTTTCATTTACACTAACCATATTGTGTCTTATTTTAAGAATGAAGAACATGTAGTAGACATAGGTTCCATCTTTGTGTCTTATTGCATACTTTTTCAAAACCAAATTTTTTTGCTAATCTCCCGTATACTTCTATGGATAATTATTTTTAGAAGCGGAAACACTTGCATATAGTACATCGTTCTTTGTAGGCGGTACTATTCCATCCACAAAGGGCCTAATGTGTTCTTTAGTTGAAATTGTGGGTTTTTGGTTGATTAAATAATACTTTATCATGAAAATTGATATACTAAATATTTTAAAGATAGAAATCTAATTTCTTTTTTAATGGAGATAAAAAATAAACTATATCTTTAAAAATACTTGTATTCATAAATTAACATTTAATTCATTCAAAATATTTTAGATAGAATATTATGTTGCAAATATATTTGGTACTATCAAATCCATAAAGCTAAATATATGCGAACATTTTATATATAATCAACTAAAACTCACAAAGGTAAATTTAAATGCATCCACAGTAAAAATTAATTAATTAATTTTCTTACATATAACTTAATTTTGTTTATTTTATATTTACATTTAAAAAACAAATTGTTTCAATATCTAAGATATTCGTGCATCCTTTAATTTTTTTCAAATTTAATTAAAAACACAATCTATTATTTATTTAATTTTTCAAATGAGATAAATAGAAAAATATTAATATTTTTAACAAAATAAACTTTCATTTCTAAAGCGATGTAGAAAAACACCATCTCTAAAATTCATTCACGTAACTAATCTAGATAAGGATGGAGCAATATTTCTAAAGTTAATTGATCAACTAATCTATGCATATATTAGCATCTACCTAAGAATTGATATTTTATGCTTTAAATAGTTATACTATGAATGATTTTATCTTTTAGGATTGTGTCTATGTGTTTTTGTTGATTTTTCATTACATTAACCATATTGTGTCTTATTTTAAGAATGAAGAACATGTATAGTACATAGTTTCCATCTTTGTTAATATTGCATACTTTTCAAGCAACCAAATTTTTTTGCTAATCTCCCACGCCACTTCTATGGATAATTATTTTTAGAAGCGACACTGCATATATCGTTCTTTGTAAGTAGGGGTACTATTCCATCCACAAAGGGCCTAATGTGTTCTTTAGTTGAAATTGTGGGTATTTGGTTGATTAAATAATACTTTATCATGAAAATTGATACACTAAATATTTTAAAGATAGAAATCTAATTTCTTTTTTTAATGGAGATAAAAAAAATAAACTATATCACCTTTAAAAATACTTGTATTCATAAATTCACATTTAATTCATTCAAAATATTTTAGATAGAATATTATGTTGCAAATATATTTGGTACTATCAAATCCATAAGCTAAATTATGTACGAACATTTTATATATAATCAACTAAAACTCACAATGGTAAATTTAAAATGCATCCACAGTAAAAAAAATTAATTAATTTTCTTACATATAACTTAATTTTGTTTATTTTATATTTATTTTTTAAAAATAAATTGTTTCAAATATCTAAGATATTGGTACATAGCACTTAATTTTTTTCAAATTTAATTAAAAACACAATCTATTATTTATTTAATTTTTCAAATGAGATAAATAGAAAAATATTAATATTTTTTAACAAAATAAACTTTTCATTTCTAAAAAGCGATCTTGAAAACACCATCTCTAAATTCATTCAAGTAACTAATCTAGATAAGGATGGAGCAATATTTCTAAAGTTAATCCAATTCGACTAATCTATGCATATATTAGCATCTACCAAAATTGATATTTTATGCTTTAAATAGATATACTATGAATGATTTTATCTTTTAGGATTGTGTCTATGTGTTTTGTGAGAAGATTTTTCATTCTATAACCATATTGTGTCTTATTTTAAGAATGAAGAACATGTAGTAGACATAGGTTCCATCTTTGTGTCTTAATATTGCATACTTTTCAAGCAACCAAATTTTTTGCTAATCTCCCAAGCGCCACTTCTATGGATAATTATTTTGAAGCGGAAACACTCATATAATACATGGATAATAACTTTGAGCGGTTCTATTCCATCCTGAAAAGGGCCTAATGTTCTTTAGTTGAAATTGTGGGTATTTGGTTGATTAAATATTACTTTATCATGAAATTGATACACTAAATATTTTAAAGATAGAAATCTAATTTCTTTTTTGTGGAGATAAAAAATAAACTATATCACCTTTAAATACTTTATTCATA
>CM038795.1:94710894-94761073 GCA_021764765.1 Vicia sativa
TAGCACCAAATATATTTGCAACATAATATTCTATCTAAAATATTTTGAATGAATTAAAATGTTGAATTTACGAATACCAGTATTTTTAAGGATCATATAGGTTATTTTTTATTTCCATTAAAAAAATAAATCTTGGTTTATGGTTTTGATAGCACCAAATATATTTCTAACATAATATTCTATCTAAAATATTTCCAATGAGTTAAAATGCTGACTTTATGAATAAAGTATTTTAAAAGGTGATATAGTTTATTTTTTTATCTCCATTAAAAAAAGAAATTAGATTTCTATCTTTAAAATATTTAGTGTATCAATTTTCATGATAAAGTATTATTTAATCAACCAAAAAACCCACAGTTTCAACTAAAGAACACATTAGGCCCCTTTGTGGATGGAATAATACCAGCCAACACAGAACGATGTACTATATGCAAGTGTTTCCCCTACTAAAAAGAATTATCCATAGAAGTGGCGCTGGGGAGATTAACAAAAAAAATTTGGTTGCTTGAAAAAGTATGCAATCCTAAGACACAAAGATGGAACCTACAACTAGTACCTGTTCTTCATTCTTAAAATAAGACACAATATGGTTAGTAGAAATCTTATCACAAAAACACATAGACACAATCCTAAAAGAAAAAACCATTCATAATATAACTATTTAAAGCATAAAAATCTCAATTCTTAGGTAGATGCTAATATATGCATAGATAAGTTGACTGGATTAACTTTAGAAATATTGCTCCATCCTTATCTAGATTAGTTACTCGAATGAATTTTAGAGATGGTGTTTTTCGGTACTGTTTTTAGAAATGAAAAGTTTATTTTGTTAAAAATATTATTATATTTCTATTTATTTCATTTGAAAAAATTAAATAAATAATAGATTGTGTTTTTAATTAAATTTGAAAAAAATTAAATGCGGATGCACGGATATCTTAGATATTTGAAACAATTTTGTTTTTTTTAAAATGTAAATATAAAAATAAACAAAATTAAGTTATATGTAAGAAAATTAATTAATTTTTTTTTTACTGTGGATGCATTTTAAATTTACCTTTGTGAGTTTTAGTTGATTATATATAAAAATGTTCGTACATAATTTAGCTTATAGATTTCATAGTACCAAATATATTTGCAACATAATATTCTCTCTAAAATATTTTGAATGAATTAAAATGCTGAATTTATGAATACAAGTATTTTTAAGGATCATATAGTTTATTTTTTATTTCCATTAAAAAAATAAATCCAGGTTTATGGATTTGATAGCACCAAATATATTTGCAACATAACATTCTATCTAAAATATTTCCAATGAGTTAAAATACTGACTTTATGAATAAAGTATTTTTAAAAGTGATATAGTTTACTTTTTTATCTCCATTAAAAAAAGAAATTAGATTTCTATCTTTAAAATATTTAGTGTATCAATTTTATTGATAAAGTATTATTTAATCAACCAAAAAACACACAATTTAAACTAAAGAACACATTAGGCCCCTTTTGGAGGGAATAGTACCGGCCTACAAAGAACGATGTACTATATGCAAGTGTTTCCCCTTCTAAGAACAACTATCCATAGAAGTGGCGCTAGGGAGATTAACAAAAAAAAATTGGTTGCTTGAAAAAGTATGCAATCCTAAGAAACAAAGATGGAACCTACAACTAGTAGCGGTTTATCAATCTTAAAATAAGACACAATATGGTTAGCAGAAATAAAAAAATCTTCTCAGACACAATCCTAAAAGATAAAACCATTCATAGTATAACTAAAAGCATAAAAGTCTCAATTCTTAGGTAGATGCTAATATATGCATAGATTATTTGACTGGATCAACTTTAGAAATTTTGCTCGATCCTTATCTAGATTAGTTAAGTGAATAAATTTTAGAGATGTTTTGTTTCGGTACTGTTTTTAGAAATGAAAAGTTTATTTTGTTAAAAAAATTAATATTTTTCGATTTATTTCATTTGAAAAAATTAAATAAATAATAGATTGTGTTTTTTATTAAATAATAAAAATATTAAGTGCGGATGCACGGATATCTTAGATATTTGAAACAAATTTTTTTTATTTTAAATGTATATATATATATATATAAATAAACAAAATTAAGTTATATGTAAGAAAATTAATTAAGTTTTTTTTTAATGTGGATGCATTTTAAGTTTACCTTTGTGAGTTTTAGTTGATTATATATAAAAATGTTCGTACTTAATTTAGCTTATGGATTTGATAGTACCAAATATATTTGCAACATAATATTCTATCTAAAATATTTGGAATGAATTAAAATGCTGAATTTTTGAATACAAGTATCTTAAAGGATAATATAGTTTATTTTTTATTTCCATTAAAAAAATAAATCCTGGTTTATGGATTTGATAGCACCAAATATATTTGCAACATAATATTCTATCTAAAATATTTCCAATGAGTTAAAATACTGACTTTATGAATAAAGTATTTTTAAAGGTGATATAGTTTATTTTTTTATCTCCATTAAAAAAAGAAATTAGATTTCTATCTTTAAAATATTTAGTGTATCAATTTTCATGATAAAGTATTATTTAATCAACCAAAAAACCCACAGTTTAAACTAAAGAACACATTAGGCCCCTTTGTGGAGGGAACAGTACCGACCTACAAAGAACGATGTACCTTTTGCAAGTGTTTCCCCTTCTAACAACAATTATCCATAGAAGTGGCGCTGGGGAGATTAACAAAAAAAAAATTGGTTGCTTGAAAAAGTATGCAATCCTAAGAAACAAAGATGGAACATACAACTAGTAGCGGTTTATCAATCTTAAAATAAGACACAATATGGTTAGCAGAACAAAAAATCTTCTCAAACACAATCCTAAAAGATAAAACCATTCATAGTATAACTAAAAGCATAAAAATCTCAATTCTTAGGTAGATGCCAATATATGCATAGATTATTTGACTGGATCAACTTTAGAAATTTTGCTCGATATTATCTATATTAGTTAAGTGAATGAATTTTAGAGATGTTTTGTTTCGGTACTGTTTTTAGAAATGAAAAGTTTATTTTTTTAAAAAACTTAATATTTTTTGATTTATTTCGTTTGAAAAAATTAAATAAATAATAGATTGTGTTTTTTATTAAATTGTAAAAAAATTAAGTGCGGATGCACGGATATCTTAGATATTTGAAACAATTTGTTTTTTTTTTTAAATGTAAATATAAAAATAAACAAAATTAAGTTATATGTAAGAAAATTAATTAATTTTTTTTAATATGGATGCATTTTAAATTTACCTTTGTGAGTTTTAGTTGATTATATATAAAAATGTTCGTACATAATTTAGCTTATGGATTTGATAGTACCAAATATATTTGCAACATAATATTCTATCCAAAATATTTTGAATGAATTAAAATGCTGAATTTATGAATACAAGTATTTTTAAGGATCATATTTTTTATTTTTTATTTCCATTAAAAAAATAAATCCTGGTTTATTGATTTGATAGTATATTCTATCTAAAATATTTCCAATAAGTTAAAATGCTGACTTTATGAATAAAGTATTTTTAAAGGTGATATAGTTTATTTTTTTATCTCCATTAAAAAAAGAAATTAGATTTCTATCTTTAAAATATTTAGTGTATTAATTTTCATGATAAAGTATTATTTAATCAACCAAAAAACCCACAGTTTCAAGTAAAGAACACATTAGGCCCCTTTGTGGATGGAATAGTACCGGCCTACAAAGAACGATGTACTATATGCAAGTGTTTCCCCTTCTAAAAACAATTATCCATAGAAGTGGCGCTGGGGAGATTAACAAAAAAAAATGTGGTTGCTTGAAAAGTATGCAATCCTAAGACACAAAGTTGGAACCTACAACTAGTACCTGTTCTTCATGCTTAAAATAAGACACAATATGGTTAGCAGAAATGAAAAAATCTTCTCACAAAAACACATAGACACAATCCTAAAAGAAAAAACCATTCATAATATAACTATTTAAAGCATAAAAATCTCAATTCTTAGGTACTTGCTAATATATGCATAGATTAGTTGACTGGATTAACTTTAGAAATTGCTCCATCCTTATCTAGATTAGTTACTTGAATGAATTTTAGAGATGGTGTTTTTCGGTACTGTTTTTAGAAATGAAAAGTTTATTTTCTTAAAAATATTAATATTTTTCTATTTATCTCATTTGAAAAAATTAAATAAATAATAGATTGTGTTTTTAATTAAATTTGAAAAAAATTAAGTGCGGATGCACGAATATCTTAGATATTTGAAACAATTTGTTTTTTTTTTAAATGTAAATATAAAAATAAACAAAATTTAGTTATATGTAAGAAAGTTAATTAATTTTTTTTTACTGTGGATGCATTTTAAATTTACCTTTATTAGTTTTAGTTGATTATATATAAAAATGTTCGTACATAATTTAGCTTATGGATTTAATAGTACCAAATATATTTTCAACATAATATTATATCTAAAATATTTTGAATGAATTAAAATGCTGAATTTATGAATACAAGTATTTTTAAGGATCATATAGTTTATTTTTTATTTCCATTAAAAAAATAAATCCTGGTTTATGGATTTGATAGCACCAAATATATATGCAACATAATATTCTATCAAAAATATTTCCAATGAGTTAAAATGCTGACTTTATGAATAAAGTATTTTCAAAGGTGATATAGTTTACTTTTTTATCTCCATTAAAAAAAGAAATTAGATTTCTATCTTTAAAATATTTAGTGTATAAATTTTCATGATAAAGTATTATTTAATCAACAAAAAAACCCACAGTTTCAACTAAAGAACACATTAGGCCCCTTTGTGGGATGGAATAGTACCGGCCTACAAAAAACGATGTACTATATGCAAGTGTTTCCCTTCTAAAAACAATTATCCATAGAAGTGGCACTTGGGAGATTAACAAACAAAATTTGGTTGCTTGAAAAAGTATGCAATCCTAAGACACAAAAATGGAACCTACAACTAGTACCTGTTCTTCATTCTTAAAATAAGACACAATATAGTTAGCAAAAATTAAAAAATCTTCTCACAAAATCACATAGACACAGTCCTAAAAGAAAAATCCATTCATAATATAACAATTTAAAGCATAAAAATCTCAATTCTTAGGTAGATGCTAATATATGCATAGATTAGTTGACTGTAACAACTTTTGAAATATTGCTCTATCCTTATCTAGATTAGTTAAGTGAATGAATTTTAGAGATGTTTTGTTTCGGTACTGTATTTAGAAATCAAAAGTTTATTTTGTTAAAAAAATTAATATTTTTCTATTAATTTCATTTGAAAAAATTAAATAAATAATAGATTGTGTTTTTTATTAAATTTGAAAAAAATTATGTGCGGATGCACAAATATCTTAGATATTTCAAACAATTTGTTTTTTTTAAAAATGTAAATATAAAAATAAACAAAATTAAGTTATAGGTAAGAAAATAAATTAATTTTTTTTTACTGTGGAAGAATTTTAAATTTACCTTTGTGAGTTTTAGTTGATTATATATAAAAATGTTCGTACGTAATTTAACTTATGGATTTCATAGTACCAAATATATTTGCAACATAATATTCTATCTAAAATATTTTGAATGAATAAAAATGCTGAATTTATGAATACAAGTATTTTTAAGGATCATATAGTGTATTTTTTATTTCCATTAAAAAAATAAATCCTGATTTATGGATTTGATAGCACCAAATATATTTGCAACATAATATTCTATCTAAAATATTTTCAATGAGTTAAAATGCTGACTTTATGAATAAAGTATTTTTAAAGGTGATATAGTTTATTTTTTTATCTCCATTAAAAAAAGAAATTAGATTTCTATCTTTAAAATATCTAGTGTATCAATTTTCATGATAAAGTATTATTTAATCAACCAAAAAACCCACAGTTTCAAGTAAAGAACACATTAGGCCCCTTTGTGGATGGAATAGTACCGGCCTACAAAGAACGATGTACTATATGCAAGTGTTTCCCCTTCTAAAAACAATTATCCATAGAAGTGGCGCTGGGGAGATTAACAAAAAAAATTTGGTTGCTTGAAAAGTATGCAATCCTAAGACACAAAGTTGGAACCTACAACTAGTACCTGTTCTTCATGCTTAAAATAAGACACAATATGGTTAGCAGAAATGAAAAAATCTTCTCACAAAAACACATAGACACAATCCTAAAAGAAAAAACCATTCATAATATAACTATTTAAAGCATAAAAATCTCAATTCTTAGGTACTTGCTAATATATGCATAGATTAGTTGACTGATCAACTTCAGAAATATTGCTCAATGCTTATATAGATTAGTTTAGTGAATGAATTTTAGAGATGATTTGTTTCGATACTGTTTTAGAAATGAAAAGTTTATTTTGTTAAACAAATCAATATTTTTCTATTTATCTCATTTAAAAAATTAAATAAATAATACATTGTGTTTTTTATTAAATTTGAAAAAAATTAAGTGCGGATGCACAGATATCTTAGATATTTGAAACAATTTTATTTTTTTTTTAAATGTAAATATAAAAATAAACAAAATTAAGTTATATGTAAGAAAAGTAATTAATTTGTTTTTACTGTGGATGAATTTTAAATTTACCTTTGTGAGTTTTAGTTGATTATATATAAAAATGTTCGTACATAATTTAGCTTATGGATTTGATAGTACCAAATATATTTGCAACATAATATTCTATCTAAAATATTTTGAATTAATTAAAATGCTGAATTTATGAATACATGTATTTTTAACAATCATATAGTTTATTTTTTATTTCCATTAAATAAATAAATCCAGGTTTATGGATTTGATAGCATCAAATATATTTGCAACATAATATTCTATCTAAAATATTTCCAATGAGTTAAAATGCTGACTTTATGAATAAAGTATTTTTAAAGGTGATATAGTTTATTTTTTTATCTCCATTAAAAAAAGAAATTAGATTTCTATCTTTAAAATATTTAGTGTATCAATTTTCATGATAAAGTATTATTTAATCAACCAAAAAACCCACAGTTTCAACTAAGGAACACATTAGGCCCCTTTGTGGATGGAATAGTACCGGCCTACAAAGAACGATGTACTATATGCAAGTGTCTCCCCTTCTAAAATCAATTATCCATAGAAGTGGCACTGGGGAGATGAACAAAAAAAATTTGGTTGCTTGAAAAAGTATGCAATCCTAAGACACAAAGATGGAACCTACAACTGTTCTTTATTCTTAAAATCAGACACAATATAGTTAGCAGAAATGAAAAAATCATCTCACAAAAACACATAGACACAATCCTAAAAGAAAAAACCATTAATAATATAACTATTTAAAGCATAAAAATCTCAATTCTTAGGTAGATCCTAATATATGCATAGATTAGTTGACTGATCAACTTTAGAAATATTGCTCAATCCTTATATATATTAGTTAAGTGAATGAATTTTAGAGATGATTTGTTTCGATACTGTTTTAGAAATGAAAAGTTTATTTTGTTAAACAAATCAATATTTTTCTATTTATCTCATTTAAAAAATTAAATAAATAATACATTGTGTTTGTTATTAAATTTGGAAAAAATTAAGTGCGGATGCACAGATATCTTAGATATTTGAAACAATTTTATTTTATTTTTTAAATGTAAATATAAAAATAAACAAAATTAAGTTATATGTAAGAAAATTAATTAATTTGTTTTTATTGTGGATGCATTTTAAATTTACCTTTGGGAGTTTTAGTTCATTATATATAAAAATGTACGTACATAATTTAGCTTATGGATTTGATTGTACCAAATATATTTGCAACATAATATTCTATCTAAAATATTTTGAATTAATTAAAATGCTGAATTTATGAATACATGTATTTTTAACGATCATATAGTTTATTTTTTATTTCCATTAAAAAAATAAATCCTGGTTTATGGATTTGATAGCATCAAATATATTTGCAACATAATATTCTATCTAAAATATTTCCAATGAGTTAAAATGCTGAATTTATGAATAAAGTATTTTTAAAGGTGATATAGTTTATTTTTTTATCTCCATTAAAAAAAGAAATTAGATTTCTATCTTTAAAATATTTAGTGTATCAATTTTCATGATAAAGTATTATTTAATCAACCAAAAAACCCACAGTTTCAACTAAAAACACATTAGGCCCCTTTGTGGATGGAATAGTACCGGCCTACAAAGAACGATGTACTATATGCAAGTGTTTCCCTTCTAAAAACAATTATCCATAGAAGTGGCGCTTGGGAGATGAATAAAAAAAATTTGGTTGCTTGAAAAAGTATGAAATCCTATAACACAAAGATGGAACCTACAACTAGTACCTGTTCTTCATTCTTAAAATAAGACACAATATGGTTAGTAGAAATCTTCTCACAAAAACACATAGACACAATCCTAAAAGAAAAAACCATTCATAATATAACTATTTAAAGCATAAAAATCTCAATTCTTAGGTAGATGCTAATATATGCATAGATAAGTTGACTGGATTAACTTTAGAAATATTGCTCCATCCTTATCTAGATTAGTTACTCGAATGAATTTTAGAGATGGTGTTTTTCGGTACTGTTTTTAGAAATGAAAAGTTTATTTTGTTAAAAATATTATTATTTTTCTATTTATCTCATTTGAAAAAATTAAATAAATAATAGATTGTGTTTTTAATTAAATTTGAAAAAAATTAAGTGCGGATGCACGGATATCTTAGATATTTGAAACAATTTGTTTTTTTTAAAAAATGTAAATATAAAAATAAACAAAATTTAGTTATATGTAAGAAAATTAATTAATTTTTTTTTACTCTGGATGCATTTTAAATTTACCTTTGTGAGTTTTAGTTGATTATATATAAAAATGTTTGTACATAATTTAGCTTATGGATTTGATAGTACCAAATATATTTGAATATATATTTTGAATGAATGAAAATGCTGAATTTATGAATACAAGTAATTTTAAGGATCATATAGTTTATTTTTTATTTCCATTAAAAAAATAAATCCTGGTTTATGGATTTGATAGCACCAAATATATTTGCAACATAATATTCTATCTAAAATATTTCTAATGAGAGTGACTTTATATATATATTTTAAAGGTGATATAGTTTATTTTTTATCTCCATTAAAAAATAAATTAGATTTCTATCTTTAAAATATTTAGTGTATCAATTTTCATGATAAAGTATTATTTAATAAGAATTTCAACTAAAGAACACATTAGGCCCCTTTGTGGATGAAATAGTACCGGCCTACAAAGAACGATGTACTATATGCAAGTGTTTCCCCTTCTAAAAATAATTATCCATAGAAGTGGCGCTGGGGAGATTAACAAACAAAATTTGGTTGCTTGAAAAAGTATGCAATCCTAAGACACAAAGATGGAACCTACAACTAGTACCTGTTCTTCATTCTTAAAATAAGACACAATATGGTTAGCAGAAATGAAAAATATTCTCACAAAAACACATAGACACAATCCTAAAAGAAAAAACCATTCATAATATAACTATTTAAAGCATAAAAATATCAATTCTTAGGTAGATGCTAATATATGCATAGATTAGTTGACTGGATTAACTTTAGAAATATTGCTCCATCCTTATCTATATTGGTTTTCTATTGCTCCATCCTTATCTATATTGGTTACTTGAATGAATTTTAGAGATGGTGTTTTTCGGTACTGTTTTTAGAAATGAAAAGTTTATTTTGTTAAAAATATTAATATTTTTCTATTTATCTCATTTGACAAAATTAAATAAATAATAGATTGTGTTTTTAATTAAATTTGAATAAAATTAAGTGCGGATGCACGAATATCTTAGATATTTGAACCAATTTGTTTTTTTTTTTAAATGTAAATATAAAAATAAACAAAATTAAGTTATATGTAAGAAAATTAATTAATTACTTTTTACTGTGGATGCATTTTAAATTTACCTTTGTGAGTTTTAGTTGATTATATATAAAAATGTTCGTACATAATTTACCTTATGGATTTGATAGTACCAAATATATTTGCAACATAATATTCTATCTAAAATATTTTGAATGAATTAAAATGCTGAATTTACGAATACAAGTATTTTTAAGGATCATATAGGTTATTTTTTATTTCCATTAAAAAAATAAATCCTGGTTTATGGATTTGATAGCACCAAATATATTTGCAACATAATATTCTATCTAAAATATTTCCAATGAGTTAAAATGCTGACTTTATGAATAAAGTATTTTTAAAGGTGATATAGTTTATTTTTTTATCTCCATTAAAAAAAGAAATTAGATTTCTATCTTTAAAATATTTAGTGTATTAATTTTCATGATAAAGTATTATTTAATCAACCAAAAAACCCACCGTTTCAACTAAAAACACATTAGGCCCCCTTTGTGGATGGAATAGTACCGGCCTACAAAGAACGATGTACTATATGCAAGTGTTTCCCCTTCTAAAACAATTATCCATAGAAGTGGCTGGGAGATTAACAAAAAATTTGGTTGCTTGAAAAGTATGCAATCCTAAGACACAAAGATGGAACCTACTACACATTCTTCATTCTAAAAATAAGACACAATATGGTTAGGAGAAATCTTCTCACTAAAACACATAGACACAATCCTAAAAGAAAAAACCATTCATAATATAACTATTTAAAGCATAAAAATCTCAATTCTTAGGTAGATGCTAATATATGCATAGATAAGTTGTCTGGATTAACTTTAGAAATATTGTTCCATCCTGTTCGCGTTAAAAGGTGACGCGCTAGAGGATTCGAATATGAATTCAGATTCTCTGGCTCGAAACGATTTACTCTTTTGATTTGTTTATAATGATGCCGCGAGCATCAAGCTTTATTATTTTCAACACAAGAAAGATGATTTAATGATTATGAAAAAGGGGAAAGCTGTTAATACCCTCAATTGATTTTGATATGCGTAACGACTAGCGCAAACTAGACGCAACGCATTGGGGAGATTCTGAGTAAGGGGGATTGTTATATAAAGGGAATAGATGGAGCACCCTAAATATATATAGTTATCTATAGCTTTATATATGAATATGTTTGATATGTTTGTGTGTTTTTTAATTGCTATTTCTATGATTGGGAAAGTTTCTCCTTTGGGATTTTAAGAATGATAGATTATGTGGGATCCTAGTGTTTATTATTATTGTGCTCGCAAAGATCTGTGGATCTTCTGCATACATATCCCCTAGTGGGAATCAGAGCATTTGTAGCTCGGATCTAAAGGGATCTATGGTTTGTTTGGTCTGAGGGAGATAGAAATTTGCTCGGCAAGGATGAGACCTTGTGCCTACGTATTCTCAAAAGGATGTTGAGAAAGTCAGAGAAATCGTAGTTCCCACTTATGCTAGTGGAAAGCAACGGGATGTTAATAAGAGACAGACAAATGTCATCTTAATGAAAAATGTATCTAATCTATTTCATCACATACATTTTTGAAAAGTTTGATTGAAATGAAATCTTTCATCGTAAGTATTAGGTGCTTTGCTCGAGTGTACAAGCGTTACCACTTACATGTTTAAGAAAGATGTTTTGAAAAAGGTGTTTGAATCTTTTAACTGTAAGTATTGGGTGTTTTGCTTGAGTGTACAAGCGTTACCACTTACAATTAAGAGATGTTTTTGTTTGAAAAGAGTTTGAAAAGTTTTTGACTGTATGTGATGTGATAGATTAGATATTTCTTCCATAGAGATGATAAATGTCTAAATCTCTAGGAGAAATTGGTTGGATTAGGGGATGCTTTTAAGAAGCCCATGGGTCCTTGTATTGTAAGCCCAAGAGGAGGCATTCCGAGGGTCATCAAGGGTCATCGAGGGTCCTTGTATGAAGCTCAAGAGGAAGCTATAGGGTATGGTTGGCTTTGTCTTTAAAAGGGATTTCACCGGGAAACCATCCTTTCGGAATTAAGAGCAATTTCACCGGGAAATTATACTCTCAGGGTTCTATCCTAATGCGGGTGATTCTTTGTATTGGAAGCCCAATAGGAGGCTGTTAAGAGATTTCTTGGTCTCTTTCATTGTATGATGCCCAAGAGAAGGCTAAACTCAATGAGGAGTTCTTTTGAACGAAGCCCAAGAGGAGGCTGACTCAGCAGGGGAGTGTTGTCTTATATGAAGCCTAAGCGGAGGCTAAACTCTGTGGGGAGAGTTATCTTGTATAAAGCCCAAGCGGAGGCTACAACTGTGGGGAACCTATTTGGTTAGACTAATTGTTATGTTATAATTAGACAGTTGTATAAACAAGTGTGTGTGTGTGTGTGTGTGTGTGTGTGTGTGTGTGTGTGATATGTATTCATAGGAGTTTATGAAGGAAATATAAACAATGCATGATGTTTATTTACAAGAGTTTATGAAGGAAATATAAACAAGTGTTTGTGGAACGAACGTTTAAAACGAGCGCAACTTGATTATTTACAAGTTTGAATTGTGTACAAGGATGTAAATATGTACATGAACGAGTATTTATGTACAAAGAAAGATGGATGTACAAAGGAGGATTGGGACTTACACCATAAGGGAGGCCCATTGATTTAAAAGCAGTTTCACGGGGAATAATGCTCCTTTTAATATCAATGGTATTCAGTGTATATGTACAGACGAAACAAAAACAAATGATTGAAGTTTATCTGTAAAAGGTATCTGTATTATGTACAGATAAAAGTTGTATGAGTATAAAAGGAATTTGATATGTACAAGGAAAGTATGTATGTACATAAAAGAATGTTTTGTTTGTGTATACACAAGTGAAGTGAAAACAAACGATAGAAGTTTGTCTGTACTTGAGTATAAAAGGTATCTGTATTATGTACAGATAAAAATTATATGTATCTGAAGAGAGTTTGATATGTACAAAGAAATAATTATGTACATAAAAGAATGTTATGGGACTTACACCGTGAGGGAGGCCCATGATCGATTAAGAAATTCGAGAGAAAACGAATTCGGTTTTATCGTTTAAATCGGATTGCTCATGGTAAAAAGACGTAAGTTTGATGAAAAGTTTTGAAGAAATGATTTTGAAAATGTTTTGAAATGTTAGGTTCATTTATGAGAAGTTTTGAAAAGAATCGGAAGTCGAAAGTTTGAAAAATTCACTTTTTAGAGGTGTTTTGTAAAGTGTCAAAAGCGTCGTTTTCGGCTCGATTAAAACATAATCAGATGAAGGTTTTTTTCTGAAACTTTTTGCACTATCATAAAATAGATGTATTTATTGACAAGTGTACAAAAAATCACCTCAAAATGAGGAGTTTTGATTGGTTAAAAAAAATGTTGAAGTTTGTAAGAAAAATGAAAAAAATATGAAAAGCTTTAAAAAAAATGGTCCTTTGGAGAGTTGAACCCATGACCATTGGGGTGGCTATGGCACAAAGGACTACGAGCAAGCTGGCCACTGGGACAAGCGTGTTTTATGTTTGTGAATCAAAACACGTGTAGATAACATATTGGAAAATTTGAATTTCAAAACTCAAGAACACGCGCGAAGCCATGTTCTTCCTCTTTGATTCTCAGATCCTATAATCCATGCTATAATCTTCGTTTCTCAATGAAATTAGATGAAGTAAACATGAAAGTTGCTCGATTTTTCACAAGGAACACGATGGTGGATGTTAATTGTATTTATTTTTGGTCTAACACGATTGGATTTCCAGAAATCGTGAAGAACCCTAGAACTGAAAATTCTAAATTAAATGATGTATGGTTGATGATTTTTCAATTTGTTTGAGGGTTTATGATCGTGTTAAGTGCAGAAAACAAATGGCCATGAGCTTTTTCATTTAAATGCAAGGAATCATGGGCTTGAAGTTTGAGTTCATACCTGTTCAAGCTGAGATCGAGGGAGGTGTTAGAGTGTTTCCAGAACTTGTTTTGTGATTGCTATAGCATCATCGGCCTATGTGGAAGCTGTGGGAATGGTATGCTTGCTTTGAATCACTTTGAATTACTCCAGCCAAGTCCACCTGCACAGTCTGAAAATGGAAGCTCGATTTTGATGTTAGACATGTTACAGTTGGTTGTTTATGATTTGGATCATCCCTATGATGTTCAGGGATGATGTTTGGATGCTTGGAACACAAGTTAATCAAGCCTAAGATGGAATTCGAAACTTAAGGCAGTTTGTACAAACATAATGACCATGGCATGTAATTCTGAGTTTCAGCTTTGATCATGTTGTTTTTAAGTTCTAGACAAGTTTCAAATGGATATTAGAATACATTAGACACCAATTTGATCAAAGATTTTCCTTAATTTTCAAAAATGCAAGTTTTGGCAATTTTAAACTATGTTACTTGATTTTGAAGAAAGAAGAGAGAAAGCATAACTTTGCATTGCTTTGGTGTAGTTTGAACTTGAAAATGATGCTCTATTTATAGGCCAATAGTTCTGAAATGTTAGGCACAAGTACAAGGCTTTGTAATTCAAAGATGCCTTAAAGGGCAAGAAAGACTTTTACAAAAGGAAAAATGAAGCTTCCTCTTTTTACCATGTGTGAAAATCACAAATTGATCTTATCTCTTCTCAATTATCTCTAGCTGATATTTATCAGCTCTAAACTCCATTTGGCAAGGTGGCAAGTGTTCTAGAAGAAGAAATCACAAAATGACCTATAAATGTGAAGTTTTGACCTTGAAAAACCATGTTCATGGAGCCTTATGTTTCAATTTCAAAAGTATAGCTAGACTCCATGGATTTGAGAGTTCTTGGACATTTTGGAAAGCTTGTTTCAAGAGCTACAACTTTCATGTTTTGAGTTTTTTCCAATTCAAAGTGGAACTAGATGAAAAAATGCCATGAAGTTTGGAAAAAATAAGAAATTTTAACACTTAGAAATTTTTCTAAGTGTTGGAACTTTTGACTTTTTGTTGACTTTTCCAAATTCTTTGATTTTTTATGATCATGATGGATCATTTGAAGTATTTTGATGATTGAAAAAGTTTTGTTTTGAAAAATTTGACCAAAAGTCAAAGTTTGACTTTTCTGTGCAGATGAATTTTCATCAAATGTTTCTGAAATTGACTGATGAAGTCTGTGAACTTCTGTGATGTTTTGAATCCAGAAATTAGGTCAAGATGTTGTATCTAAGATATAATTACCAATCTCTATCCAAAAAAAGTCATTTCTTGCTCAAAAAGTCAGAGAATACTCATGCTCGATCAAAACCCTAATTGGTCGATCCTTGATTGATCAATGAGAAAAATTGGATATCTGATGATCAGAGGTTGATGATTTGATCAAGATAGATCAAATGAGGTGAGTAAAACTCAAACCCTAATTGGTTGCCTCTTAAATCAGATGAAAATCTGATGAAACCCTAATTTTGACCTATGAATGCTATACCCGATTAATTATGTCTGAACTGTTAGTTATGCAATGATGCAAATGTAAGGTGGTATATTAGGTCAAAAATTGGGGTATGATAGATGCCCCTATTTAAGTTTCTTTAACCTGAGAGATGAAGATGAATATCTTCGTTTTGATAGGTGTAAAGAGACTTAAATATCAGAATACGCAAATTTTGGACCTAAGATACCATAAGATGCGAGTGATGCAAAATGATTGTAAAAAGTTTTAACCAGATGATATCAAAGAAATGACATGGTGGGGAAAAACTTGTGAGGATGACTCGATCTGTTTGAGAAAAGAGGACCCTGTTTGTTGGGAAACACGCAATATGTCTCGTTGGGGAAAAAGAGATTCACAAAACATGCGAATATCTGTTTCATTTTGGGAAACAAAGAGATTACCTTCTGTCAGCCTTGTGACAATGTTCAAGGTAAGTGAAAATGATATTACCAATTTATCAGCCTTGTGATAGTTGTGGTAAGGAGTTCTGAAGATATTACCAATTATCAGCAAAGTGATAACCATAACAAGGTAAATCTTTGAAAAATTTTGTTGAGTATTCAGCTTTGTGAATATCAGACAAATGATGGAAACAGATCTTAAATGAGTTTTGAAGATATTACCAATTATCAGCAAAGTGATAACTACAACAAGGTAAATCTTTGAGATATATTACTGGGTATTCAGCCTTGTGAATAACAGACAGTGAAATAAACAGAACTCAAATGAGTTTCTACTTTCTTGAATAAAATCTTGCCGAGGATCTCTCTTTTGAGAAGACGCGGGCATTTTGATCGGAAGACACAAGTTTTCTTTTAGACAGAAAGACAACTGCTGAGGGATTTCTTGTATAGTCGTGATTTGACTTTGTTGAGAAGAACAAACTTTCATGACAAGTTTAGGAATGAAGAGAAAAATAAGCAGCTCAAACGATGATGCTATTGCTTATTTGCTTTGTTGATTATAGACAGGGTTCTATCCAGGAACGAACTGGAAAGAAAAAAGTAAATCAAGACATTGTTCCTGATGAGGAATGATCTCAGCTGGGGAACGTGGTAGAGAGAAAAAAAATGTATTTCTCTGCTTTGGGATAATCTACTGGGGATATGATCAAACCTACATGAATAAGTGCGATTTAAACCAGTGAGATGGAAGCAAACGTTTTTGAGGAATGAAAAAATGCATAAATTATGATATTATGTATGAATGTCATGAATGTTATATGCATGCTAACAATACTTGACAAAGACACTAAAGAGGTATTTGGGAAAAGGACCGCGTCACAGTTCGAACAAATACTTAGCAGTATCCGCAGCAATGGTGTTAGACGTTGCTGATGAAGGATCTGAGTTGCATGCTTTAAACTTTCGGAGAAAGGCGTTTCATTGTCAACTTTGTTGGGAATTCTTTTTGGATAAGAATACCGTCCTTTGATGATTTCACGAGAGAAGACTTACGTAGCGATCGTTTTATCCTTCGGAGATCGAGACACTTATGGAGAGACTGTTGAAGTTCTTTCCGTGTTTATAGTTCAAAGGAACATTTTTGCTTCTTTTTTTTTGTTTCAAAATTTTGAAGTAAAAATTCATTTAAAACTTTTTTAGTTTCAAAAAGTGATTTTCACAATAAAAAGCGTTATTTTGCAAAACAGAATAAAGTAAGGATTGCAAATAAAAGGCACAAGGCTCAAATTTATTGATAGAATGGTAATCAGCCAAAGGCGTGATTCCATGAGCTATTTACAAGAGTTGGAAATGATAATTTATTGGGAAAAGGCTACATTGAAAGTAAATAACCACTATTATCCCTAACAACAATTCTTATTTGTTGCTTCAGAAGATTTGATTGAAGATCCGTTGATGGAAGATTCTTCAGATTGACGAAGTACAGACTGATTGCAGTTACTTTGTCATTTTTTTGTATCCTTATTTTTGCCTAGATTTCCTTTTCGTGTTTTCAATCTACAGATAATTTTGTTTATTGTCTCTAATTTTTCCTGGACCGCCTTTCGTTTTCATCCACCGAGACGCTCATTTTGCCTAAGCCGCCTTTTCGGTTTTCGACTTACCGAGTTGTTCTTTTGTTTTTAGACAAAGTATTTCTTGATGCATCAGCATTCACAAGATGCGGAGTTCATCACCGTCCATGGTTGTGAGAGTCATAGCACCGTAAAAGCTTCTTTTAACAATGTATGGGCCTTCGTAATTAGGAGTCCATTTGCCCCTAGAATGGTTGAAAAGATGAATCTTTTTAAGCACGAGGTCGCCTTCTCGGAATTCACGAGGTCGGACCTTTTGTCGAGGCTTTCTTCATCCTTCTTTGATATAGTTGTCTATGACACGAGCGGTCAGCGCTTTTCTTCGATTAAGTTCATGGTCGTATCGCTTTGACACCATTCACCTCGGATAACTTAGTTTCCATGAGAACTCTCATTGACGGAATCTCAACTTCTACGGGAGCACTGCCCATGCCGTATACTAGAGAAAAGGAGTTGCCCTGTTGAAGTGCGTCATACGATACCCAGAGCAAATGGCGCATTTCGTGCCGTCTTTGTAAGTGATGACCATTTCGGATGATCTTTTGATGTTCTTGTTGGCGCTTCACGGCGCCGTTCATCTTTGGCCGGTAAGGAGACGAGTTATGGTGCTCGATCTTGAATTCCTCACACAGTTCTTTCATCATTTTGTTGTTCAAGTTTGATCCATTGTCTGTAATGATCTTGCTTGGAATTCCATATCGGCATATGAGGTTGTTCTTGATGAACCTCACAACCACTTGTCTTGTGACGTTGGCGTAAGACGCTGCTTCGACCCATTTGGTGAAGTAATCAATAGCCACTAGAATGAAGCGACGTCCGTTGGACGCTTTTGGTTCAATCATCCCAATCATATCAATGCCCCACATGGAGAAAGGCCACGGAGAACGTTGAGTAAAGTTGGTGGCACATGGATCTTATCTGCGTAGATCTGGCACTTGTGACATCTTTTGACGTGTTTACAGCAATCGGATTCCATCGTTATCCAATAGTATCCTGCTCTTAAAATCTTTCTGGACATTGCATGCCCATTTGAATGGGTTCCAAAGGATCCTTCATGCACTTCATGGACGATCGTGTCTGCTTCTTGTCTGTCGACGCATCTGAGCAGGACCATGTCGAAATTTCTTTTGTACATCACATCTTCATTTAGGAAGAAATTTCTAGAGCCTCCTTAGAGTTTTCTTATCCTTGTACGATGCCCCAGTGGGTACTCGTGTTTGAAGGAACGTTTGATGTCGTGGAACCACGGTTTATTGTCGAAGACTGCTTCAGTTGCAAATACATATGCAGGTCTTTCAAGGCATCTAATGCGGATTCTGGGCATATCATTCCAATCGTTGACTTTGAACATGGAAGATAGAGTAGCCAAGGCGTCTGCCATCCGATTCTGATCTCGAGGGATATGATGCAGTTCAACTTTGTTGAAGAAAGTCAACAAACGTCTTGCATAATCTCTATAAGGAATTAGACCAGGATGATGAGCTTCATACTTGTCTTTAATTTGATTGATCACAAGGGCTGAGTCTCCATATATGTCAAGGATCTTGATCCTTAAGTCGATGGCTTCTTCGATACCCATGATACAAGCTTCATATTCTGCGATGTTGTTGGTGCAATCAAATAGCAATCGCGTAAAATGGGATATGAGAACCTTCGGGAGTGATGATGACTGCCCCAATTCCATTGCCGAAGACATTAACTGCTCCATCAAAAATTAGGCCCCATCTAGATTCTGGATCTGGACCTTCTTCGGGTAGCGGTTCGTCGCAATCTTTCATCTTTAAGTACATAACATCCTCGTCTGGGAAGTCAAATTTGAGAGATTGATATTCGCTGAGCGGATGATAAGCCAAGTGATCGGCGAGAATGCTTCCTTTGACCGCTTTTTGAGCGCGGTACTGGATGTCATATTCGGATAATAGCATCTGCCATCGGGCAATTCTCCCGGTTAAGGCAGGCTTCTCAAAGACGTACTTGATCGGATCCATTTTAGAGATTAACCAAGTCGTGTGATTGATCATGTATTGGCGGAGACGTTTTGAAGCCCACACCAAAGCGCAACATGTTTTCTCGAGCATGGAGTAACGAGTTTCACAGTCTGTGAACTTTTTACTCAAGTAGTAAATAGCATGCTCCTTCTACGGTGTCATCTTGTTGTCCAAGCACGTAGCCCATGGACTCTTCTAGTACGGTAAGGTACATGATTAACGGTCTTCAACCGGAGGGATCAGATTGGTGGTTCGGGTATTCCTTGATACTGTCAAACGCTTTTTGGCAATCGGCTGTCCACACGACCTTTTGATCTTTGCGGAGAAGTTTGAATATCGGCCCGCAGGTAGCAGTCATTTGAGAGATGAATCTGGAGATGTAATTCAATCGCCCAAGAAATCCTCTTACTTGCTTTTCTGTATGTGGCGTAGGCATTTCTTGAATAGCCTTGACTTTGTCAGGGTCAACTTCAATACCTCTTTGACTAACGATGAAACCTAGGAGTTTTCCGGATCTTACCCCAAAGGTGCACTTGTTAGGGTTCAGGCGGAGCTGGAATTTCCTTAGTCGTTGAAACAACTTTAAGTGATACTCTATATGCTCATCTTCAGTGTCAGACTTTGCTATCATGTCGTCCACGTAGACTTCGATCTCTTTGTGCATCAAGTCATGGAAGAGAGTAGTCATCGCCCTTTGGTAAGTTGCGCCTGCATTCTTTAATCCAAACGGCATTACTTTGTAGCAAAAAGTGCCCCATGGCGTGATGAATGATGTCTTCTCCATGTCTTCGGGAGCCATTCTGATCGATTGTAAGAGAAACCGTCCATGAGGAAAAGACGTTGAATTTTGGTGCTATCCACTAGCATGTCAATATGCGAAGCGGAAATCGTCTTCGGACTTGCCTTATTGGTCGATAGTCGACACATTCGACCTTTCCATCTTTTTGGAGCAGCACTATGTTGTCGAGTGAAGCTCCGATATTTACTTTTTTGTCTTCTTCAAAACCCAAGTTGATTGCTAGAGGTTCTTTGTGAGGTTGAATGATCCTTTCCTCGTGCTTTAGTAGTCGAGAAATCTCATTTGGGATCTCTTCTTCAACTTCCTCCTCGACTTCACTGGGATTTCAAAGTTGGAGAGAGCATAGAGTTATTGCTTTCAATAGATTTGTCCATCTTAATCTGCATATTTGATTTATGTTTGATTAATTAACTCCTTATCATCATTTTTTTTAAGAAAGTTAATGTGAAAGTGTATGCAGATTAATTTTTTGATTGATTTTTTTTTATTGTGTTTTTTAGGATTATCATTTCCAAGAAAGGGTAAAATGAAAATAAACACAAAGTGTAGAAACAAAACAACGCGTTTATTTATGATTCACGATATGAAACAGAGCCCTAAAATACAAACTCATTCGTCTTGGGCAAGACAGAGAAATTATTTAAAAGCTAAGCCCTATAAAACATCTCTACACTTTAGTGAGAGTTCAAAACAAAAGCAAAGATAAACTACTTAGAACTAGGAGCGTTAGTCCGAACTTCAACGGGTTTCAGTGGTAGCGAACTCCTTGGAAGTCGAGGTACTCTGGTAATTTTCCTTTTGGTTTAACCCTTGAGTAGACTTTGGTCATTGTTTGAGCGGTTTTGAAGACTCGGACGATGGACTTTACCTCTCGTGTGCTAAAGCGTCTTCCGCTTGATAAAGATCGAGAAGTATGGGATCGACATATGTGCTTCTGTTGATCTTTGTGTTGAATTCGAGGATGTACCCTCCAATCTTGAGTGAAGAGACTCGTTGTCGACGACACTTTCCACGTATCTGAATCGTATTCTTGATCTTCAGTGATCACGTTGATGTAGTGGTAATCAAGATCTGGTTTAGCAAATTCCACGGGCGTATTAAAGCAAAGATCTTCATTGGGGATCTCGATTTGCTGATTAGATTGAGAAGGCGCAAATTCTTCTTCGATTGACTAGGGTACTCAAAGAATCACCCCATCCGATTTTTGGATATCTTCGATTCTGATTTTTGAGCTTTCTGGCGCAGTGTATTTCACCATATAGTCAAATTTACCAGGTTCTCCCAAGGTATCCCAAACTTGAAGGACGGTGGATTTTCATGCCGTTGGGACATGTCTTTGAATTGATCGATCGGCGCGTCAATTCGTCTTGAGACACATATTTGTTTAAATAAGTGCTCCACTCTCGATTGAGGATCCTCTTCATCATCTTCAATGGTTCTTCTTGGAGAACAGGGTTTAGAAACCCCCGTTGAATACTTCTTTGATTGGACGAAGTGCTTCATCCTTTGCTTGTCTTTGGAGAATACGGTGTGAACCCGAGTCCGCTTTGTTTCGTTCTTGACAAGTTTGATTACATGTCCCCATCCTTCAAGATTGCCATCTTTCACAATGTGTCGCTTCTTTATACGAAGAGATAGATGATCTTTTGTTGGTAGATTCATCTTAACGGATGCTCGAGGGATGTGTTCCTTCAATGTCATTAGTGTGAAGAAAGCGGACAAATGGCTTACAAGCAAAGCTTGTTCACCGATGGTCACCAACTTTCCATCTCGTGAATTTTAATTTCGATGGAGAGTGGAAGTTCTTTCTGCCTCATGGATCCAAGGTCTTCCTAGTAGACAAGCGTGTAATGGTACATCCATGACTTGGAAAGTGATTTGGAAAGTGTGCGGACCAATTGTCATCGGAGATCTACTTCCCCAATAACTGACTTTCTTGACCCGTCAAAGGCTCTTACTACTATGTCATTGAACTTCATTGGTGTCCTTTGTAAGCCAAACGAGTGTCGTCTTCGCATTACGTTCAAAGATGAACCAAGATCTACCAATACATTGGATAGGGAATCTGATTGGCAAATCATCGAGATGTGCAAGGCCAAATTGTGATCTTTCCCTTTCTCTAGAAGTTCCTCGTCACTGAAACTTAGATTATTACAAGCTGTTATGTTGGCGACAATACCTCCAAACTGGTCTGTAGTCACATCATGGTCTACATAGGCTTGGTCTAGTACCTTCATTAAAGCTTCTCGATGAGCTTCAGAGTTGAGGAGCAGAGACAGTATTGAAATCTTGGAAGGAGTCTGCATCAGTTGATCCACGACTCGGTATTCACTTTTCTTGATTAACTTTAGTATCTCATCAAAGTCTGTGTTGACGCTGGCTTTATCAGGAAGACCAACATTTGTGCTTGGGTTAACAACGGGAATCGTTGCAGGATTCTCGGAAGATATGTTAACTGGATTTTGTCTGACAACAAGAACTGCAGGCGGTCTTAGTGGTAATGGAGTATGTACTCGTCCACTTTGTGTCACTCGTCCGATTTCCGTTATATTGACATTAGCTGGAAGAGTAGGCATGGGCTTCTCCTTCCCATCCTCTATCAGAGTTGCATTGTATTAGTAAGGAATTGCTTTGGTAGAACTGTATGGAACAGGACCGGGTAAGCAAATCACCAAAGGAGACTCTGGGGTGCTGGAACTGTTGCATTCAATCTCCACATGTTTGGGTATGTTGAAACAAGGGATGATAACGTTTACTTCGGGATTTTCCGAGTTAATATCTGAGACTAAAAGCTCATGCGGAAAATGCCCTACTGTATTTACGTCATGGTCATCTCTGTTTCTGTAGATCTGTAGGTCACCGATATCTAACAATCGCTGAATGTCTGCTTTTATGGTGGGACATCCTTGAATATCTTTGGAGCAGATATGGCAAGCTGCGTAATCGTGCTTAGTGAAGATGCTCATTGTACTGTATGTTTCATGGAGATGTACCAAGTTTCCTCGATTAAGTTTACTGTGACAAGGTACTGTCTATTTCTTAGCATCGATTCATCGAGTGTCCACTATGAGGAAGTGGATTTGCTTGCACATTGGACTTGTATTTGAAGGAAAGAAGATTAGATCTCACTAATCTTCATACGCCTTTAATGCTATGCAATGCTCAAGGTCATGGCCTGTGCCCTTGGTGAAAAGGGCAAGATACGCCTTTTGTACCACCACGGTAATTTTTCGGGATTGGAGGTGGTGACCTTGTTCATGATCGTTCTTTTCTATTAGCGCAGGTAAAGTTCGTACGTCATTGGAATTGGGTCAATGCGTAACCCGAGGCGTACGGTTTTGATTGTTAAACTGCTGAGCCTGTTGACGAGGCTGTTGAGTTTGTTGATTTTGTTGAAATTGCGGAGCAATTCCTGTGTTTGGACTTGTGTTAACGGCGGTGCTATGGCGTACCGTCGTTGTTGATCGACATTCTACGCGGTTTCCTCGGGATACCATTCCTATGTCATGTTCTTTTTTCTTTGGGAAACTGGTTCCTACCTTCCTAGTTCCACTAGAAGATCCTGCTTCCTTGGTTAGGCGTCCGGTTCGAACCCCTTCTTCTAATCGCATTCCCATGCTCACCATCTCGGTGAAATCTCCGGGCGCTATAATCATTCGCTCATAGTAGAATGAGCCAAGAGTGTTTAAGAATACCTTAGTCATCTCTCTTCAAAGGCGGGTTGACTTGGGCATTTCTCCATCGCGCATATTCTTTGAATGTCTCTCTTTCTTTCTGAGACATGGAGCGGAGTTGGTCCCTATCGGGAGCCATATCCAAGTTGAACTTATATTGCTGTACAAAGGCTTCACCTAAGTCATTGAATGTTTGGATACTTGCGCTGTCTAATCCTATGTACCACTTCAGTGCGGCACCGGTGAGACTATCTTGGAAGTAGTGGATTAACAACTGGTGATCGTCGTTGTATGTAGACATTTTCCTGGCATACATCGTGAGATGACTTTGTGGACAGGAGTTTCCTTTGTACTTTTCAAAGTCAGGGACTTTGAATTTTGCAGGTATTCTTACGCGAGGAACTAAGCACAGATCCTGGGCGTTTTTCCCAAACAATTCCTTCCCTCGAATCGTCTTTATCTCAAGCTGCATTTTGAGGAGTTGTTCCTGGAGATTCTCCATCGAGCCACGGGAATTCGTGTTATTGCCTGGAGTATGGTGAACTTCGTCTATGGTAGCGCACTACAAGCCGAGTTCGTCATAATTGGTTGAGAAACCGGCATTGTTACTTGTGGAAGAGTTACTCCATGTTGCGGAGTAAATGTAGAGTTTTGCTGCAAAGTAGGTATTTCAAGTGTGGTTGTTTGAGAAGTCGGTTGGCGAAATCCGATGCCAAAGTTGAAAGGCATGCCCCATGGATAGCCTCGCATACCGAAGGTGAACTACTAATCTGACCTAAACCGGAGTAGTAGTGTCTTCGAGATCGCTTGGTTTTGACCGCTCGATGTCGCTTGTTAACTTTGCCGCCAATGAGTTGACCAAAGATGTGAGTCTCTCCACTTCTTCTTGCGTTGTTACTGTACACAAGTTCAGCATTCTCTTGTTCAAATCCTTCCATTACTTTTCTTCTTTTTGATCTTGTATCGTATGTTCGAGTTGGCTGTGGACGCGGTCGAGAAACTCTAAGACGCGACAGCTTGGCGATTTTCCTATCTGTTCAAACTGTTCAAGCTAAGATCAGACTCTAGACAATAGACTTAAATGCAAAGTATGATGCATGATTATGATTGAAGAAAGATTTCCAAAGAATTTATGCTAAAAAGAGATATTTCTGGCAAATATTTGGATGGAAAACACGAATTTATTGATTATTGAAAGAAGATTATAACAATTTGTTTTTTTTTGGAGCATTGCTCACACAAATGATAAAATAAATGATAAAATTACAAACTAAATTGAACTAATTAAATATCTTCGTCGGATGAAGATCCAAAGGCTTGATGCAGTGATTTCCTTCCCATAGTGAGCTTTCGGCCACTTTCTCGATTTTTAGCTTGTTAATGACTTTCTTCCACTTGTCGGAACGGATCGCTGGTTGTCATTTCTTCAAGCTTTCTCTTCCTTTCCTTGACGTATCTCTGGATTGCGTTATCTTTCCGACGAATCTTCTCATCCTTCTCCATGAGCCATTCATCCTGGAAGTAAAGCGTCTTTTCATGATCCTTGACTTGCTTCTTAAGTTTCTCATTCTCAAGATTAGTCTTAAGGAACTTGTTTTCCAAAGCCTCTTTTTCAAACCTTATTTTGGCCAAAGCTTCTTGGTATTCTCCCATAGTCTCGACGGGAAAAATTGTTAATTTGGAAGCGGTTGAGAACATGGGTTCTTCATAAGCGTAAGGCATTCGAAATTCCTTTGCTCTTTTCTTTACCCAAGAAGTGTAGGTTTCCATGGCTACACAATTCTTTGCCTTACCCTTTTCTTTCTTTCGGATGTGATGCCAAGCTCTGATCATCCTAGCCTTCAATCCTTGGGAATCTTCTCCTTCGTGATAGAAATAACTCTCTACTGTAAAACCAAGAGGTTTACTAGAGTTTGCGTATCCGAGTTGACGTCTTGCCAGGAATGGGTTGTAGTTAATTCCTCCTTTTGTACCGATGAGAGGTACGTTGGCAAATTCTCCACAGCTCTCAATGATTTCCATCTCATTGTCTGCCAAGGTATACCAATGGATATCGTCATTTGTAAGAGACATGAGCCTTCTTGACCAATGCCACTCGTCTTTGTTTTCGCGGAATATAGGAGATTTAGGCAAGTGTGAGACAATCCATTTGAAAAACAGAGGTACACAACACACGATAGTTCCGTCTCCTTGACGATTTCTATGATGAATAGAGACGTACGTGTCACCAAGCAGAGTGGGAACGGGATTTCCAATTAGAAAGATCCTTATGGCGTTGATATCAACGAAATTTGGGACGTTGGGAAACAACACCAATCCATAGAGGAGTAAAGCTAAAATAGCTTCAAAGGCTACCATACTACCGGCTGCAGAGAATTTGAGAGCCTTCTCCATTAGGAACTTTGAAGTCAGTCCTAAGAGTTTTCCTCTAGTAGTTAGGTTTTTGTCTATCTCAGATTTCTTTAAGTGAGTCATCGTTGCAATGACTGGTGATTTGGGAATGGCTTCCAAACCATTGAAAGGCACTTTGTCCAATACTGAGATGCCTAGGATATGCGCGTACTCTTCCAAAGTAGGCATCAACTGATAATCAGGGAAAGTGAAACAACGATAGACTGGATCGTAAAACTGAACGAAAGTTTTGAGAAGTCCTTCATCAACGTTAGTGTTCAGAAGAGTTAAAAGAGTTCCATAGCGCTTAAAACCGAGGGATCTTCTACCAAAGATGCTAACTCTTTCAACTTTCCTACATCAGGAATTCTAAAACTGTATCTCTTGGTGAATCTTCCTCTGACGTCCATCACTCTAACCTAAAATATTTTACAAAGAAAAAATCTCTAAATTCTTTGGAAATGGGAAGAGAAATGAAGTTTTTTTGAATGAATGAATGCATGAATGCGCAAACATGGTTAGTAGTTATACACACGGCAAGCGCTCAAGTTATGAGCATGAAGCCAACGATAAGAATCAACGTGGTTAAGTTCTAAGGGCTTATTCATCTGTGAAACGGGTTCTACTGATAATACAGGCTCAACACTCCTCTTTGAAATATTATCGGATTTGTTGAATACTCGATGGTCCAATAATATTTTTCAAGAGAAACTCGCCGATCGTAGTCTCGCATGACAATTACTCTAGGCTTACACCCGAATAATATATGCACTACATCCTAAATGGCCAGGATGGATTATGTGTTCTACAGCCAACTCAGCTTCTCAAGTTCCCTTGAAAGCACCATGTCTTTGCAAATACTTGCTAAACACAAATACTCCCAAGACAACCTCCACCGAGAGAGATATTAACTGTAAGTATTGAGACTTCTCACGTATTAATACCTCCACCTAGATCTTAAAATGTTTTAAACCGGTTAGATTTCTTTCCATCGATGAAATCGCGAAACACACAATAAAGAAAAATGACATATGCATAATATGAAAGCTTATCCCTTTCTTTTCTTTTGAAAACAAAAAGCTTGGTGCCCTTGAGCGAGTCACATTTTTTGAAAATCAAAGTTTCAGCGACTTCCAGAGTCGCCATTTTCTGTTCCGTTAAAGGTGACGCGCTAGAGGATTCGAATATGAATTCGATTCTCGGCTCAAACGATTTACTCTTTTGATTTGTTTATAATGATGCCATGAGCATCAAGCTTTATTATTTTCAACACAAGAAAGATGATTTAATGATTATGAAAAGGGAAAGTTAATACCCTCAATTGATTTTGATATGCGAACGACTAGCGCAAACTAGACGCAACGCATTGGGGAGATTCAGTAAGGGATTGTTATATAAAGGAATAGATGGAGCACCCTAAATATATATAGTTATCTATAGCTTTATATATGAATATGTTTGATATGTTTGTGTGTTTTTTAATTGCTATTTCTATGATTGGGAAAGTTTCTCCTTTGGGATTTGAAGAATAATAGATTATGTGGGATCCTAGTGTTTGTTATTATTGTGCTCGCAAAGATCTGTGGATCTTCTGCATACATATCCCCTAGTGGGAATCAGAGCATTTGTAGCTCGGATCTAAAGGGATCTATGGTTTGTTTGGTCTGAGGGAGATAGAAATTTGCTCGGCAAGGATGAGACCTTGTGCCTACGTATTCTCAAAAGGATGTTGAGAAAGTCAGAGCAATCGTAGTTCCCACTTATGCTAGTGGAAAGCAACGGGATGTTAGTAAGAGACAGACAAATGTCATCTTAATGAAAAATGTATCTAATCTATTTCATCACATACATTTTTGAAAAGTTTGATTGAAATGAAATCTTTCATCGTAAGTATTAGGTGCTTTGCTCGAGTGTACAAGCGTTACCACTTACATGTTTAAGAAAGATGTTTTGAAAAAGGTGTTTGAATCTTTTAACTGTAAGTATTGGGTGTTTTGCTTGAGTGTACAAGCGTTACCACTTACAATTAAGAGATGTTTTTGTTTGAAAAGAGTTTGAAAAGTTTTTGACTGTATGTGATGTGATAGATTAGATATTTCTTCCATAGAGATGATAAATGTCTAAATCTCTAGGAGAAATTGGTTGGATTAGGGGATGCTTTTAAGAAGCCCATGGGTCCTTGTATTGTAAGCCCAAGAGGAGGCATTCCGAGGGTCATCGAGGGTCCTTGTATGAAGCTCAAGAGGAAGCTATAGGGTATGGCTGGCTTTGTCTTTAAAAGGGATTTCACCGGGAAACCATCCTTTCGGAATTAAGAGCAATTTCACCGGGAAATTATACTCGTGGTTCTATCCTAACGCTGGTGATTCTTTGTATTGAAGCCCAATAGGAGGTTTAAGAGATTTCTTGGTCTCTTTCATTGTATGATGCCCAAGAGAAGGCTAAACTCAATGAGGAGTTCTTTTGAACGAAGCCCAAGAGGAGGTCGACTCCAGGAGTGTTGTCTTATATGAAGCCTAAGCGGAGGCTAAACTCTGGGGAGAGTTATCTTGTATAAAGCCCAGGAGGCTACAACTGGGGAACCTATTGGTTAGACTAATTGTTATGTTATAATTAGACAGTTGTATAAACAAGTGTGTGTGTGTGTGTGATATGTATTCATAGGAGTTTATGAAGGAAATATAAACAATGCATGATGTTTATTTACAAGAGTTTATGAAGTAAATATAAACAAGTGTTTGTGGAACGAACTTAAAACGAGCGAACTTGATTATTTACAAGTTTGAATTGTGTACAAAGAAAGATGGATGTACAGAGGAGGATTGGGACTTACACCATAGGGAGGCCCATTGATTTAAAAGCGCTTCACGGGAATAATGCTCCTTTAATATCAATGGTATTCTGTATATGTGCATTTAAACAAAACAAATGATCAAGTTTATCTCAGAAAAGGTATCTGTATTATGTACAGATAAAAGTTGTATGAGTATAAAAGGAATTTGATATGTACAAGGAAAGTATGTATGTACATAAAAGAATGTTTTGTTTGTGTATACACAAGTGAAGTGAAAACAAACGAAGTTTGTCGATTGAGTATAAAAGGTATCAGTATTATGTACGATAAAAATTGTATGTATCTGAAGAGAGTTTGATATGTACAAAGAAATAATTATGTACATAAAAGAATGTTATGGGACTTACACCGTGAGGGAGGCCCATGATCGATTAAGAAATTCGAGAGAAAACGAATTCGGTTTTATCGTTTAAATCGGATCGATCAAGGTAAAAAGACGTAAGTTTGATGAAAAGTTTTGAAGAAATGATTTTGAAAATGTTTTGAAATGTGAGGTTCATTTATGAGAAGTTTTGAAAAGAATCGGAAGTCGAAAGTTTGAAAAATTCACTTTTTAGAGGTGTTTTGAAAGTGTCAAAAGCCATTTCGCCGATTAAAACATAATCGATGAAGGTTTTTTTCTGAAAATTTTTGCACTATCATAAAATAGATGTATTTATTGACAAGTGTACAAAAAATCACCTCAAAATGAGGAGTTTTGATTGGTTAAAAAAAATGTTGAAGTTTGTAAGAAAAATGAAAAAAATATGAAAAGCTTTAAAAAATGGTCCTTGGAGAGTTGAACCCATGACCATTGGGTGGCTACGTGGCACAAAGGACTACGAGCAAGTCGGCAAACTGGGACAAGCGTGTTTTATGTTTGTGAATCAAAACACGGTAGATAACATATTGGAAAATTTGAATTTAAAACTCAAGAACACGCCAAGCCATGTTCTTCCTCTTTGATTCTCAGATCCTATAATCCATGCTATAATCTTCGTTTCTCAATGAAATTAGATGAAGTAAACATGAAAGTTGCTCGATTTTTCACAAGGAACACGATGGTGGATGTTAATTGTATTTATTTTTGGTCTAACACGATTGATTTCCGAAATCGTGAAGAACCCTAGAACCGAAAATTCTAAATTAAATGATGTATGGTTGATGATTTTTCAATTTGTTTGAGGGTTTATGATCGTGTTAAGTGCAGAAAACAAATAGCCATGAGCTTTTTCATTTAAATGCAAGGAATCATGGGCTTGAAGTTTGAGTTCATACCTGTTCAAGCTGAGATCGAAGGAGGTGTTAGAGTGTTTCCAGAACTTGTTTTGTGATTGCTATAGCATCATCGGCCTATGGAAGTGAGGAATGGTATGCTTGCTTTGAATCACTTTGAATTACTCCACCAAGTCCACCTGCATCCGAAAATGGAAGCTCGATTTTGATGTTAGACATGTTATAGTTGGTTGTTTATGATTTGGATCATCCCTATGATGTTCAGGGATGATGTTTGGATGCTTGGAACACAAGTTAATCAAGCCTAAGATGGAATTCGAAACTTAAGGCAGTTTGTACAAACATAATGACCATGGCATGTAATTCTGAGTTTCAGCTTTGATCATGTTGTTTTTAAGTTCTAGACAAGTTTCAAATGGATATTAGAATACATTAGACACCAATTTGATCAAAGATTTTCCTTAATTTTCAAAAATGCAAGTTTTGGCAATTTTAAACTATGTTACTTGATTTTGAAGAAAGAAGAGAGAAAGCATAACTTTGCATTGCTTTGGTGTAGTTTGAACTTGAAAATGATGCTCTATTTATAGGCCAATAGTTCTGAAATGTTAGGCACAAGTACAAGGCTTTGTAATTCAAAGATGCCTTAAAGGGCAAGAAAGACTTTTACAAAAGGAAAAATGAAGCTTCCTCTTTTTACCATGTGTGAAAATCACAAATTGATCTTATCTCTTCTCAATTATCTCTAGCTGATATTTATCAGCTCTAAACTCCATTTGGCAAGGTGGCAAGTGTTCTAGAAGAAGAAATCACAAAATGACCTATAAATGTGAAGTTTTGACCTTGAAAAACCATGTTCATGGAGCCTTATGTTTCAATTTCAAAAGTATAGCTAGACTCCATGGATTTGAGAGTTCTTGACATTTTGGAAAGCTTGTTTCAAGAGCTACAACTTTCATGTTTTGAGTTTTTCCAATTCAAAGTGGAACTAGATGAAAAATGCCATGAAGTTTGGAAAAATAAGAAATTTTAACACGTAAATTTTTCTAAGTGTTGGAACTTTTGACTTTTGTTGACTTTTCCAAATTCTTTGATTTTTATGATCATGATGGATCATTTGAAGTATTTTGATGATTGAAAAGTTTTGTTTTGAAAATTTGACCAAAAGTCAAAGTTTGACTTTTCCGTAGATGAATTTTCATCAAATGTTTCAAATCGATCGATGAAGTCTGTGAACTTCGTGATGTTTTGAATCCGTAAATTAGGTCAAGATGTTGTATCTAAGATATAATTACCAATCTCTATCCAAAAAAAGTCATTTCTTGCTCAAAAAGTCAGAGAATACTCATGCTCGATCAAAACCCTAATTGGTCGATCCTTGATTGATCAATGAGAAAAATTGGATATCTGATGATCAGAGGTTGATGATTTGATCAAGATAGATCAAATGAGGTGAGTAAAACTCAAACCCTAATTGGTTGCTCTTAAATCGATGAAAATCGATGAAACCCTAATTTTGACCTATGAATGCTATACCCGATTAATTCTGTCTGAACTGTTAGTTATGCAATGATGCAAATGTAAGGTGGTATATTAGGTCAAAATTTGGGGTATGACAGATGCCCCTATTTAAGTTTCTTTAACATGAGAGATGAAAATGAATATCTTCGTTTTGATAGGTGTAAAGAGACTTAAATATCGATCACGCAAATTTTGGACCTAAGATACCAAAAGATGCGTGATGCAAAATGATTGTAAAAGTTTAACCAGATGATATCAAAGAAATGACATGGTGGGGAAAACTTGTGAGGATGACTCGATCCGTTTGAGAAAAGAGGACCTGCTTGTTGGGAAACACGCAATATGTCTCGTTGGGGAAAAAGAGATTCACAAAACATGCGAATATCTGTTTCATTTTGGGAAACAAAGAGATTACCTTCTGTCAGCCTTGTGACAATGTTCAAGGTAAGTGAAAATGATATTACCAATTTATCAGCCTTGTGATAGTTGTGGTAAGGAGTTCTGAAGATATTACCAATTATCGGCAAAGTGATAACCATAACAAGGTAAATCTTTGAAAAATTTTGTTGAGTATTCAGCTTTGTGAATATCAGACAAATGATGGAAACAGATCTTAAATGAGTTTTGAAGATATTACCAATTATCGGCAAAGTGATAACTACAACAAGGTAAATCTTTGAGATATATTACTGGGTATTCACCTTGTGAATAACAAATGGAAAGAAAAAGAACTCAAATGAGTTTCTACTTTCTTGAATAAAATCTTGCCGAGGATCTCTTTGAGAAGACGCGGCATTTTGATCGAAGACACAGTGTTTTCTTTTAGACATAAAGACAATCACGAGGGATTTCTTGTATAGTCGTGATTTGACTTTGTTGAGAAGAACAAACTTTCATGACAAGTTTAGGAATGAAGAGAAAAATAAGCAGCTCAAACGATGATGCTATTGCTTATTTGCTTTGTTGATTATAGATGTGGTTCTATCCAGAACGAATCGAAAGAAAGTAATCAAGACATTGTTCCCGATGAGGAATGATCTCACTGGGAACGTGGTAGAGAGAAAAAATGTATCGCTTTGGGATAATTCCATCGGGATATGATCAAACCTACATGAATAAGTGCGATTTAAACCAGTGAGATGGAAGCAAACGTTTTTGAGGAATGAAAAAATGCATAAATTATGATATTATGTATGAATGTCATGAATGTTATATGCATGCTAACAATACTTGACAAAGACACTAAAGAGGTATTTGGGAAAAGGACCGCACATCGAACAAATACTTAGCAAGATCCGCAAGAATGGTGTTAGACGTTGATGAAGGATCCGAGTTGCATGCTTTAAACTTTCTGAGAAAGGCGTTTCATTGTCAACTTTGTTGGGAATTCTTTTTGATAAGAATACCGTCCTTTGATGATTCTCACGAGGAGAAGACTTCAGAGAGCTTTTTATCCTTCGGAGATCGAGACACTTATGGAGAGACTGTTGAAGTTCTTTCCGTGTTTATAGTTCAAAGGAACATTTTTGCTTCTTTTTTTTTGTTTCAAAATTTTGAAGTAAAAATTCATTTAAAACTTTTTTAGTTTCAAAAGTGATTTTCACAATAAAAGCGTTATTTTGCAAAATAGAATAAAGTAAGGATTGCAAATAAAAGGCACAAGGCTCAAATTTATTGATAGAATGGTAATCAGCCAAAGGCGTGATTCCATGAGCTATTTACAAGAGTTGGAAATGATAATTTATTGGGAAAAGGCTACATTGAAAGTAAATAACCACTATTATCCCTAACAACTTCGAATTCTTACCGTGTTGCTTTAAGATTTGATTGAAGATCCGTTGATGGAAGATTCTTCAGATTGACGAAGTACAGACTGATTGCAGTTACTTTGTCATTTTTTTGTATCCTTATTTTTGCCTAGATTTCCTTTTCAGGTTTTCAATCTACCAGGATAATTTTTGTTTATTGTCTCTAATTTTTCCGGACCGCCTTTTCGTGTTTTCAACCACCGAGACGCATTTTTGCCTAAGCCGCCTTTTCGGTTTTCGACTTACCGAGTTGTTCTTTTGTTTTTTAGACAAAGTATTTCTTGACTGATCAAGATTCACAAGATGCGGAGTTCATCACCGTCCATGGTTGTGAGAGTCATAGCACCGCCGTAAAAGCTTCTTTAACAATGTATGGGCCTTCGTAATTAGGAGTCCATTTGCCCTAGAATCGTTGAAAAGATGAATCTTTTAAGCACGAGGTCTTTCCGAATTCACGAGGTCGGACCTTTTGTCAAGGCTTTCTTCATCCTTCTTTGATATAGTTGTCTATGACACGAGCGGTCAGCGCTTTTCTTCGATTAAGTTCACGGTCGATCCGCTTTGACACCATTCACTCGATAACTTAGTTTCCATGAGAACTCTCATTGACGGAATCTCAACTTCTACGGGAGCACCGCCCATGCCGATACTAGAGAAAAGGAGTTGCCCTCTGAAGTGCGATCAAGTACGATACCCATGCAGAGCAAATGGCAAGATTTCGCCGCCTTTGTAAGTGATGACCATTTTCGGACGATCTTTTGATGTTCTTGTTGGCGCTTCAACGGCGCCTGCTCATCTTTGGCCGGTAAGGAGACGAGTTATGGTGCTCGATCTTGAATTCCTCACAGCTTCTTTCATCATTTTGTTGTTCAAGTTTGATCCATTGTCCGTAATGATCTTGCTTGGAATTCCATATCGGCATATGAGGTTGTTCTTGATGAACCTCACAACCACTTGTCTTGTGACGCTGGCGTAAGACGCTTCACCCATTTGGTGAAGTAATCAATAGCCACTAGAATGAAGCGACGTCCGCTGGACGCTTTGGTTCAATCATCCCAATCATATCAATGCCCACATGGAGAAAGGCCACGGAGAACGTTGAGTAAAGTTGGTGGCACATGGATCTTATCTGTAGATCCGCACTTGTGACATCTTTTGACGTGTTTACAGAATCGGATTCCATCGTTATCCAATAGTATCCGCTTAAAATCTTCTCGACATTGCATGCCCATTTGAATGGGTTCCAAAGGATCCTTCATGCACTTCATGGATGATCGTTCGCTTTGTCTGTCGACGATCCGAGCGGACCATGTCGAAATTTTTTGTACATCACATCTTCATTTAGGAAGAAATTTCTAGAGAGCCTTAGAGTTTTCTTATCCTTGTACGATGCCCCAAGTGGGTACTCGTGTTTGAAGGAAATGTTTGATGTCGTGGAACCACGGTTTATTGTCAAGACCGCTTCGCTGCAAATACATATGCAGTCTTTCAAGGCATCTAATGCGGATTCGGGCATATCATTCCAATCGTTGACTTTGAACATGGAAGATAGAGTAGCCAAGGCGCCCGCCATCCGACGATCTCGAGGATATGATGCGCTCAACTTTGTTGAAGAAAGTCAACAAACGCCTTGTATAATTCTATAAGGAATTAGACCTGATGATGAGTTCATACTTGTCTTTAATTTGATTGATCACAAGGGTCGAGTTCCATATATGTCAAGGATCTTGATCCTTAAGTCGATGGCTTCTTCGATACCCATGATACAAGCTTCATATTCTCGCGATGTTGTTGGTGCAATCAAATAGCAACCGTAAAATGGATATGAGAACCTTCGGGAGTGATGATGATCGCCCAATTCCATTGTCAAGACATTAATCGCTCCATCAAAATTAGGCCCCATCTAGATTCGATCCGACCTTCTTCGTAGCGTTCGTCGTAATCTTTCATCTTTAAGTACATAACATCCTCGTCTGGGAAGTCAAATTGAGAGATTGATATTCGCGAGCGATGATAAGCCGTGATCGCGAGAATGCTTCCTTTGACCGCTTTTTGAGCGCGGCATCGGATGTCATATTCGGATAATAGCATCTCGCCATCGGCAATTCTCCTAAGCGGTGCTTCTCAAAGACGATTGATCGGATCCATTTTAGAGATTAACCAAGTCGTGTGATTGATCATGTATTGGCGGAGACGCTTTGAAGCCCACACCAAAGCGCAACATGTTTTCTCGAGCATGGAGTAACGAGTTTCACAATCGTGAACTTTTACTCAAGTAGTAAATAGCATGCTCCTTCTTACGGTGTCATCTTGCTGTCCAAGCACGTAGCCCATGGACTCTTCTAGTACGTAAGGTACATGATTAACGTCTTCCTTCAACCGAGGGATCAGATTGGTGGTTCGATGTGTATTCCTTGATATCGCCAAACGCTTTTTGGCAATCTGTCCACACGACCTTTGATCTTTGCGGAGAAGTTTGAATATCGGCCAGTAATCATTTGAGAGATGAATCGAGATGTAATTCAATCGCCCAAGAAATCCTCTTACTTGCTTTTCTATGTGTGAGGCATTTCTTGAATAGCCTTGACTTTGCTGTGGTCAACTTCAATACCTCTTTGACCGACGATGAAACCTAGGAGTTTTCCTGATCTTACCCCAAAGGTGCACTTGTTAGGGTTCAAAGTGAGGAATTTCCTTAGTTGTTGAAACAACTTTAAGAGATACTCTATATGCTCATCTTCGTCGACTTTGCTATCATGTCGCCCACGTAGACTTCGATCTCTTTGTGCATCAAGTCATGGAAGAGTAGTCATCGCCTTTGGTAAGTCATACCGCATTCTTTAATCCAAACGGCATTACTTTGTAGCAAAAAGTGCCCCATGGCGTGATGAATGATGTCTTTCCATGTCTTCGAGCCATTTTGATCCGATAACCGAGAAACCGCCCATGAAGGAAAAGACGTTGAATTTTGCAAGGCTATCCACTAGCATGTCAATATGCTAAGAGGAAATCGCTTTTCGGACTTTTGTTCAGTCCGTTAGTCACACACATTCGACCTTTCCATCTTTTTGAGATGCATTATGTTGCCGATGGGTCGATATTTACTTTTTTGTCTTCTTGAACCCAAGTTGATTGCTTCTAGAGGTTCTTTGTGAGGTTGAATGATCCTTTCTCGTGCTTTAGTAGTCGAGAAATCTCATCCGGGATCTCTTCTTCAACTTCCTCCTGCGACTTCATGTGGGATTTCAAAGTCGAGAGAGCATAGAGTTATTGCTTTCAATAGATTTGTCCATCCGTTAATGCATATTTGATTTATGTTTGATTAATTAACTCCTTATCATCATTTTTTTTGAAGAAAGTTAATGTGAATGTATGTATTAATTTTTGATTGATTTTTTTATTGTGTTTTTAGGATTATCATTTCAAGAAAGGGTAAAATGAAAATAAACACAAAGTGTAGAAACAAAACAACGTGCTTTATTTATGATTCACGATATGAAAGAGCCCTAAAATACAAACTCATTCGTCTTGGGCAAGACAGAGAAATTATTTAAAAGCTAAGCCCTATAAAACATCTCTACACTTTGGGCTAAGTGAGAGTTCAAAACAAAAGCAAAGATAAACTACTTAGAACTAGAGCGTTAGTCCGAACTTCAACGGTTTCTAGTGACGAACTCCCTGGAAGTCGAGGTACTGTAATTTTCCTTTGGTTTAACCTTGAGTAGACTTTGGTCGTTGTTTGAGCAGTTTTGAAGACTCGACGATGGACTTTACCTCTCGTGTCGCTAAGGCGCCTTCCGCTTGATAAACAGATCGAGAAGTATGGGATACAACCTATGTGCTTCCTGCTGATCTTTGTGTTGAATTCGAGGATGTACCTCCAATCTTTGAGTGAAGAGACTCGTTGTCGATTTACACTTTCCACTTCGTATCCCTAATCGTATTCTTGATCTTCGAGTGATCACGTTGATGTAGTGGTAATCAAGATCCGTTTAGCAAATTCCATCGTGACAAAGCAAAGATCTTCATTGGGGATCTCGATTTGCTGATTAGATTGAGAAGACGAATTCTTCCGATTGACTAGGGTACTCAAAAGAATCACCCCATCCAGGTGGATATCTTCGATTCTCGATTTTGAGTCATGCAGTATTTCACCATATAGTCAAATTTACCACCGTTCTCCCAAGGTATCCCAAACTTCGTAAGGGACAGTGGATTTTCATGTCGTGGACATGTCTTTGAATTGATCACTTCACAGACAATTCCTCTTGAGACACATATTCGTGGCTGTTTAATTAAGTGCTCCACTTTATCTGTAGGGATCCTCTTCATCATCTTCAATGGTTACAACGCTAACTTCTTGGAGAAGGGTTTAAGAAACCCCATCGTTGAATACTTCTTTGATTGACAAGGCTTCATCCTTGTGCTTGTCTTTGAGAATACGGTGTGAACCCAGTCCCTTTGTTTCGTTTTGACAAGTTTGATTATGTCCCATCCTTCAAAGATTATCTTTCATAACTGTGCCGCTTCTTTATAATGTAAGAGATAGATGATCTGCTTGTTGGTAGATTCATCTTCTAACGGATGCTCGAGGATGTGTTCCTTCAATGTCATTAGTGATGAAAGAGAAATCGACAAATGGCTTACAAGCAAAGCTTGTTCACCGATGATGGTCACCAACTTTCCATCTACCGTGAATTTTACCGATGAGAGTGGTTATCTCATGCCTCATGGATCCAAGGTCTTCCTAGTAGACAATCAAGTAGCCGGTACATCCATGACTTGAAAGTGATTTGGAAAGTAAGCGGACCAATTGTCACCTGGAGATCTACTTCCCAATAACCGACTTTGACCCAAAGGCTCTTACTACTATGTCATTGAACTTCATTGGTGTCCTTTGTAAGCCAAACGAGCGAGTGTCGTCTTCGCATTACGCTCAAAGATGAACCAAGATTCACCAATACATTGGATGTGGAATCATTGGCAAATCATCGAGATGTGCAAGGCCAAATTGTGATCTTTCCTTCTCTAGAAGTTCCTCGTCATCGAAACTTAGATTATTACAAGATGCGTTATGGTATAATACCTCCAAACCGGTCAGTCACATCATGGTCTATATAGGCTTGGTCTAGTACCTTCATTAAAGCTTCTCATGAGCTCGAGTTGAGGAGCAGACAAGATGAAATCTTGGAAGGAGTCTCGATCGCTGATCCACGACTCGGTATTCACTTTTCTTGATTAACTTTAGTATCTCATCAAAGTCCGTGTTGACCGCTTTATCGTGAAGACCAATATTTGTGTGGCAATAAATGGAATCGCTAGTGTGATTCTCAAGATATGTTAATCGATTTTGTCCGACAACAGAACCGCAGCGGTCTTTGGTAATGGAGTATGTACTCGCCCACTCGTGTCACTCGTCCGATTCGTTATATTGACATTAGTGGAAGAGTAGGTATGGGCTTCTCCTTCCCATCCTCTATCGTGGCAGTTGTATTGGTAAGGAATTGCTTGGTAGAACCGTATGGAACAGACCGTAGCAAATCACCAAAGGAGACCTGTGCTGGAACTCAAGGTATTCAATCTCCACATGTTTGGGTATGTTGAAACAAGGGATGATAACGTTTATCGGGATTTTCCCGAGTTGATATCCGAGACTAAAAGCTCATGCGAAAATGCCCCATTGTATTTACGCTATGGTCATCTCTATTTCTCAGATCCGTAGGTCACCGATATCTAACAATCACCGAATGTCTCTTATGGTGGGACATCCTTGAATATCTTTTGAGAAGATATGGCAAGTCGTGAATCGCTTAGTGAAGGTGCTCATTGTATCAGATGTTTCATGGAGATGTACCAAGTTTCCTCCGATTAAGTTTACCGTGACAAGGTACTGTATTTCTTTAGCATCGATTCACCGAGTGTCCACTATGACTGAAGTGGATTTGCTTGCACATTCGACTTGTATCAAGGAAAGAAGATTAGATCTCACTAATCTCAGACCGCCTTTAATGCTATGCAATGCTCAAGGTCATGGCCTCGGTGCCCCTTGGTGAAAAGGGCAAGATACGCCTGCTTTGTACCACCACGTAATTTTTCCGATCGAGGTGGTGACCTTGTCCAGACGTGTTCTTTCTATTAGCGCAGGTAAAGTTCTGTACGCTATTGAATTGGGTCGAATCGCAAACCGAGGCGACGGTTTTGATTGTTAAACCGCTTGCTCCTTGACGAGGCTGTTGAGTTTGTTGATTTTGTTGAAATTGCGGAGCAATTCCCGTGTTTGACTTGTGTTGAGGGTCTAGGCGGCAGCCCACTGTCGTTGTTGATCGACATTCTTACGGTTTCTGGATACCATTCCTATGTCATGTTCTTTTTCTGGGAAATCTGTTCCTACCTTCCTAGTTCCACTAGAAGATCCGCTTCTTGGTTAGGCGTCCGTTCGAACCCCTTCTTCTAATCGCATTCCCATGCTCACCATCTTGAAATCTCTGGGAGCTAGCGATCATTCGCTCATAGTAGAATGAGCCAAGAGTGTTTAAGAATACCTTAGTCATCTCTTTCTTCCAAGGGCGGGTTGACTCAAGCAATTTCTCCATCGTTGCGCATATTCTTTGAATGTCTCTTCTTTTGAGACATGGAGCGGAGTTGGTCCCTATCGAGCCATATCCAAGTTGAACTTATATTGTGTACAAAGGCTTCACCTAAGTCATTGAATGTTTGGATACTTGCCTGTCTAATCCCATGTACCACTTCAAGGCGGCACCGTGAGACTATCTTGAAGTAGTGGATTAACAACTCGTGATCGCCGTTGTATGTAGACATTTTCCGGCATACATCGTGAGATGACTTTGTGATGTGAGTTTTTTGTACTTTTCAAAGTCGGACTTTGAATTTTGTGGTTCTACGCGAGGAACTAAGCACGATCCTCGGCATTTTCCCAAACAATTCCTTCCCCGAATTGCTTTATCTCAAGTCGCATTTTGAGGAGTTGTTCCGGAGATTCTCCATCGAGCCACGGAATTCGTGTTATTGCCCGGAGTATGGTGAACTTCGCTATGGTAGCTGCACTACTAAGCCGAGTTCGCTATAATTGGTTGAGAAACCGGCATTGTTACTTGGGAAGAGTTACTCCATGTTGCGGAGTAAATGTAGAGTTTTGTCGCAGTAGGTATTTCAAGTGTTGTTTGAGAAGTTTGGCGAAATCCAATGCTAAAGTTGAAAGGCATGGCCCATGGATAGCCTTTTCGCATACCGAAGGTGAACTACTAACTGTGACGCCTAAAACCGGAGTAGTAGTGTCTTCTCGAGATCGCCGCTGGTTTTGACCGCCGATGTCGCTTGTTAACTTTATGTCACGCCAATGAGTGACCAAAGATGTGAGTCTCTCCACTTCTTCTTGCAGTGTTGTTATGTATCACGAAGTTCAACATTCTCTTGTTCAAATCCTTCCATTACTTTTCTTCTTTTTGATCTTGTATCGATGTTCGAGTTGGTCGTGGACGCGGTCGAGAAACTCTAAGACGCGTATACCGCATCTTTTCCTATCTGCTCAAACTGTTCAAGCTCTAGACTGCACTTAGACAATGCAAAGTATGATGCATGATTATGATTGTAAAGAAAGATTTCCAAAGAATTTATGCTAAAAGAGATATTTCCGCAAATATTTGGATGGAAAACACGAATTTATTGATTATTGAAAGAAGATTACAACAATTTGTTTTTTGGAGCATTGCTCACACAAATGATAAAATAAATGATAAAATTACAAACTAAATTGAACTAATTAAATATCTTCGCGGATGAAGATCCAAAGGCTTGATGCACTTTTCACGGATTTCTTCCCATAGTGAGCTTTCCTTTCGATTTTTAGCTTGTTAATGACTTTCTTCCACTTGCGGGAACGGATCGGTTGTCATTTCTTCAAGCTTTCTTGACGATTCGGATTGGCGTATCTTTCTCGATTTAATCTTCTCATCCTTTCCATGAGCCATTCATCCGGAAGTAAAGCGCCTTTTCATGATCCGACTTGCTTTTGAGTTTCTCATTCTCAAGATTAGTCTTAAGGAACTTGTTTTCCAAAGCCTCTTTTTCAAACCTTATTTTGGCCAAAGCTTTGGTATTCTATAGTCTCGACGGAAAAATTGTTAATTTGGAAGCGGTTGAGAACATGGGTTCTTCATAAGCGTAAGGCATTCGAAATTCCTTTTGCTTTTCTTTACCCAAGAAGTGTAGGTTTCCATGGCTACACAATTCTTTGCCTTACCCTTTTCTTTCTTTCGGATGTGATGCCAAGCTCCGATCATCCTAGCCTTCAATCCTTGGGAATCTTCTTCGTGATAGAAATAACTCTCACTGTAAAACCAAGAGGTTTACTAGAGTTTTGTGATCCGAGTTGACGCCTTCCGTGAATGGGTTGTAGTTGATTCCTCCTTGTACCCGAGAGGTACGTTGGCAAATTCTCCACAGCCTCAATGATTTCCATCTCATTGTCCGCCAAGGTATACCAATGGATATCGCCATTTGTAAGAGACATGAGCCTTCTTGACCAATGCCACTGCCTTTCGCTAAGATAGGAGATTTAGGTGGAGACAATCCATTTGAAAAAGAGGTACAACAACACACGATAGTTCCGCTCTCCTTGACGATTTCTATGATGAATAGAGACGGACGTGTCACCAAGGTAGTAGGAACGGATTTCCAATTAGAAAGATCCTTATGGCGTTGATATCAACGAAATTTGGGACGTTGGAAACAACACCAATCCATAGAGGAGTAAAGCTAAAATAGCTTCAAAGGCTACCATACTACCTACCGCAGAATTTGAGAGCCTTCTCCATTAGGAACTTTGAAGTCACCCTAAGAGTTTTCCTCCGTAGTTAGGTTTTGTCTATCTCGATTTCTTTAAGTGAGTCATCGCTGCAATGATCGTGATTTGGGAATGGCTTCCAAACCATTGAAAGGCACTTTGTCCGACATCGAGATGCCTAGGATATGCGCAGATTTTCCAAAGTAGGCATCAATCGATAATCGTGGAAAGTGAAACAACGATAGATCGATCGAAACCGAACGAAAGTTTTGAGAAGTCCTTCATCAACGTTAGTGTTCGTAAGAGTTAAAAGAGTTCCATAGCGTCAAACCGAGGGATCTTCTACCAAAGATGCTAACTCTTTCAACTTTCCTACATCGTGAATTCTAAAACTGATCTCTTGGTGAATCTTCCTCGACGTCCATCACTCTAACCTAAAATATTTTACAAAGAAAAATCTCTAAATTCTTTGAAATGGGAAGAGAAATGAAGTTTTTTTGAATGAATGAATGCATGAATGCGGCAAACATGGTAAGTAGTTATACACACGGCAAGCGCTCAAGTTACGAGCATGAAGCCAACGATAAGAATCAACGTGGTTAAGTTCTAGGGCTTATTCATCTGTGAAACGGGTTCTACCGATAATACAAAGCTCAACACTCCTCTTTGAAATATTATCGGATTTGTTGAATACCGATGGTCCAATAATATTTTTCAAGAGAAACTCGCCCGATCGTAGTCTCGCATGACTACTCTAGGCTTACACCAATAATATATATGCACTACATCCTAAATGGCCGTGATGGGTTATGTGTTCTACAGCCAACTCAACTTCTCAAGTTCCCTTGAAAGCACCATGTCATCCCAAATACTTGCTAAACACAAATACTCCCAAGACAACCTCCACCGAGAGAGAGATATTAACTTCGTAAGTATTGAGACTTCACGACATAATACCTCCACCTAGATCTTAAAATGTTTCTTAACCGGTTAGATTTCTTTCCATCGATGAAATCGCGAAACACACAATAAAGAAAAAAGACATATGCATAATATGAAAGCTTATCCTCTTTTCTTTTGAAAACAAAAGCTTGGTGCTCTCGAGCAGAGTCACATTTTTTTGAAAATCAAAGTTTCAATGACCCCACAGAAGTCGCCATTTTTCCGTCATTCATAAAAGGTGACGCGCTAGAGGATTCGAATATGAATCTGATTCTCCTGCTCAAACGATTTACTCTTTTGATTTGTTTATAATGATGTCATGAGCATCGCTTTATTATTTTCAACACAAGAAAGATGATTTAATGATTATGAAAAGGGAAAATAAGTATACCCTCAATTGATTTTGATATGCGAACGACTAGCGCAAACTAGACGCAACGCATTGGGAGATTCGGTAAGGGGGATGTTATATAAAGGGAATAGATGGAGCACCCTAAATATATATAGTTATCTATAGCTTTATATATGAATATGCTTGATATGTTTGTGTGTTTTTAATTGCTATTTCTATGATTGGGAAAGTTTCTCCTTGGGATTTTAAGAATGATAGATTATGTGGGATCCTAGTGTTTATTATTATTGTGCTCGCAAAGATCTGGATCTTCCTGATACATATCCCTAGTGGGAATCGAGCATTTGTAGCTCGGATCTAAAGGGATCTATGGTTTGTTTGGTCCGAGGGAGATAGAAATTTGCCGGCAAGGATGAGACCTTGTGCTCTACGATTCGAAAAGGATGTCGAGAAAGTCGAGTAATCGTAGTTCCCACTTATGCTAGTGGAAAGCAACGGATGTTAGTAAGAGATGCATAAATGTCATCTTAATGAAAATGTATCTATTTCATCACATACATTTTTGAAAAGTTTGATTGAAATGAAATCTTTCATCGTAAGTATTAGGTGCTTTGCTCGAGTGTACAAGCTGCTACCACTTACATGTTTAAGAAAGATGTTTTGAAAAAGTGTTTGAATCTTTTAATGTAAGTATTGGGTGTTTTACGAGTGTACAAGCATTACCACTTACAATTAAGAGATGTTTTGTTTGAAAAGAGTTTGAAAAGTTTTTGACTGATGTGATGTGATAGATTAGATATTTCTTCCATAGAGATGATAAATGTCTAAATCTCTAGGAGAAATTGTTGGATTGGGGATGCTTTTAGAAGCCCATGGGTCCTTGTATTGTAAGCCCAAGAGGAGGCATTCCGAGGGTCATCGAGGGTCCTTGTATGAAGCTCAAGAGGAAGCTATAGGTATGGCTGGCTTTGTCTTTAAAAGGGATTTCACCGAAACCATCCTTTCGAATTAAGAGCAATTTCACGGGAAATTATACTCTCGTGGTTCTATCCTAACGCTGGTGATTCTTTGTATTGGAAGCCCAATAGAGGCTGTTAAGAGATTTCTTGGTCTCTTTCATTGTATGATGCCCAAGAGAAGGCTAAACTCAATGAGGAGTTCTTTGAACGGGAAGCCCAAGAGGAGGTCTGATCAACAGGGAGTGTTGTCTTATATGAAGCCTAAGCGGAGGCTAAACTCGAAGGGGAGAGTTATCTTGTATAAAGCCCAAGCGAGGCTACAACCGTGGGGAACCTATGGTTAGACTAATTGTTATGTTATAATTAGAGGCTTGTATAAACAAGTGTGTGTGTGTGATATGTATTCATAGGAGTTTATGAAGGAAATATAAACAATGCATGATGTTTATTTACAAGAGTTTATGAAGGAAATATAAACAAGTGTTTGTGGAACGAACGTTTAAAACGAGCGCAACTTGATTATTTACAAGTTTGAATTATGTACAAGGATGTAAATATGTACACGAACGAGTATTTATGTACAAAGAAAGATGGATGTACAGAGGAGGATTGGGACTTACACCATAAGGGAGGCCCATTGATTTAAAAGCAGTTTCACGGGGAATAATGCTCCTTTTAATATCAATGGTATTCAGTGTATATGTACGTATTTAAAAAACAAAACAAATGATCAAGTTTATTCCAAAGGTATCTCAGATTATGTACAAATAAAAGTTGTATGAGTATAAAAGGAATTTGATATGTACAAGGAAAGTATGTATGTACATAAAAGAATGTTTTGTTTGTGTATACACAAGTGAAGAAACAAACGATAGAAGTTTGTCCACTTGAGTATAAAAGGTATATGTGTATGTACAGATAAAAATTGTATGTATCTCAGAGAGTTTGATATGTACAAAGAAATAATTATGTACATAAAAGAATGTTATGGGACTTATAACGTGAGGGAGGCCCATGATCGATTAAGAAATTCGAGAGAAAACGAATTCGTTTTATCGCTTAAATCGGATCGATCATGGTAAAAGACGAAGTTTGATGAAAAGTTTTGAAGAAATGATTTTGAAAATGTTTTGAAATGTGAGGTTCATTTATGAGAAGTTTTGAAAAGAATCGAAGTCGAAAGTTTGAAAATTCACTTTTAGAGGTGTTTTGAAAAGTGTCAAAAGCCAGCTTTACCGATTAAAACATAACCAGATGAAGGTTTTTTCGAAAATTTTTGCACTATCATAAAATAGATGTATTTATTGACAAGTGTACAAAAATCACCTCAAAATGAGGAGTTTTGATTGGTTAAAAAAATGTTGAAGTTTGTAAGAAAAATGAAAAAATATGAAAAGTTTTAAAAAAATGGTCCTTTGGAGAGTCAACCCATGACCATTGGGGTGGCTACGTGGCACAAAGGACTACGAGCAAGTCGGAAACGTTCTGGGACAAGCGTGTTTTTATGTTTGTGAATCAAAACACGTAGATAACATATTGGAAAATTTGAATTTAAAACTCAAGAACACGCGCCAAGCCATGTTCTTCCTCTTGATTCTCGCATCCTATAATCCATGCTATAATCTTCGTTTCTCAATGAAATTAGATGAAGTAAACATGAAAGTTGCTCGATTTTTCAAGGAACACGATGGTGGATGTTAATTGTATTTATTTTTGGTCTAACACGATTGATTTTAAATCGTGAAGAACCCTAGAACCTGAAAATTCTAAATTAAATGATGTATGGTTGATGATTTTTCAATTTGTTCGAGGGTTTATGATCGTTAAGTGCAGAAACAAATGGCCATGAGCTTTTCATTTAAATGCAAGGAATCATGGCTTGAAGTTTGAGTTCATAACTGCTCAAGCTGAGATCGAAGAGGTGTTGAGAGTGTCGTAACTTGTTTTGTGATTGCTATAGCATCATCGGCCTATGTGGAAGTCGAGGAATGGTCTCTTGCTTTGAATCACTTTGAATTACTCCAGCCAAGTCCACCTGCACAGTCTGAAAATGGAAGCTCTATTTTGATGTTAGACATGTTACAGTTGGTTGTTTATGATTTGGATCATCCCTATGATGTTCAGGGATGATGTTTGGATGCTTGGAACACAAGTTAATCAAGCCTAAGATGGAATTCGAAACTTAAGGCAGTTTGTACAAACATAATGACCATGGCATGTAATTCTGAGTTTCAGCTTTGATCATGTTGTTTTTAAGTTCTAGACAAGTTTCAAATGGATATTAGAATACATTAGACACCAATTTGATCAAAGATTTTCCTTAATTTTCAAAAATGCAAGTTTTGGCAATTTTAAACTATGTTACTTGATTTTGAAGAAAGAAGAGAGAAAGCATAACTTTGCATTGCTTTGGTGTAGTTTGAACTTGAAAATGATGCTCTATTTATAGGCCAATAGTTCTGAAATGTTAGGCACAAGTACAAGGCTTTGTAATTCAAAGATGCCTTAAAGGGCAAGAAAGACTTTTACAAAAGGAAAAGGAAGCTTCCTCTTTTTACCATGTGTGAAAATCACAAATTGATCTTATCTCTTCTCAATTATCTCTAGCTGATATTTATCAGCTCTAAACTCCATTTGGCAAGGTGCTAGAAGAAGAAATCACAAAATGACCTATAAATGTGAAGTTTTGACCTTGAAAAACCATGTTCATGGAGCCTTATGTTTCAATTTCAAAAGTATAGCTAGACCATGGATTTGAGAGTTCTTGGATATTTTGGAAAGCTTGTTTCAAGAGCTACAACTTTCATGTTTTGAGTTTTTCCAATTCAAAGTGGAACTAGATGAAAAATGCCATGAAGTTTGGAAAATAAGAAATTTTAACACTTAGAAATTTTTCAAGTGTTGAACTTTGACTTTTTGTTGACTTTTCCAAATTCTTTGATTTTTATGATCATGATGGATCATTTAAAGTATTTTGATGATTGAAAAAGTTTTGTTTTGAAAATTTGACCAAAAGTCAAAGTTTGACTTTTCCTGTGTATGAATTTTCATCAAATGTTTCAAATCGACCGATGAAGTCTGTGAACTTCGGATGTTTTGAATCCGTAAATTAGGTCAAGATGTTGTATCTAAGATATAATGACCAATCTCTATCCAAAAGTCATTTCTTGCTCAAAAGTCGAGACTCATGCTCGATCAAAACCCTAATGGTCGATCCTTGATTGATCAATGAGAAAATTGGATATCCGATGATCGAGGTTGATGATTTGATCAAGATAGATCAAATGAGGTGAGTAAAACTCAAACCCTAATTGGTTGCCTCTTAAATCAGATGAAAATCGATGAAACCCTAATTTTGACCCGTGAATGCTATACCATTAATTTGCCTCGAATCAGTTATGCAATGATGCAATGTAAGGTGGTATATTAGGTCAAAAATTGGGTATGACAGAATTCCCTATTTAAGTTTCTTTAACACGAGAGATGAAGATGAATATATTCGCTTTGATAGGTGAAGACTTAATATCGTATCACGCAAATTTTGACCTAAGATACCATAAGATGCGAGTGATGCAAAATGATTGTAAAAGTTTTAACCAGATGATATCAAAGAAATGACATGGTGGGGAAAACTTGTGAGGATGACTGATCCTGTTTGAGAAAAGAGGACCGTTTATTGGGAAACACGCAATATGTCTCATTGGGAAAGAGATTCACAAAACATGCGAATATCTATTTCATTTTGGGAAACAAAGAGATTACCACACCTTGTGACAATGTTCAAGGTAAGTGAAAATGATATTACCAATTTATCGCCCTCAGGATAGTTGTGGTAAGGAGTTCAAGATATTACCAATTATCGCCAAAGTGATAAACTAATAACAAGGTAAATCTTTGAAATTTTTGTTGAGTATTCAAATTTGTGAATATCGATAAATGATGGAAACAGATTCAAATGAGTTTTGAAGATATTACCAATTATCAGAAAGTGATAACTACAACAAGGTAAATCTTGAGATATACATCGGGTATTCACTTTGTGAATAATAAGACAAAGGAAAGAAATGAACTCAAATGATTTTCTACTTTCTTGAATAAAATTTGCCGAGGATCTCTTTTGGAAGACGCGGGCATTTTGATCAAAGACGCAGTTTTCTTTTAGACAAGACAATCACCGAGGGATTTTGTATAGTCGTGATTTGACTTTGTTGAGAAGAACAAACTTTCATGACAAGTTTAGGAATGAAGAGAAAAATAAGCTACTCAAACGATGATGCTATTGCTTATTTGCTTTGTTGATTATGTGATGTGGTTCTATCCAGAAGAATCGAGAAGTAAATCAAGACATTGTTCTCATGAGGAATGATCTCACTGGGAACGTGGTAGAGAGAAAAAAAAAGTATCGCTTTGGGATAATTCCATCGGGATAAGATCAAACCTACATGTAATGTAATGGATTTAAAACCAGTTGAGATGGAAGAACGTTGAGGAATGCAAAATGCATAAATGATGATATTATGTATGAATGTCATGAATGTTATATGCATGCTAACAATACTTGACAAAGACAACTAAAGAGGTATTTGGGAAAAGGATCACACACAGCTCAAACAAATACTTAGAAGATCCGCATTAATGGTGCATTGCTTGATGGTTGATCCAGTCGCATGCTAAACTTTCTTGAAAGAAAGTTCATTGTCAACTTTGTTGGGAATTCTTTTGATAAGAATACCGCCCTTTGATGATTTCTCAACGAGAGAAGACTTCAGAAAGGGTCGCTTTTATCCTTCCTGAGATCGAGACACTTATGGAGAATTCATGAAATTCTTTCCGTGTTTATAGTTCAAAGGAACATTTTGCTTTTTTGTTTCAAAATTTTGAAGTAAAATTCATTTAAAACTTTTAGTTTCAAAAGTGATTTTCACAATAAAAGCGTATTTTGCAAAATGTAATAAAGTAAGGATTGCAAATAAAAGGCACAAGGCTCAAATTTATTGATAGATGGAAATCACCAAAGGCGTGATTCCATGAGCTATTTACAAGAGTTGAAATGATAATTTATTGGGAAAAGGCTACATTGAAAGTAAATAACTAACTATTATCCCTAACAACTGAATTCCCAATTTGTATTTGTTGCTCAAAAGATTTGATCAAGATCCATGATGGAAGATTTCTTGATTGATTAAGTATGATCGATTGCGCTTATTTTGTCATTTTTGTATCCTTATTTTGCCTAGATTGCCTTTTTCGTGTTTTCAATCTACCGTGATAATTTTGTTTATTGTCTCTAATTTTCGCCCTGACCGCCTTTTCTGTGTTTTCAAATTCACCGAGACGCTATTTTTGCCTAAGCTCATTTCTTTTCGTGTTTCTCGACTTCACCGAGTTGTTCTTTGTTTTTAGATAAAGTATTTT
>CM038795.1:94761173-94886770 GCA_021764765.1 Vicia sativa
CAAAAACATGGTAGATAATATATTGGAAAATTTGAATTTCAAACTCAAGAACACGCTGCCGAAGCCATGTTCTTCCTCTTTGATTCTCGCATCCTATAATCCATGCTATAATCTTCGTTTCTCAATGAAATTAGATGAAGTAAACATGAAAGTTGCTCGATTTTTCACAAGGAACACGATGGTGGATGTTAATTGTATTTATTTTTGGTCTAACACGATTGGATTTCCGTAAATCGTGAAGAACCCTAGAATTGAAAAATTCTAAATTAAATGATGTATGGTTGATGATTTTTTCAATTTGTTTGAGGGTTTATGATCGTGTTAAGTGCAGAAACAAATGGCCATGAGCTTTTTCATTTAAATGTAGGAATCATGGGCTTGAAGTTTGAGTTCATACTGCTCGTTGAGATCGAGGGAGGTGTTAGGAGTGTTTGAACTTGTTTTGTGATTGCTATAGCATCATCGGCCTATGTGGAAGCTGTGGAATGGTGCGTTTGCTTTGAATCACTTTGAATTACTCCAGCCAAGTCCACCTGCACAGTCTGAAAATGGAAGCTCGATTTTGATGTTAGACATGTTACAGTTGGTTGTTTATGATTTGGATCATCCCTATGATGTTCAGGGATGATGTTTGGATGCTTGGAACACAAGTTAATCAAGCCTAAGATGGAATTCGAAACTTAAGGCAGTTTGTACAAACATAATGACCATGGCATGTAATTCTGAGTTTCAGCTTTGATCATGTTGTTTTTAAGTTCTAGACAAGTTTCAAATGGATATTAGAATACATTAGACACCAATTTGATCAAAGATTTTCCTTAATTTTGAAAATGCAAGTTTTGGCAATTTTAAACTATGTAACTTGATTTTGAAGAAAGAAGAGAGAAAGCATAACTTTGCATTGCTTTGGTGTAGTTTGAACTTGAAAATGATGCTCTATTTATAGGCCAATAGTTCTGAAATTAGGCACAAGTACAAGGCTTTGTAATTCAAAGATGCCTTAAAGGGCAAGAAAGACTTTACTGAAAAGGAAAAATGAAGCTTCCTCTTTTTACCATGTGTGAAAATCACAAATTGATCTTATCTCTTCTCAATTATCTCTAGCTGATATTTATCAGCTCTAAACTCCATTTGGCAAGGTGGCAAGTGTTCTAGAAGAAGAAATCACAAAATGACCTATAAATGTGAAGTTTTGACCTTGAAAAACCATGTTCATGGAGCCTTATGTTTCAATTTCAAAAGTATAGCTAGACTCCATGGATTTGAGAGTTCTTGGACATTTTGGAAAGCTTGTTTCAAGAGCTACAACTTTCATGTTTTGAGTTTTTTCCAATTCAAAGTGGAACTAGATGAAAAAATGCCATGAAGTTTGGAAAAAATAAGAAATTTTAACACTTAGAAATTTTTCTAAGTGTTGGAACTTTTGACTTTTTGTTGACTTTTCCAAATTCTTTGATTTTTTATGATCATGATGGATCATTTGAAGTATTTTGATGATTGAAAAAGTTTTGTTTTGAAAAATTTGACCAAAAGTCAAAGTTTGACTTTTCTGTGCAGATGAATTTTCATCAAATGTTTCAGAAATTGACTGATGAAGTCTGTGAACTTCTGTGATGTTTTGAATCCAGAAATTAGGTCAAGATGTTGTATCTAAGATATAATGACCAATCTCTATCCAAAAAGTCATTTCTTGCTCAAAAGTCGAGAATACTCATGCTCGATCAAAACCACTAATTGGTGATCCTTGATTGATCAATGAGAAAAATTGATATCGATGATCGAGGTTGATGATTTGATCAAGATAGATCAAATGAGGTGAGTAAAACTCAAACCCTAATTGGTTGCCTCTTGAATCGATGAAAATCTGATGAAACCCTAATTTTGACCTATGAATGCTATACGGATTAATTATATCAGGCTGTTAGTTATGCAATGATGCAAATGTGGTGGTATATTAGGTCAAAATTGGGGTATGATAGATGCCCTATTTAAGTTTCTTTAACACGAGAGATGAAGATGAATATCTTCGTTTTGATAGGTGTAAAGAGACAAATATCGAATCATAAATTTTGGACCTAAGATACCATAAGATGCGAGTGATGCAAAATGATTGTAAAAGTTTTAACCAGATGATATCAAAGAAATGACATGGTGGGAAAAACTTGTGAGGATGACTCGATCTGTTTGAGAAAGAGGACCCTGTTTGTTGGGAAACCGCAATATGTCTACGGGGAAAAAGAGATTCACAAACATGTGAATATCTCATTTCATTTGGGAAACAAAGAGATTACCTTCTGTCAGCCTTGTGACAATGTTCAAGGTAAGTGAAAATGATATTACCAATTTATCAGCCTTGTGATAGTTGTGGTAAGGAGTTCTGAAGATATTACCAATTATCAGCAAAGTGATAACTATAACAAGGTAAATCTTTGAAAAATTTTGTTGAGTATTCAGCTTTGTGAATATCAGACAAATGATGGAAACAGATCTTAAATGAGTTTTGAAGATATTACCAATTATCAGCAAAGTGATAACTACAACAAGGTAAATCTTTGAGATATATTACTGGGTATTCAGCCTTGTGAATAACAGACAGTGAAAGAAACAGAACTCAAATGAGTTTCTACTTTCTTGAATAAAATCTTGCCGAGGATCTCTCTTTTGAGAAGACGCGGGCATTTTGATCGGAAGACACAGGTTTTCTTTTAGACAGAAAGACAACTGCTGAGGGATTTCTTGTATAGTCGTGATTTGACTTTGTTGAGAAGAACAAACTTTCATGACAAGTTTAGGAATGAAGAGAAAATAAGCAGCTCAAACGATGATGCTATTGCTTATTGCTTTGTTGATTATAGACGAGGGTTCTATCCGAGGAATGGAAAGAAAAAGTCAATCAAGACATTGTTCACGATGAGGAATGATCTCACTGGGAGCGTGGTAGAGAAAAAATGTATTTCTACGCTGGGATAATCTCTGGGGATATGATCAAACCTACATGAATAAGTGCGATTTAAACCAGTGAGATGGAAGCAAACGTTTTTGAGGAATGAAAAAATGCATAAATTATGATATTATGTATGAATGTCATGAATGTTATATGCATGCTAACAATACTGACAAAGACACTAAAGAGGTATTTGGGAAAAGGACCATCACAGTTCGAACAAATACTTAGCAATATCCATGACAATGGTGTTGAGCGTTAGCGATGAAGGATCTGAGTTGCATGCTTTAAACTTTCGGAGAAAGGCGTTCCATTGTCAACTTTGTTGGGAATTCTTTTTGGATAAGAATACCGTCCTTTGATGATTTCTGCTGAGGAGAAGACTTCTGTAGCAGTCGTTTTTATCCTTCGGAGATCGAGACACTTATGGAGAGACTGCTGAAGTTCTTTCCGTGTTTATAGTTCAAAGGAACATTTTGCTTCTTTTTTGTTTCAAAATTTTGAAGTAAAAATTCATTTAAAACTTTTAGTTTCAAAAGTGATTTTCACAATAAAAGCGTTATTTTGCAAAACGAGAATAAAGTAAGGATTGCAAACAAAAGGCCAGGCTCAAATTTATTGATAGAATGGTAATCACCAAAGGCGTGATTCCATGAGCTATTTACAAGAGTTGGAAATGATAATTTATTGGGAAAAGGCTACATTGAAAGTAAATAACCACTATTATCCCTAACAACTTCGAATTCTTACTGTATTTGTTGCTTCAGAAGATTTGATTGAAGATCCGTTGATGGAAGATTCTTGATTGATGTAAGCAATTCGATTGCGCTACTTTGTCATTTTTTTGTATCCTTATTTTTGCCTAGATTTCCTTTTCAGGTTTTCAATCTACCAGGATAATTTTTGTTTATTGTCTCTAATTTTTGCCTGGACCGCCTTTTCAGGTTTTCAATCCACCGAGACGCTCATTTTTGCCTAAGCCGCCCTTTTCGGGTTTTCGACTTACCGAGTTGTTCTTTTGTTTTTTAGACAAAGTATTTCTTGTTGCATCAGCATTCACAGATCTGGGAGTTCATCACCGTCCATGGTTGTGAGAGTCATAGCACCGAGAAGCTTCTTAACAATGTATGGGCCTTCGTAATTAGGAGTCCATTTGCCCCTAGAATCTGGTTGAAAAGACAGAATCTTTTTAAGCACGAGGTCGCCTTCTCGGAATTCACGAGGTCGGACCTTTTTGTCGAAGGCTTTCTTCATCCTTCTTTGATATAGTTGTCCATGACACAGAGCGGTCAGGCGCTTTTCTTCGATTAAGTTCAGCTGGTCGTATCTGCTTTGACACCATTCAGCCTCAGATAACTTAGTTTCCATGAGAACTCTCATTGACGGAATCTCAACTTCTACGGGGAGCACCGCTTCCATGCCGTATACTAGAGAAAAAGGAGTTGCCCCTGTTGAAGTGCGTACCGAAGTACGATACCCATGCAGAGCAAATGGCGACATTCGTGGTCTTTGTAAGTGATGACCATTTTACGATGATCTTTTGATGTTCTTGTTGGCGGCTTCAGCGGCGCCGTTCATCTTTGGCGGTGAGGAGACGAGTTATGGTGCTCGATCTTGAATTCCTCACGCAGTTCTTTCATCATTTTGTTGTTCAAGTTTGATCCATTATGTAATGATCTTGCTTGGAATTCCATATCGGCATATGAGGTTGTTCTTGATGAACCTCACAACCACTTGTCTTGTACGCTGGCGTAAAGACTTCGACCCATTTGGTGAAGTAATCAATAGCCACTAGAATGAGATGTCCGTTGGACGCTTTTGGTTCAATCATCCCAATCATATCAATGCCCCACATGGAGAAAGGCCACGGAGAACGTTGAGTAAAGTTGGTGGCACATGGATCTTATCTCGCTGAGATCGCACTTGTGACATCTTTGGCGTGTTTACGCAATCGGTTCCATCGTTATCAATAGTATCCTGCTCTTAAAATCTTTCCGACATTGCATGCCCATTTGAATGGGTTCCAAGGATCCTTCATGCACTTCATGGACGATCGTATACGCTTCTTGTCATCGGCATCCGAAAGGACCATGTCGAAATTTCTTTTGTACATCACATCTTCATTTAGGAAGAAATTTCTAGAGAGCCTCCTTAGAGTTTTCTTATCCTTGTACGATGCCCCAAGTGGGTACTCTCGTGTTTGAAGGAAACGTTTGATGTCGTGGAACCACGGTTTATCGTCAAGCCGCTTGATTGCAAATACATATGCAGGTCTTTCAAGGCATCTAATGCGGATTCTGGGCATATCATTCCAATCGTTGACTTTGAACATGGAAGATAGAGTAGCCAAGGCGTCTGCCATCCGATTCTGATCTCGAGGGATATGATGCAGTTCAACTTTGTTGAAGAAAGTCAACAAAGCGTCTTGCATAATTCTATAAGGAATTAGACCAAGATGATGAGCCATACTTGTCTTTAATTTGATTGATCACAAGGTGAGTCTCCATATATGTCAAGGATCTTGATCCTCAAGTCGATGGCTTCTTGATACCCATGATACAAGCTTCATATTCTGCGATGTTGTTGGTGCAATCAAATAGCAATCTGGGAAAATGGGATATGAGAACCCGGAGTGATGATGGTGCCCCAATTCCATTGCCAAGACATTAGCGCTCCATCAAAATTAGGCCCCATCTAGATTACGGATCTGGACCTTCTGGGTAGCGGTTGTCGCAATCTTTCATCTTTAAGTACATAACATCCTCAAATGGGAAGTCAAATTTGAGAGATTGATATTCGGGCGGATGATAAGCCAAGTGATCGTGAGAATGCTTCCTTTGACCGCTTTTGGGGTCTGGATGTCATATTCGGATAATAGCATACGCCATCGGCAATTCTCCGGTTAAGGCGCTTCTCAAAGACGTACTTGATCGGATCCATTTTAGAGATTAACCAAGTCGTGTGATTGATCATGTATTGGCGGAGCGTTTTGAAGCCCACACAAAGCGCAACATGTTTTCTCGAGCATGGAGTATGAGTTTCAATCTGTGAACTTTTACTCAAGTAGTAAATAGCATGCTCCTTCTTACGGTGTCATCTTGCCCGTCGTAGCCATGGACTCTTCTAATGCGGTGGGTACATGATTAACGGTCTTCCTTCATTTGGAGGGATCGGATTGGTGGTTACGGCGGTATTCCTTGATCTTGTCAAGCGCTTTTGCAATCGGTCCACACGACCTTTTGATCTTTGCGAGAAGTTTGAATATCGGCCCAGTAGTGGATCATTTGAGAGATGAATGGAGATGTAATTCAATCGCCAAGAAATCCTCTTACTTGCTTTTGTATGTATGTAGGCATTTCTTGAATAGCCTTGACTTTGTCAGTCAACTTCAATACCTCTTTGACTAACGATGAAACCTAGGAGTTTTCGGATCTTACCCCAAAGGTGCACTTGTTAGGGTTCGGATGGAATTTCCTTAGTCGTTGAAACAACTTTAAGTGATACTCTATATGCTCATCTTGATTGTCGGACTTTGCTATCATGTCGTCCACGAGACTTGATCTCTTTGTGCATCAAGTCATGGAAGAGAGTAGTCATCGCCCTTTGGTAAGTTGCGCCTGCATTCTTTAATCAAACGGCATTACTTTGTAGCAAAAAGTGCCCATGGCGTGATGAATGATGTCTTCTCCATGTCTTGGAGCCATTCGATCTGATTGTAACCGAGAAACGTCCCATGAGGGAAAAGACGTTGAATTTTGCGGTCTATCCACTAGCGTGTCAATATCTTGAGGAAGCGGGAAATCGTCTTTCGGACTTGCCTTATTCAGGTCCCGATAGTCGACACACATTCTGACCTTTCCATCTTTTTTGGAGACAGGCACTATGTTGTCGAGTGAAGCTCCGATATTTACTTCTTTTTTGTCTTCTTCAAAACCCAAGTTGATTGCTTCTAGAGGTTCTTTGTGAGGTTGAATGATCCTTTCCTCGTGCTTTAGTAGTCGAGAAATCTCATTTGGGATCTCTTCTTCAACTTCCTCCTCGGCGACTTCACAGGGGATTTCAAAGTTGGGAGAGAGCATAGAGTTATTGCTTTCAATAGATTTGTCCATCTGTTAATCTGCATATTTGATTTATGTTTGATTAATTAACTCCTTATCATCATTTTTTTTTTGAAGAAAGTTAATGTGAATGTGTATGCAGATTAATTTTTTGATTGATTTTTTTTTATTGTGTTTTTTAGGATTATCATTTCCAAGAAAGGGTAAAATGAAAATAAACACAAAGTGTAGAAACAAAACAACGCGTTTTATTTATGATTCACGATATGAAACAGAGCCCTAAAATACAAACTCATTCGTCTTGGGCAAGACAGAGAGAAATTATTTAAAAGCTAAGCCCTATAAAACATCTCTACACTTTGGGCGAAGTGAGAGTTCAAAACAAAAGCAAAGATAAACTACTTAGAACTAGGAGCGTTAGTCCGAACTTCAACGGGTTTCTAGTAGTGACGAACTCCTTGGAAGTCGAGGTACTCTGGTAATTTTCCTTTTGGTTTAACCCTTGAGTAGACTTTGGTCATTGTTTGAGCAGGTTTTGAAGACTCTGGACGATGGACTTTACCTCTCGTGCTGCTAAGGCAGTCTTCTTCCGCTTGATAAACAGATCGAGAAGTATGGGATACAGCATATGTGCTTCCTGTTGATCTTTGTGTTGAATTCTGAGGATGTACCCTCCAATCTTCAGAGTGAAGAGACTCGTTGTCGACGACACTTTCCACTTCGTATCCTGAATCGTATTCTTGATCTTCAGTGATCACGTTGATGTAGTGGTAATCAAGATCTGGTTTAGCAAATTCCACGGGCGTATTAAAGCAAAGATCTTCATTGGGGATCTCGATTTGCTGATTAGATTGAGAAGGCGCAAATTCTTCTTCTGATTGACTAGGGTACTCAAAAGAATCACCCCATCCAGTGGGCTGGATATCTTCGATTCTGATTTTTGAGCTTTCTGGCGCAGTGTATTTCACCATATAGTCAAATTTACCACTGGGTTCTCCCAAGGTATCCCAAACTTCAGAAGGGACAGGTGGATTTTCATGTCGTTGCAGGGACATGTCTTTGAATTGATCAGTCGGCGCGTACAATTCCTCTTGAGACACATATTCAGGGCTGTTTAATTAAGTGCTCCACTCTTCAGATTCAGAGGGATCCTCTTCATCATCTTCAATGGTTACAACGCTAACTTCTTGGAGAACAGGGTTTAAGAAACCCCCACTGTTGAATACTTCTTTGATTGGACGAAGTGCTTCATCCTTGTGCTTGTCTTTGGAGAATACGGGTGTGAACCCGAGTCCGGCTTTTGTTTCGTTCTTGACAGGTTTGATTACATGTCCCCATCCTTCAGCATTGCCACCTTTCATAATCTGTGCCGCTTCTTTATACGAAGAGATAGATGATCTGTTTTTGTTGGTAGATTCATCTTCTAACGGATGCTCGAGGGGATGTGTTCCTTCAATGTCATTAGCTGTGATGAAAGAGAAACTGGACAAATGGCTTACAAGCAAAGCTTGTTCACCGCTGATGGTCACCAACTTTCCATCTACTGTGAATTTTAATTTCTGATGGAGAGTGGAAGTTACTGCTCATGCCTCATGGATCCAAGGTCTTCCTAGTAGACAACTGTAAGTAGCTGGTACATCCATGACTTGGAAAGTGATTTGGAAAGTGTGCAGACCAATTGTCATCAGGAGATCTACTTCCCCAATAACTGACTTTCTTGACCCGTCAAAGGCTCTTACTACTATGTCATTGAACTTCATTGGTGTCCCTTTGTAAGCCAAACGAGCGAGTGTCGTCTTCGGCATTACGTTCAAAGATGAACCAGTATCTACCAATACATTGGACAGGGAATCTGATTGGCAAATCATCGAGATGTGCAAGGCCAAATTGTGATCTTTCCCTTTCTCTAGAAGTTCCTCGTCACTGAAACTTAGATTATTACAAGCTGTTATGTTGGCGACAATACCTCAAACTGAGTGCTGTAGTCACATCATGGTCTACATAGGCTTGGTCTAGTACCTTCATTAAAGCTTCTCGATGAGCTTCAGAGTTGAGGAGCAGAGACAGTATTGAAATCTTGGAAGGAGTCTGCATCAGTTGATCCACGACTCGGTATTCACTTTTCTTGATTAACTTTAGTATCTCATCAAAGTCTGTGTTGACGCTGGCTTTATCAGGAAGACCAACATTTGTGCTTGGGTTAACAACGGGAATCGTTGCAGGATTCTCGGAAGATATGTTAACTGGATTTTGTCTGACAACAGGAACTGCAGGCGGTCTTAGTGGTAATGGAGTATGTACTCGTCCACTTCGTGTCACTCGTCCGATTTCCGTTATATTGACATTAGCTGGAAGAGTAGGCATGGGCTTCTCCTTCCCATCCTCTATCAGAGTTGCATTGTATTAGTAAGGAATTGCTTTGGTAGAACTGTATGGAACAGGACCGGGTAAGCAAATCACCAAAGGAGACTCTGGGGTGCTGGAACTGTTGCATTCAATCTCCACATGTTTGGGTATGTTGAAACAAGGGATGATAACGTTTACTTCGGGATTTTCCGAGTTGATATCTGAGACTAAAAGCTCATGCAGAAAATGCCCTACTGTATTTACGTCATGGTCATCTCTATTTCTGTAGATCTGTAGGTCACCGATATCTAACAATCGCTGAATGTCTGCTTTTATGGTGGGACATCCTTGAATATCTTTGGAGAAGATATGGCAAGCTGCGTAATCGTGCTTAGTGAAGGTGCTCATTGTACTGTATGTTTCATGGAGATGTACCAAGTTTCCTCTGATTAAGTTTACGTCTGTGACAAGGTACCTGTCTGTATTTCTTAGCATCAGATTCACTGAGTGTCCACTATGACTGGGAAGTGGATTTGCTTGCACATTCGGACTTGTATTTCTGAAGGAAAGAAGATTAGATCTCACTAATCTATGTACTTCTGCCTTTAATGCTATGTAATGCTCAAGGTCATGGCCTGGTGCCCCTTGGTGAAAAGGGCAAGATACGTCTGTTTTGTACCACCACGGTAATTTTTCTGGGATTGGAGGTGGTGACCTTGTCTGTATCAGGTTCTTTTCTATTAGCGCAGGGTAAAGTTCTGTGTACGTCATTGGAATTGGGTCGAATTGCGTAACCCGAGGCGTACGGTTTTGATTGTTAAACTGCTGAGCCTGTTGACGAGGCTGTTGAGTTTGTTGATTTTGTTGAAATTGCGGAGCAATTCCTGTGTTTGGACTTGTGTTGACGGCTGGTGCTATGGCAGCTACCTGTCGTTGTTGACTGACATTCTTACGCGGTTTCCCTCGGGATACCATTCCTATGTCATGTTCTTTTTTCTTTGGGAAACTGGTTCCTACCTTCCTAGTTCCACTAGAAGATCCTGCTTCCTTGGTTAGGCGTCCGGTTCGAACCCCTTCTTCTAATCGCATTCCCATGCTCACCATCTCGGTGAAATCTCCAGGGGCGCTAGCGATCATTCGCTCATAGTAGAATGAGCCAAGAGTGTTTAAGAATACCTTAGTCATCTCTTTCTCTTCCAAGGGCGGGTTGACTTGGGCAGCAATTTCCCTCCATCGTTGCGCATATTCTTTGAATGTCTCTCTTTCTTTCTGAGACATGGAGCGGAGTTGGTCCCTATCGGGAGCCATATCCAAGTTGAACTTATATTGCTGTACAAAGGCTTCACCTAAGTCATTGAATGTTTGGATACTTGCGCTGTCTAATCCTATGTACCACTTCAGTGCGGCACCGGTGAGACTATCTTGGAAGTAGTGGATTAACAACTGGTGATCGTCGTTGTATGTAGACATTTTCCTGGCATACATCGTGAGATGACTTTGTGGACAGGAGTTTCCTTTGTACTTTTCAAAGTCAGGGACTTTGAATTTTGCAGGTATTCTTACGCGAGGAACTAAGCACAGATCCTGGGCGTTTTTCCCAAACAATTCCTTCCCTCGAATCGTCTTTATCTCAAGCTGCATTTTGAGGAGTTGTTCCTGGAGATTCTCCATCGAGCCACGGGAATTCGTGTTATTGCCTGGAGTATGGTGAACTTCTTCGTCTATGGTAGCGTGCACTACGGAAGCTGAGTTCGTCATAATTGGTTGAGAAACCGGCATTGTTACTTGTGGAAGAGTTACTCCATGTTGCGGAGTAAATGTAGAGTTTTGCTGCAAAGTAGGTATTTCAAGTGTGGTTGTTTGAGAAGTCGGTTGGCGAAATCCGATGCCAAAGTTGAAAGGCATGCCCCATGGATAGCCTTCTGGCATACTGAAAGGTGAACTACTAACTGCGACAGCTAAAACTGGAGTAGTAGTGTCTTCGAGATCATTGCTTGGTTTTGACTCGATCTGCTTGTTAACTTTTTGCGATAATGAGTTGACCAAAGATGTGAGTCTCTCCACTTCTTCTTGCGTGTTGTTCTTTGTACTAAGTTCAACATTCTCTTGTTCAAATCCTTCCATTACTTTTCTTCTTTTTGATCTTGTATCGTATGTTCGAGTTGGTGTGGACGCGGTCGAAACTCTAAGGCCTGACGACCGATTTCCTATCTGTTCAAACTGTTCAAGCTAAGATCAGACTCTAGACAATAGACTTAAATGCAAAGTATGATGCATGATTATGATTGAAGAAAGATTTCCAAAGAATTTATGCTAAAAAGAGATATTTCTGGCAAATATTTGGATGGAAAACAAATTTATTGATTATTGAAAGAAGATTATAACAATTTGTTTTTTGAGCATTGCTCACACAAATGATAAAATAAATGATAAAATTACAAACTAAATTGAACTAATTAAATATCTTCGTCGGATGAAGATCCAAAGGCTTGATGCGACTTGACTTGAGATTTCCTTCCATAGTGAGCTTTCGATTCACTTTCTCGATTTTTAGCTTGTTAATGACTTTCTTCCACTTGTCGGGAGCGGATCGTTGGTTGTCATTTCTTCAAGCTTTCTCTTCCTTTCCTTGACGTATCTCTGGATTGCGTTATCTTTCTGACGAATCTTCTCATCCTTCTCCATGAGCCATTCATCCTGGAAGTAAAGCGTCTTTTCATGATCCTTGACTTGCTTCTTGAGTTTCTCATTCTCAAGATTAGTCTTAAGGAACTTGTTTTCCAAAGCCTCTTTTTCAAACCTTATTTTGGCCAAAGCTTCTTGGTATTCTCCCATAGTCTCGACGGGAAAAATTGTTAATTTGGAAGCGGTTGAGAACATGGGTTCTTCATAAGCGTAAGGCATTCGAAATTCCTTTGCTCTTTTCTTTACCCAAGAAGTGTAGGTTTCCATGGCTACACAATTCTTTGCCTTACCCTTTTCTTTCTTTCGGATGTGATGCCAAGCTCTGATCATCCTAGCCTTCAATCCTTGGGAATCTTCTCCTTCGTGATAGAAATAACTCTCTACTGTAAAACCAAGAGGTTTACTAGAGTTTGCGTATCCGAGTTGACGTCTTTCCAGGAATGGGTTGTAGTTGATTCCTCCTTTTGTACCGATGAGAGGTACGTTGGAAAATTCTCCACAGCTCTCAATGATTTCCATCTCATTGTCTGCCAAGGTATACCAATGGATATCGTCATTTGTAAGAGACATGAGCCTTCTTGACCAATGCCACTCGTCTTTGTTTTCGCGGAAGATAGGAGATTTAGGCAAGTGTGAGACAATCCATTTGAAAAACCGAGGTACACAACACACGATAGTTCCGTCTCCTTGACGATTTCTATGATGAATAGAGACGTACGTGTCACCAAGCAAAGTGGGAACGAGATTTCCAATCAGAAAGATCCTTATGGCGTTGATATCAACGAAATTTGGGACGTTGGGAAACAACACCAATCCATAGAGGAGTAAAGCTAAAATAGCTTCAAAGGCTACCATACTACCGGCTGCAGAGAATTTGAGAGCCTTCTCCATTAGGAACTTTGAAGTCAGTCCTAAGAGTTTTCCTCTGGTAGTTAGGTTTTTGTCTATCTCAGATTTCTTTAAGTGAGTCATCGTTGCAATGACTGGTGATTTGGGAATGGCTTCCAAACCATTGAAAGGCACTTTGTCCGATACTGAGATGCCTAGGATATGCGCGTACTCTTCCAAAGTAGGCATCAACTGATAATCAGGGAAAGTGAAACAACGATAGACTGGATCGTAAAACTGAACGAAAGTTTTGAGAAGTCCTTCATCAACGTTAGTGTTCAGAAGAGTTAAAAGAGTTCCATAGCGTTTTCTGAAATCCGAGGGATCTTCTACCAAAGATGCTAACTCTTTCAACTTTCCTACATCAGGAATTCTAAAACTGTATCTCTTGGTGAATCTTCCTCTGACGTCCATCACTCTAACCTAAAATATTTTACAAAGAAAAAATCTCTAAATTCTTTGGAAATGGGAAGAGAAATGAAGTTTTTTGAATGAATGAATGCATGAATCGCAAACATGGTTAGTAGTTATACACACGGCAGCGTTGAAGTTACGAGCATGAAGCCAACGATAAGAATCAACGTGGTTAAGTTCTAAGGGCTTATTCATCGTGAAACGGTTCTCGATAATCTGCTCAACACTCCTCTTTGAAATATTATCGGTTGTTGAATACCGATGGTCCAATAATATTTTTCAAGAGAAACTACTTTGATCGTAGTCTCGCATGACAATTACTCTAGGCTTACACCGAATAATATATGCACTACATCCTAAATGGCGGGATGGATTATGTGTTCTACCCAACTCACCTCGTTCCCTTGAAAGCACCATGTCTTCAAATACTTGCTAAACACAAATACTCCCAAGACAACCTCCACGAGAGAGATATTAACCAAGTATTGAGACTTCTCACGTATTAATACCTCCACCTAGATCTTAAAATGTTTCTTAAATCCGGTTAGGATTTCTTTCCATCGATGAAATCGCGAAAACACACAATAAAGAAAAAGACATATGCATAATATGAAAGCTTATCCCTTTCTTTTCTTTTGAAAACAAAAAGCTTGGTGCTCTTGGAGTCACATTTTTTGAAAATCAAAGTTTCAGCGACTCCCAGAGTCGCCATTTTTATTCGCGTTAAAGGTGGCGCTAGAGGATTCGAATATGAATTGATTCTGCGCTCAAAACGATTTACTCTTTTGATTTGTTTATAAAGATGCATGAGCATCAAGCTTTATTATTTTCAACACAAGAAAGATGATTTAATGATTATGAAAAGGGAAAGCATTAATACCCTCAATTGATTTTGATATGCGTAACGACTAGCGCAAACTAGCAACGCATTGGGAGATTCGAGTAAGGGGATTGTTATATAAAGGAATAGATGGAGCACCCTAAATATATATAGTTATCTATAGCTTTATATATGAATATGTTTGATATGTTTGTGTGTTTTTTAATTGCTATTTCTATGATTGGGAAAGTTTCTCCTTTGGGATTTTAAGAATGATAGATTATGTGGGATCCTAGTGTTTGTTATTATTGTGCTCGCAAAGATCATGGATCTTCGCATACATATCCCTAGTGGGAATCGAGCATTTGTAGCTCGGATCTAAAGGGATCTATGGTTTGTTTGGTGCGAGGAGATAGAAATTTGCTCGGCAAGGATGAGACCTTGTGCCTACGTATTCTCAAAAGGATGTTGAGAAAGTCGAGCAATCGTAGTTCCCACTTATGCTAGTGGAAAGCAGCGGGATGTTAGTAAGAGAGCAGAAATGTCATCTTAATGAAAAATGTATCTAATCTATTTCATCACATACATTTTGAAAAGTTTGATTGAAATGAAATCTTTCATCGTAAGTATTAGGTGTTTTGCTTGAGTGTACAAGCGTTACCACTTACATGTTTAAGAAAGATGTTTGAAAAAGATGTTTGAATCTTTTAACTGTAAGTATTGGGTGTTTTGCTTGAGTGTACAAGCATTACCACTTACAATTAAGAGATGTTTTTGTTTGAAAAGAGTTTGAAAAGTTTTTGATGTATGTGATGTGATAGATGAGATACTTCTTCCATAGAGATGATAAATGTCTAAATCTCTAGGAGAAATTGATTGGATTAGGGATGCTTTTAAGAAGCCCATGGGTCCTTGTATTGTAAGCCCAAGAGGAGGCATTCCGAGGGTCATCGAGGGTCCTTGTATGAAGCTCAAGAGGAAGCTATAGGGTATGGTGGCTTTGTCTTTAAAAGGATTTCACCGGAAACCATCCTTTGGAATTAAGAGCAATTTCACGGAAATTATACTCTCGGGTTCTATCCTACGGGTGATTCTTTGTATTGGAAGCCCAATAGGAGGCATTAAGAGATTTCTTGGTCTCTTTCATTGTATGATGCCCAAGAGAAGGCTAAACTCAATGAGGAGTTCTTTTGAACGAAGCCCAAGAGGAGGCTGACTCAGCAGGGGAGTGTTGTCTTATATGAAGCCTAAGCGGAGGCTAAACTCTGTGGGGAGAGTTATCTTGTATAAAGCCCAAGCGGAGGCTACAACTGTGGGGAACCTATTGGTTAGACTAATTGTTATGTTATAATTAGACAGTTGTATAAACAAGTGTGTGTGTGTGTGTGTGTGATATGTATTCATAGGAGTTTATGAAGGAAATATAAACAATGCATGATGTTTATTTACAAGAGTTTATGAAGTAAATATAAACAAGTGTTTGTGGAACGAACGTTTAAAACGAGCGCAACTTGATTATTTACAAGTTTGAATTGTGTACAAAGAAAGATGGATGTACAGAGGAGGATTGGGACTTACACCATAAGGGAGGCCCATTGATTTAAAAGCAGTTTCACGGGGAATAATGCTCCTTTTAATATCAATGGTATTCGATTATATATGCAGAAACAAAAACAAATGATCGAAGTTTATCTGTAAAAGGTATCTGTATTATGTACAGATAAAAGTTGTATGAGTATAAAAGGAATTTGATATGTACAAGGAAAGTATGTATGTACATAAAAGAATGTTTTGTTTGTGTATACACAAGTGAAGTGAAAACAAACGATAGAAGTTTGTCTGTACTTGAGTATAAAAGGTATCTGTATTATGTACAGATAAAAATTGTATGTATCTGAAGAGAGTTTGATATGTACAAAGAAATAATTATGTACATAAAAGAATGTTATGGGACTTACACCGTGAGGGAGGCCCATGATCGATTAAGAAATTCGAGAGAAAACGAATTCGGTTTTATCGTTTAAATCGGATCGATCATGGTAAAAAGACGTAAGTTTGATGAAAAGTTTTGAAGAAATGATTTTGAAAATGTTTTGAAATGTGAGGTTCATTTATGAGAAGTTTTGAAAAGAATCGGAAGTCGAAAGTTTGAAAAATTCACTTTTAGAGGTGTTTTGAAAAGTGTCAAAAGCGTCATTTTCTCGATTAAAACATAATCGATGAAGGTTTTTGAAAATTTTGCACTATCATAAAATAGATGTATTTATTGACAAGTGTACAAAAAATCACCTCAAAATGAGGAGTTTTGATTGGTTAAAAAAATGTTGAAGTTTGTAAGAAAAATGAAAAAAATATGAAAAGCTTTAAAAAAAATGGTCCTTTGGAGAGTTGAACCCATGACCATTGGGGTGGCTACGTGGCACAAAGGACTACGAGCAAGCTGGAAACCGCTGGGACAAGCGTGTTTTTATGTTTGTGAATCAAAACACGTGTAGATAACATATTGGAAAATTTGAATTTAAAAACTCAAGAACACGCGCGAAGCCATGTTCTTCCTCTTTGATTCTCAGATCCTATAATCCATGCTATAATCTTCGTTTCTCAATGAAATTAGATGAAGTAAACATGAAAGTTGCTCGATTTTTCACAAGGAACACGATGGTGGATGTTAATTGTATTTATTTTTGGTCTAACACGATTGGATTTCCAGAAATCGTGAAGAACCCTAGAACTGAAAATTCTAAATTAAATGATGTATGGTTGATGATTTTTTCAATTTGTTTGAGGGTTTATGATCGTGTTAAGTGCAGAAAACAAATGGCCATGAGCTTTTTCATTTAAATGCAAGGAATCATGGGCTTGAAGTTTGAGTTCATACCTGTTCAAGCTGAGATCGAAGGAGGTGTTAGAGTGTTTCCAGAACTTGTTTTGTGATTGCTATAGCATCATCGGCCTATGTGGAAGCTGTAGGAATGGTATGCTTGCTTTGAATCACTTTGAATTACTCCAGCCAAGTCCACCTGCACAGTCTGAAAATGGAAGCTCGATTTTGATGTTAGACATGTTATAGTTGGTTGTTTATGATTTGGATCATCCCTATGATGTTCAGGGATGATGTTTGGATGCTTGGAACACAAGTTAATCAAGCCTAAGATGGAATTCGAAACTTAAGGCAGTTTGTACAAACATAATGACCATGGCATGTAATTCTGAGTTTCAGCTTTGATCATGTTGTTTTTAAGTTCTAGACAAGTTTCAAATGGATATTAGAATACATTAGACACCAATTTGATCAAAGATTTTCCTTAATTTTCAAAAATGCAAGTTTTGGCAATTTTAAACTATGTTACTTGATTTTGAAGAAAGAAGAGAAAAGCATAACTTTGCATTGCTTTGGTGTAGTTTGAACTTGAAAATGATGCTCTATTTATAGGCCAATAGTTCGAAATGTTAGGCACAAGTACAAGGCTTTGTAATTCAAAGATGCCTTAAAGGGCAAGAAAGACTTTTACAAAAGGAAAAATGAAGCTTCCTCTTTTTACCATGTGTGAAAATCACAAATTGATCTTATCTCTTCTCAATTATCTCTAGCTGATATTTATCAGCTCTAAACTCCATTTGGCAAGGTGGCAAGTGTTCTAGAAGAAGAAATCACAAAATGACCTATAAATGTGAAGTTTTGACCTTGAAAAACCATGTTCATGGAGCCTTATGTTTCAATTTCAAAAGTATAGCTAGACTCCATGGATTTGAGAGTTCTTGGACATTTTGGAAAGCTTGTTTCAAGAGCTACAACTTTCATGTTTTGAGTTTTTTCCAATTCAAAGTGGAACTAGATGAAAAAATGCCATGAAGTTTGGAAAAAATAAGAAATTTTAACACAGAAATTTTTCTAAGTGTTGGAACTTTTGACTTTTTGTTGACTTTTCCAAATTCTTTGATTTTTTATGATCATGATGGATCATTTGAAGTATTTTGATGATTGAAAAAGTTTTGTTTTGAAAAATTTGACCAAAAGTCAAAGTTTGACTTTTCTGCGTAGATGAATTTTCATCAAATGTTTCTGAAATTGACTGATGAAGTCTGTGAACTTCTGTGATGTTTTGAATCCAGAAATTAGGTCAAGATGTTGTATCTAAGATATAATTACCAATCTCTATCCAAAAAAAGTCATTTCTTGCTCAAAAAGTCAGAGAATACTCATGCTCGATCAAAACCCTAATTGGTCGATCCTTGATTGATCAATGAGAAAAATTGGATATCTGATGATCAGAGGTTGATGATTTGATCAAGATAGATCAAATGAGGTGAGTAAAACTCAAACCCTAATTGGTTGCCTCTTAAATCAGATGAAAATCTGATGAAACCCTAATTTTGACCTATGAATGCTATACCCGATTAATTCTGTCTGAACTGTTAGTTATGCAATGATGCAAATGTAAGGTGGTATATTAGGTCAAAATTTGGGGTATGACAGATGCCCCTATTTAAGTTTCTTTAACATGAGAGATGAAAATGAATATCTTCGTTTTGATAGGTGTAAAGAGACTTAAATATCAGAATACGCAAATTTTGGACCTAAGATACCAAAAGATGCGAGTGATGCAAAATGATTGTAAAAAGTTTTAACCAGATGATATCAAAGAAATGACATGGTGGGGAAAAACTTGTGAGGATGACTCGATCTGTTTGAGAAAAGAGGACCCTGTTTATTGGGAAACACGCAATATGTCTCGCTGGGGAAAAAGAGATTCACAAAACATGCGAATATCTATTTCATTTTGGGAAACAAAGAGATTACCTTCTGTCAGCCTTGTGACAATGTTCAAGGTAAGTGAAAATGATATTACCAATTTATCAGCCTTGTGATAGTTGTGGTAAGGAGTTCTGAAGATATTACCAATTATCAGCAAAGTGATAACCATAACAAGGTAAATCTTTGAAAAATTTTGTTGAGTATTCAGCTTTGTGAATATCAGACAAATGATGGAAACAGATCTTAAATGAGTTTTGAAGATATTACCAATTATCAGCAAAGTGATAACTACAACAAGGTAAATCTTTGAGATATATTACTGGGTATTCAGCCTTGTGAATAACAGACAGTGAAAGAAACAGAACTCAAATGATTTTCTACTTTCTTGAATAAAATCTTGCCGAGGATCTCTCTTTTGAGAAGACGCGGGCATTTTGATCGGAAGACACAGGTTTTCTTTTAGACATAAAGACAACTGCTGAGGGATTTCTTGTATAGTCGTGATTTGACTTTGTTGAGAAGAACAAACTTTCATGACAAGTTTAGGAATGAAGAGAAAAATAAGCAGCTCAAACGATGATGCTATTGCTTATTTGCTTTGTTGATTATAGACAGGGTTCTATCCAGGAACGAACTGGAAAGAAAAAAGTAAATCAAGACATTGTTCCTGATGAGGAATGATCTCAGCTGGGGAACGTGGTAGAGAGAAAAAAAATGTATTTCTCTGCTTTGGGATAATCTACTGGGGATATGATCAAACCTACATGAATAAGTGCGATTTAAACCAGTGAGATGGAAGCAAACGTTTTTGAGGAATGAAAAAATGCATAAATTATGATATTATGTATGAATGTCATGAATGTTATATGCATGCTAACAATACTTGACAAAGACACTAAAGAGGTATTTGGGAAAAGGACCGCGTCACAGTTCAAACAAATACTTAGCAGTATCCGCAATAATGGTGTTAGACGTTGTTGATGAAGGATCTGAGTTGCATGCTTTAAACTTTCGGAGAAAGGTGTTTCATTGTCAACTTTGTTGGGAATTCTTTTTGGATAAGAATACCGTCCTTTGATGATTTCTGCTGAGGAGAAGACTTCTGTAGCAGTCGTTTTTATCCTTCGGAGATCGAGACACTTATGGAGAGACTGTTGAAGTTCTTTCCGTGTTTATAGTTCAAAGGAACATTTTTGCTTCTTTTTTTGTTTCAAAATTTTGAAGTAAAAATTCATTTAAAACTTTTTTAGTTTCAAAAAGTGATTTTCACAATAAAAAGCGTTATTTTGCAAAACAGAATAAAGTAAGGATTGCAAATAAAAGGCACAAGGCTCAAATTTATTGATAGAATGGTAATCAGCCAAAGGCGTGATTCCATGAGCTATTTACAAGAGTTGGAAATGATAATTTATTGGGAAAAGGCTACATTGAAAGTAAATAACCACTATTATCCCTAACAACTTCGAATTCTTACTGTATTTGTTGCTTCAGAAGATTTGATTGAAGATCCGTTGATGGAAGATTCTTCAGATTGACGAAGTACAGACTGATTGCAGTTACTTTGTCATTTTTTTGTATCCTTATTTTTGCCTAGATTGCCTTTTCAGGTTTTCAATCTACCAGGATAATTTCTGTTTATTGTCTCTAATTTTTGCCTGGACCGCCCTTTCAGGTTTTCAGTCCACCGAGACGCTCATTTTTGCCTAAGCCGCCCTTTTCGGGTTTTCGACTTACCGAGTTGTTCTTTTGTTTTTTTAGACAAAGTATTTCTTGACTGCATCAGCATTCACAGGATGCGGGAGTTCATCACCGTCCATGGTTGTGAGAGTCATAGCACCGCCAGAAAAGCTTCTTTTGACGATGTATGGGCCTTCGTAATTAGGAGTCCATTTGCCCCTAGAATCTGGTTGAAAAGACAGAATCTTTTTAAGCACGAGGTCGCCTTCTCGGAATTCACGAGGTCGGACCTTTTTGTCGAAGGCTTTCTTCATCCTTCTTTGATATAGTTGTCCATGACACAGAGCGGTCAGGCGCTTTTCTTCGATTAAGTTCAGCTGGTCGTATCTGCTTTGACACCATTCAGCCTCAGATAACTTAGTTTCCATGAGAACTCTCATTGACGGAATCTCAACTTCTACGGGGAGCACTGCTTCCATGCCGTATACTAGAGAAAAAGGAGTTGCCCCTGTTGAAGTGCGTACTGAAGTACGATACCCATGCAGAGCAAATGGCAGCATTTCGTGCCAGTCTTTGTAAGTGATGACCATTTTCTGGACGATCTTTTTGATGTTCTTGTTGGCAGCTTCAACGGCGCCGTTCATCTTTGGCCGGTAAGGAGACGAGTTATGGTGCTCGATCTTGAATTCCTCACACAGTTCTTTCATCATTTTGTTGTTCAAGTTTGATCCATTGTCTGTAATGATCTTGCTTGGAATTCCATATCGGCATATGAGGTTGTTCTTGATGAACCTCACAACCACTTGTCTTGTGACGTTGGCGTAAGACGCTGCTTCGACCCATTTGGTGAAGTAATCAATAGCCACTAGAATGAAGCGACGTCCGTTGGACGCTTTTGGTTCAATCATCCCAATCATATCAATGCCCCACATGGAGAAAGGCCACGGAGAACGTTGAGTAAAGTTGGTGGCACATGGATCTTATCTGCGTAGATCTGGCACTTATGACATCTTTTGACGTGTTTACAGCAATCGGATTCCATCGTTATCCAATAGTATCCTGCTCTTAAAATCTTTCTGGACATTGCATGCCCATTTGAATGGGTTCCAAAGGATCCTTCATGCACTTCATGGATGATCGTGTCTGCTTCTTGTCTGTCGACGCATCTGAGCAGGACCATGTCGAAATTTCTTTTGTACATCACATCTTCATTTAGGAAGAAATTTCTAGAGAGCCTCCTTAGAGTTTTCTTATCCTTGTACGATGCCCCAAGTGGGTACTCTCGTGTTTGAAGGAAACGTTTGATGTCGTGGAACCACGGTTTATTGTCGAAGACTGCTTCAGTTGCAAATACATATGCAGGTCTTTCAAGGCATCTAATGCGGATTCTGGGCATATCATTCCAATCGTTGACTTTGAACATGGAAGATAGAGTAGCCAAGGCGTCTGCCATCCGATTCTGATCTCGAGGATATGATGCAGTTCAACTTTGTTGAAGAAAGTCAACAAACGTCTTGCATAATCTCTATAAGGAATTAGACCAGGATGATGAGCTTCATACTTGTCTTTAATTTGATTGATCACAAGGGCTGAGTCTCCATATATGTCAAGGATCTTGATCCTTAAGTCGATGGCTTCTTCGATACCCATGATACAAGCTTTATATTCTGCGATGTTGTTGGTGCAATCAAATAGCAATCTGGCAGAAAATGGGATATGAGAACCTTCGGGAGTGATGATGACTGCCCCAATTCCATTGCCGAAGACATTAACTGCTCCATCAAAAATTAGGCCCCATCTAGATTCTAGATCTGGACCTTCTTCGGGTAGCGGTTCATCGCAATCTTTCATCTTTAAGTACATAACATCCTCGTCTGGGAAGTCAAATTTGAGAGATTGATATTCGCTGAGCGGATGATAAGCCAAGTGATCGGCGAGAATGCTTCCTTTGACCGCTTTTTGAGCGCGGTACTGGATGTCATATTCGGATAATAGCATCTGCCATCGGGCAATTCTCCCGGTTAAGGCAGGCTTCTCAAAGACGTACTTGATCGGATCCATTTTAGAGATTAACCAAGTCGTGTGATTGATCATGTATTGGCGGAGACGTTTTGAAGCCCACACCAAAGCGCAACATGTTTTCTCGAGCATGGAGTAACGAGTTTCACAATCTGTGAACTTTTTACTCAAGTAGTAAATAGCATGCTCCTTCTTACCGGTGTCATCTTGCTGTCCAAGTACGTAGCCCATGGACTCTTCTAGTACGGTAAGGTACATGATTAACGGTCTTCCTTCAACTGGAGGGATCAGTATTGGTGGTTCTGACAGGTATTCCTTGATACTGTCAAACGCTTTTTGGCAATCGGCTGCTGTCCACACGACCTTTTGATCTTTGCGGAGAAGTTTGAATATCGGCCCGCAGGTAGCAGTCATTTGAGAGATGAATCTGGAGATGTAATTCAATCGCCCAAGAAATCCTCTTACTTGCTTTTCTGTATGTGGCGTAGGCATTTCTTGAATAGCCTTGACTTTGCCAGGGTCAACTTCAATACCTCTTTGACTGACGATGAAACCTAGGAGTTTTCCGGATCTTACCCCAAAGGTGCACTTGTTAGGGTTCAGGCGGAGCTGGAATTTCCTTAGTTGTTGAAACAACTTTAAGAGATACTCTATATGCTCATCTTCAGTGTCAGACTTTGCTATCATGTCGTCCACGTAGACTTCGATCTCTTTGTGCATCAAGTCATGGAAGAGAGTAGTCATCGCCCTTTGGTAAGTTGCGCCTGCATTCTTTAATCCAAACGGCATTACTTTGTAGCAAAAAGTGCCCCATGGCGTGATGAATGATGTCTTCTCCATGTCTTCGGGAGCCATTTTGATCTGATTGTAACCAGAGAAACCGTCCATGAAGGAAAAGACGTTGAATTTTGCAGTGCTATCCACTAGCATGTCAATATGCGGAAGAGGGAAATCGTCTTTCGGACTTGCCTTGTTCAGGTCCCGTTAGTCGACACACATTCTGACCTTTCCATCTTTTTTGGAGACAGGCATTATGTTGCCGAGTGAAGCTCCGATATTTACTTCTTTTTTGTCTTCTTCAGAACCCAAGTTGATTGCTTCTAGAGGTTCTTTGTGAGGTTGAATGATCCTTTCCTCGTGCTTTAGTAGTCGAGAAATCTCATCTGGGATCTCTTCTTCAACTTCCTCCTCGGCGACTTCACAGGGGATTTCAAAGTTGGGAGAGAGCATAGAGTTATTGCTTTCAATAGATTTGTCCATCTGTTAATCTGCATATTTGATTTATGTTTGATTAATTAACTCCTTATCATCATTTTTTTTTTGAAGAAAGTTAATGTGAATGTGTATGCAGATTAATTTTTTGATTGATTTTTTTTTATTGTGTTTTTTAGGATTATCATTTCCAAGAAAGGGTAAAATGAAAATAAACACAAAGTGTAGAAACAAAACAACGCGTTTTATTTATGATTCACGATATGAAACAGAGCCCTAAAATACAAACTCATTCGTCTTGGGCAAGACAGAGAGAAATTATTTAAAAGCTAAGCCCTATAAAACATCTCTACACTTTGGGCGAAGTGAGAGTTCAAAACAAAAGCAAAGATAAACTACTTAGAACTAGGAGCGTTAGTCCGAACTTCAACGGGTTTCTAGTAGTGACGAACTCCTTGGAAGTCGAGGTACTCTGGTAATTTTCCTTTTGGTTTAACCCTTGAGTAGACTTTGGTCGTTGTTTGAGCAGGTTTTGAAGACTCTGGACGATGGACTTTACCTCTCGTGCTGCTAAGGCAGTCTTCTTCCGCTTGATAAACAGATCGAGAAGTATGGGATACAACATATGTGCTTCCTGTTGATCTTTGTGTTGAATTCTGAGGATGTACCCTCCAATCTTCAGAGTGAAGAGACTCGTTGTCGACGACACTTTCCACTTCGTATCCTGAATCGTATTCTTGATCTTCAGTGATCACGTTGATGTAGTGGTAATCAAGATCTGGTTTAGCAAATTCCACGGGCGTATTAAAGCAAAGATCTTCATTGGGGATCTCGATTTGCTGATTAGATTGAGAAGGCGCAAATTCTTCTTCTGATTGACTAGGGTACTCAAAAGAATCACCCCATCCAGTGGGCTGGATATCTTCGATTCTGATTTTTGAGCTTTCTGGCGCAGTGTATTTCACCATATAGTCAAATTTACCACTGGGTTCTCCCAAGGTATCCCAAACTTCAGAAGGGACAGGTGGATTTTCATGTCGTTGCAGGGACATGTCTTTGAATTGATCAGTCGGCGCGTACAATTCCTCTTGAGACACATATTCAGGGCTGTTTAATTAAGTGCTCCACTCTTCAGATTCAGAGGGATCCTCTTCATCATCTTCAATGGTTACAACGCTAACTTCTTGGAGAACAGGGTTTAAGAAACCCCCACTGTTGAATACTTCTTTGATTGGACGAAGTGCTTCATCCTTTTGCTTGTCTTTGGAGAATACGGGTGTGAACCCGAGTCCGGCTTTTGTTTCGTTCTTGACAGGTTTGATTACATGTCCCCATCCTTCAGCATTGCCACCTTTCATAATCTGTGCCGCTTCTTTATACGAAGAGATAGATGATCTGTTTTTGTTGGTAGATTCATCTTCTAACGGATGCTCGAGGGGATGTGTTCCTTCAATGTCATTAGCTGTGATGAAAGAGAAACTGGACAAATGGCTTACAAGCAAAGCTTGTTCACCGCTGATGGTCACCAACTTTCCATTTACTGTGAATTTTAATTTCTGATGAAGAGTGGAAGTTACTGCTCCTGCCTCATGGATCCAAGGTCTTCCTAGTAGACAACTGTAAGTAGCTGGTACATCCATGACTTGGAAAGTGATTTGGAAAGTGTGCGGACCAATTGTCATCGGGAGATCTACTTCCCCAATAACTGACTTTCTTGACCCGTCAAAGGCTCTTACTACTATGTCATTGAACTTCATTGGTGTCCCTTTGTAAGCCAAACGAGCGAGTGTCGTCTTCGGCATTACGTTCAAAGATGAACCAGTATCTACCAATACATTGGACAGGGAATCTGATTGGCAAATCATCGAGATGTGCAAGGCCAAATTGTGATCTTTCCCTTTCTCTAGAAGTTCCTCGTCACTGAAACTTAGATTATTACAAGATGTTATGTTGGCGACAATACCTCCAAACTGGTCTGTAGTCACATCATGGTCTACATAGGCTTGGTCTAGTACCTTCACTAAAGCTTCTCGATGAGCTTCAGAGTTGAGGAGCAGAGACAGTATTGAAATCTTGGAAGGAGTCTGCATCAGTTGATCCACGACTCGGTATTCACTTTTCTTGATTAACTTTAGTATCTCATCAAAGTCTGTGTTGACGCTGGCTTTATCAGGAAGACCAATATTTGTGCTTGGGTTAACAACAGGAATCGTTGCAGGATTCTCGGAAGATATGTTAACTGGATTTTGTCTGACAACAGGAACTGCAGGCGGTCTTAGTGGTAATGGAGTATGTACTCGTCCACTTCGTGTCACTCGTCCGATTTCCGTTATATTGACATTAGCTGGAAGAGTAGGCATGGGCTTCTCCTTCCCATCCTCTATCAGAGTTGCATTGTATTGGTAAGGAATTGCTTTGGTAGAACTGTATGGAACAGGACCGGGTAAGCAAATCACCAAAGGAGACTCTGGGGTGCTGGAACTGTTGCATTCAATCTCCACATGTTTGGGTATGTTGAAACAAGGGATGATAACGTTTACTTCGGGATTTTCCGAGTTGATATCTGAGACTAAAAGCTCATGCGGAAAATGCCCTACTGTATTTACGTCATGGTCATCTCTGTTTCTGTAGATCTGTAGGTCACCGATATCTAACAATCGCTGAATGTCTGCTTTTATGGTGGGACATCCTTGAATATCTTTGGAGAAGATATGGCAAGCTGCGTAATCGTGCTTAGTGAAGGTGCTCATTGTACTGTATGTTTCATGGAGATGTACCAAGTTTCCTCTGATTAAGTTTACGTCTGTGACAAGGTACCTGTCTGTATTTCTTAGCATCAGATTCACTGAGTGTCCACTATGACTGGGAAGTGGATTTGCTTGCACATTCGGACTTGTATTTCTGAAGGAAAGAAGATTAGATCTCACTAATCTATGTACTTCTGCCTTTAATGCTATGTAATGCTCAAGGTCATGGCCTGGTGCCCCTTGGTGAAAAGGGCAAGATACGTCTGTTTTGTACCACCATGGTAATTTTTCTGGGATTGGAGGTGGTGACCTTGTCTGTATCAGGTTCTTTTCTATTAGCGCAGGGTAAAGTTCTGTGTACGTCATTGGAATTGGGTCGAATTGCGTAACCCGAGGCGTACGGTTTTGATTGTTAAACTGCTGAGCCTGTTGACGAGGCTGTTGAGTTTGTTGATTTTGTTGAAATTGCGGAGCAATTCCTGTGTTTGGACTTGTGTTGACGGCTGGTGCTATGGCAGCTACCTGTCGTTGTTGACTGACATTCTTACGCGGTTTCCCTCGGGATACCATTCCTATGTCATGTTCTTTTTTCTTTGGGAAACTGGTTCCTACCTTCCTAGTTCCACTAGAAGATCCTGCTTCCTTGGTTAGGCGTCCGGTTCGAACCCCTTCTTCTAATCGCATTCCCATGCTCACCATCTCGGTGAAATCTCCAGGGGCGCTAGCGATCATTCGCTCATAGTAGAATGAGCCAAGAGTGTTTAAGAATACCTTAGTCATCTCTTTCTCTTCCAAGGGCGGGTTGACTTGGGCAGCAATTTCCCTCCATCGTTGCGCATATTCTTTGAATGTCTCTCTTTCTTTCTGAGACATGGAGCGGAGTTGGTCCCGATCGGGAGCCATATCCAAGTTGAACTTATATTGCTGTACAAAGGCTTCACCTAAGTCATTGAATGTTTGGATACTTGCGCTGTCTAATCCCATGTACCACTTCAGTGCGGCACCGGTGAGACTATCTTGGAAGTAGTGGATTAACAACTGGTGATCGTCGTTGTATGTAGACATTTTCCTGGCATACATCGTGAGATGACTTTGTGGACAGGAGTTTCCTTTGTACTTTTCAAAGTCAGGGACTTTGAATTTTGCAGGTATTCTTACGCGAGGAACTAAGCACAGATCCTGGGCGTTTTTCCCAAACAATTCCTTCCCTCGAATCGTCTTTATCTCAAGCTGCATTTTGAGGAGTTGTTCCTGGAGATTCTCCATCGAGCCACGGGGAATTCGTGTTATTGCCTGGAGTATGGTGAACTTCTTCGTCTATGGTAGCGTGCACTACGGGGAGTTCGTCATAATTGGTTGAGAAACCGGCATTGTTACTTGTGGAAGAGTTACTCCATGTTGCGGAGTAAATGTAGAGTTTTGCTGCAAAGTAGGTATTTCAAGTGTGGTTGTTTGAGAAGTCGGTTGGCGAAATCCAATGCCAAAGTTGAAAGGCATGGCCCATGGATAGCCTTCTGGCATACTGAAAGGTGAACTACTAACTGCGACAGCTAAAACTGGAGTAGTAGTGTCTTCTGAGATCGCTGCTTGGTTTTGACCGCTCGATCGCTTGTTAACTTTTGCTGAATGAGTTGACCAAAGATGTGAGTCTCTCCACTTCTTCTTGTGTTGTTCTGTACTACGAAGTTCAACATTCTCTTGTTCAAATCCTTCCATTACTTTTCTTCTTTTTGATCTTGTATCGTATGTTCGAGTTGGCTGTGGACGCGGTCGAGAAACTCTAAGACGCGACAGCTTGGCGATCTTTTCCTATCTGTTCAAACTGTTCAAGCTGAGTTCAGACTCTAGACAATAGACTTAAATGCAAAGTATGATGCATGATTATGATTGTAAAGAAAGATTTCCAAAGAATTTATGCTAAAAAGAGATATTTCTGGCAAATATTTGGATGGAAAACACGAATTTATTGATTATTGAAAGAAGATTACAACAATTTGTTTTTTTTGGAGCATTGCTCACACAAATGATAAAATAAATGATAAAATTACAAACTAAATTGAACTAATTAAATATCTTCGTCGGATGAAGATCCAAAGGCTTGATGCAGCTTCAGCTTCACGATTTCCTTCCATAGTGAGCTTTCAGTTCAGCTTTCTCGATTTTTAGCTTGTTAATGACTTTCTTCCACTTGTCGGGAACGGGATCGCTGGTTGTCATTTCTTCAAGCTTTCTCTTCCTTTCCTTGACGTATCTCTGGATTGCGTTATCTTTCTGACGAATCTTCTCATCCTTCTCCATGAGCCATTCATCCTGGAAGTAAAGCGTCTTTTCATGATCCTTGACTTGCTTCTTGAGTTTCTCATTCTCAAGATTAGTCTTAAGGAACTTGTTTTCCAAAGCCTCTTTTTCAAACCTTATTTTGGCCAAAGCTTCTTGGTATTCTCCCATAGTCTCGACGGGAAAAATTGTTAATTTGGAAGCGGTTGAGAACATGGGTTCTTCATAAGCGTAAGGCATTCGAAATTCCTTTGCTCTTTTCTTTACCCAAGAAGTGTAGGTTTCCATGGCTACACAATTCTTTGCCTTACCCTTTTCTTTCTTTCGGATGTGATGCCAAGCTCTGATCATCCTAGCCTTCAATCCTTGGGAATCTTCTCCTTCGTGATAGAAATAACTCTCTACTGTAAAACCAAGAGGTTTACTAGAGTTTGCGTATCCGAGTTGACGTCTTTCCAGGAATGGGTTGTAGTTGATTCCTCCTTTTGTACCGATGAGAGGTACGTTGGAAAATTCTCCACAGCTCTCAATGATTTCCATCTCATTGTCTGCCAAGGTATACCAATGGATATCGTCATTTGTAAGAGACATGAGCCTTCTTGACCAATGCCACTCGTCTTTGTTTTCGCGGAAGATAGGAGATTTAGGCAAGTGTGAGACAATCCATTTGAAAAACAGAGGTACACAACACACGATAGTTCCGTCTCCTTGACGATTTCTATGATGAATAGAGACGTACGTGTCACCAAGCAGAGTAGGAACGGGATTTCCAATTAGAAATATCCTTATGGCGTTGATATCAACGAAATTTAGGACGTTGGGAAACAACACCAATCCATAGAGGAGTAAAGCTAAAATAGCTTCAAAGGCTACCATACTACCGGCTGCAGAGAATTTGAGAGCCTTCTCCATTAGGAACTTTGAAGTCAGTCCTAAGAGTTTTCCTCTGGTAGTTAGGTTTTTGTCTATCTCAGATTTCTTTAAGTGAGTCATCGTTGCAATGACTGGTGATTTGGGAATGGCTTCCAAACCATTGAAAGGCACTTTGTCCGATACTGAGATGCCTAGGATATGCGCGTACTCTTCCAAAGTAGGCATCAACTGATAATCAGGGAAAGTGAAACAACGATAGACTGGATCGTAAAACTGAACGAAAGTTTTGAGAAGTCCTTCATCAACGTTAGTGTTCAGAAGAGTTAAAAGAGTTCCATAGCGTTTTCTGAAATCCGAGGGATCTTCTACCAAAGATGCTAACTCTTTCAACTTTCCTACATCAGGAATTCTAAAACTGTATCTCTTGGTGAATCTTCCTCTGACGTCCATCACTCTAACCTAAAATATTTTACAAAGAAAAAAATCTCTAAATTCTTTGGAAATGGGAAGAGAAATGAAGTTTTTTTTTGAATGAATGAATGCATGAATGCGGCAAACATGGTAAGTAGTTATACACACGGGCAAGCGTTCGAAGTTATGAGCATGAAGCCAACGATAAGAATCAACGTGGTTAAGTTCTAAGGGCTTATTCATCTATGAAACGGGTTCTACTGATAATACAGGCTCAACACTCCTCTTTGAAATATTATCGGATTTGTTGAATACTCGATGGTCCAATAATATTTTTCAAGAGAAACTCGCCTGATCGTAGTCTCGCATGACAATTACTCTAGGCTTACACCCGAATAATATATGCACTACATCCTAAATGGCCAGGATGGGTTATGTGTTCTACAACCAACTCAGCTTCTCAAGTTCCCTTGAAAGCACCATGTCTTCGCAAATACTTGCTAAACACAAATACTCCCAAGACAACCTCCACTGAGAGAGAGATATTAACTTCGTAAGTATTGATACTTCTCACGTATTAATACCTCCACCTAGATCTTAAAAATGTTTCTTAAATCCGGGTTAGGATTTCTTTCCATCAGATGAAATCGCGAAAACACACAATAAAGAAAAAAAGACATATGCATAATATGAAAGCTTATCCTCTTTCTTTTCTTTTTGAAAACAAAAAAAGCTTGGTGCTCTTGAGCAGAGTCACATTTTTTTTTTGAAAATCAAAGTTTCAGCGTACTCCCCAGCAGAGTCGCCATTTTTTCTGTTCGCGTTAAAAGGTGACGCGCTAGAGGATTCGAATATGAATTCAGATTCTCTGGCTCGAAACGATTTACTCTTTTGATTTGTTTATAATGATGTCGCGAGCATCAAGCTTTATTATTTTCAACACAAGAAAGATGATTTAATGATTATGAAAAAGGGGAAAGCTGTTAATACCCTCAATTGATTTTGATATGCGTAACGACTAGCGCAAACTAGACGCAACGCATTGGGGAGATTCTGAGTAAGGGGGATTGTTATATAAAGGGAATAGATGGAGCACCCTAAATATATATAGTTATCTATAGCTTTATATATGAATATGTTTGATATGTTTGTGTGTTTTTTAATTGCTATTTCTATGATTGGGAAAGTTTCTCCTTTGGGATTTTAAGAATGATAGATTATGTGGGATCCTAGTGTTTATTATTATTGTGCTCAAAGATCCGTGGATCTTCATACATATCCTAGTGGGAATCGAGCATTTGTAGCTCGGATCTAAAGGGATCTATGGTTTGTTTGGTCTGAGGGAGATAGAAATTTGCTCGGCAAGGATAAGACCTTGTGCCTACGTATTCTGAAAAGGATGTTGAGAAAGTCAGAGCAATCGTAGTTCCCACTTATGCTAGTGGAAAGCAACGGGATGTTAGTAAGAGACAGACAAATGTCATCTTAATGAAAAATGTATCTAATCTATTTCATCACATACATTTTTGAAAAGTTTGATTGAAATGAAATCTTTCATCGTAAGTATTAGGTGCTTTGCTCGAGTGTACAAGCGTTACCACTTACATGTTTAAGAAAGATGTTTTGAAAAAGGTGTTTGAATCTTTTAACTGTAAGTATTGGGTGTTTTACTTGAGTGTACAAGCATTACCACTTACAATTAAGAGATGTTTTTGTTTGAAAAGAGTTTGAAAAGTTTTTGACTGTATGTGATGTGATAGATTAGATATTTCTTCCATAGAGATGATAAATGTCTAAATCTCTAGGAGAAATTGGTTGGATTAGGGGATGCTTTTAAGAAGCCCATGGGTCCTTGTATTGTAAGCCCAAGAGGAGGCATTCCGAGGGTCATCGAGGGTCCTTGTATGAAGCTCAAGAGGAAGCTATAGGGTATGGCTGGCTTTGTCTTTAAAAGGGATTTCACCGGGAAACCATCCTTTCGAATTAAGAGCAATTTCACCGGAAATTATACTCGTGGTTCTATCCTAACGCTGGTGATTCTTTGTATTGGAAGCCCAATAGGAGGTCATTAAGAGATTTCTTGGTCTCTTTCATTGTATGATGCCCAAGAGAAGGCTAAACTCAATGAGGAGTTCTTTGAGCGAAGCCCAAGAGGAGGCTGACTCAGCAGGGGAGTGTTGTCTTATATGAAGCCTAAGCGGAGGCTAAACTCTGTGGGGAGAGTTATCTTGTATAAAGCCCAAGCGGAGGCTACAACTGTGGGGAACCTATTGGTTAGACTAATTGTTATGTTATAATTAGACAGTTGTATAAACAAGTGTGTGTGTGTGATATGTATTCATAGGAGTTTATGAAGGAAATATAAACAATGCATGATGTTTATTTACAAGAGTTTATGAAGGAAATATAAACAAGTGTTTGTGGAACGAACGTTTAAAACGAGCGCAACTTGATTATTTACAAGTTTGAATTATGTACAAGGATGTAAATATGTACACGAACGAGTATTTATGTACAAAGAAAGATGGATGTACAGAGGAGGATTGGGACTTACACCATAAGGGAGGCCCATTGATTTAAAAGCAGTTTCACGGGGAATAATGCTCCTTTTAATATCAATGGTATTCAGTGTATATGTACAGACGAAACAAAAACAAATGATCGAAGTTTATCTGTAAAAGGTATCTGTATTATGTACAAATAAAAGTTGTATGAGTATAAAAGGAATTTGATATGTACAAGGAAAGTATGTATGTACATAAAAGAATGTTTTGTTTGTGTATACACAAGTGAAGTGAAAACAAACGATAGAAGTTTGTCTGTACTTGAGTATAAAAGGTATATGTATTATGTACAGATAAAAATTGTATGTATCTGAAGAGAGTTTGATATGTACAAAGAAATAATTATGTACATAAAAGAATGTTATGGGACTTACACCGTGAGGCAGGCCCATGATCGATTAAGAAATTCGAGAGAAAACGAATTCAGTTTTATCGTTTAAATCGGATCGATCATGGTAAAAAGACGTAAGTTTGATGAAAAGTTTTGAAGAAATGATTTTGAAAATGTTTTGAAATGTGAGGTTCATTTATGAGAAGTTTTGAAAAGAATCGGAAGTCGAAAGTTTGAAAAATTCACTTTTTAGAGGTGTTTTGAAAAGTGTCAAAAGCGTCGTTTTCGGCTCGATTAAAACATAACCAGATGAAGGTTTTTTTCTGAAAATTTTTGCACTATCATAAAATAGATGTATTTATTGACAAGTGTACAAAAAATCACCTCAAAATGAGGAGTTTTGATTGGTTAAAAAAATGTTGAAGTTTGTAAGAAAAATGAAAAAAATATGAAAAGCTTTAAAAAAAATGGTCCTTTGGAGAGTTGAACCCATGACCATTGGGGTGGCTACGTGGCACAAAGGACTACGAGCAAGCTGGAAACCGCTGGGACAAGCGTGTTTTTATGTTTGTGAATCAAAACACGTGTAGATAACATATTGGAAAATTTGAATTTAAAAACTCAAGAACACGCGCGAAGCCATGTTCTTCCTCTTTGATTCTCAGATCCTATAATCCATGCTATAATCTTCGTTTCTCAATGAAATTAGATGAAGTAAACATGAAAGTTGCTCGATTTTTCACAAGGAACACGATGGTGGATGTTAATTGTATTTATTTTTGGTCTAACACGATTGGATTTCCAGAAATCGTGAAGAACCCTAGAACTGAAAATTCTAAATTAAATGATGTATGGTTGATGATTTTTCAATTTGTTTGAGGGTTTATGATCGTGTTAAGTGCGAAAACAAATGGCCATGAGCTTTTCATTTAAATGCAAGGAATCATGGGCTTGAAGTTTGAGTTCATACTGTTCAAGTGAGATCGAAAGAGGTGTTAGAGTGTTTCGAACTTGTTTTGTGATTGCTATAGCATCATCGGCCTATGTGAAGTGAGGAATGGTCCGCTTGCTTTGAATCACTTTGAATTACTCCAGCCAAGTCCACCGCATCGAAAATGGAAGCTCTATTTTGATGTTAGACATGTTACAGTTGGTTGTTTATGATTTGGATCATCCCTATGATGTTCGGGATGATGTTTGGATGCTTGGAACAAGTTAATCAAGCCTAAGATGGAATTCAAACTTAAGGCGTTTGTACAAACATAATGACCATGGCATGTAATTCGAGTTTCAGCTTTGATCATGTTGTTTTAAGTTCTAGACAAGTTTCAAATGGATATTAGAATACATTACACACCAATTTGATCAAAGATTTTCCTTAATTTTCAAAATGCAAGTTTTGGCAATTTTAAACTATGTTACTTGATTTTGAAGAAAAAGAGAAAGCATAACTTTGCATTGCTTTGGTGTAGTTTGAACTTGAAAATGATGCTCTATTTATAGGCCAATAGTTCTGAAATGTTAGGCACAAGTACAAGGCTTTGTAATTCAAAGATGCCTTAAAGGGCAAGAAAGACTTTTACAAAAGGAAAAAGGAAGCTTCCTCTTTTTACCATGTGTGAAAATCACAAATTGATCTTATCTCTTCTCAATTATCTCTAGCTGATATTTATCAGCTCTAAACTCCATTTGGCAAGGTGCTAGAAGAAGAAATCACAAAATGACCTATAAATGTGAAGTTTTGACCTTGAAAAACCATGTTCATGGAGCCTTATGTTTCAATTTCAAAAGTATAGCTAGACTCCATGGATTTGAGAGTTCTTGGATATTTTGGAAAGCTTGTTTCAAGAGCTACAACTTTCATGTTTTGTGTTTTTTCCAATTCAAAGTGGAACTAGATGAAAAAATGCCATGAAGTTTGGAAAAAATAAGAAATTTTAACACTTAGAAATTTTTCGAAGTGTTGGAACTTTTGACTTTTTGTTGACTGTTCCAAATTCTTTGATTTTTTATGATCATGATGGATCATTTAAAGTATTTTGATGATTGAAAAAGTTTTGTTTTGAAAAATTTGACCAAAAGTCAAAGTTTGACTTTTCTGTGCAGATGAATTTTCATCAAATGTTTCTGAAATTGACTGATGAAGTCTGTGAACTTCTGTGATGTTTTGAATCCAGAAATTAGGTCAAGATGTTGTATCTAAGATATAATGACCAATCTCTATCCAAAAAAGTCATTTCTTGCTCAAAAAGTCAGAGAATACTCATGCTCGATCAAAACCCTAATTGGTCGATCCTTGATTGATCAATGAGAAAAATTGGATATCTGATGATCAGAGGTTGATGATTTGATCAAGATAGATCAAATGAGGTGAGTAAAACTCAAACCCTAATTGGTTGCCTCTTAAATCAGATGAAAATCTGATGAAACCCTAATTTTGACCTGTGAATGCTATACCCGATTAATTCTGTCTGAACTGTTAGTTATGCAATGATGCAAATGTAAGGTGGTATATTAGGTCAAAAATTGGGGTATGACAGATGCCCCTATTTAAGTTTCTTTAACCTGAGAGATGAAGATGAATATATTCGTTTTGATAGGTGTAAAGAGACTTAAATATCAGAATACGCAAATTTTGGACCTAAGATACCAAAAGATGCGAGTGATGCAAAATGATTGTAAAAAGTTTTAACCAGATGATATCAAAGAAATGACATGGTGGGGAAAAACTTGTGAGGATGACTCGATCTGTTTGAGAAAAGAGGACCCTGTTTATTGGGAAACACGCAATATGTCTCGCTGGGGAAAAAGAGATTCACAAAACATGCGAATATCTATTTCATTTTGGGAAACAAAGAGATTACCTTCTGTCAGCCTTGTGACAATGTTCAAGGTAAGTGAAAATGATATTACCAATTTATCAGCCTTGTGATAGTTGTGGTAAGGAGTTCTGAAGATATTACCAATTATCAGCAAAGTGATAACCATAACAAGGTAAATCTTTGAAAAATTTTGTTGAGTATTCAGCTTTGTGAATATCAGACAAATGATGGAAACAGATCTTAAATGAGTTTTGAAGATATTACCAATTATCAGCAAAGTGATAACTACAACAAGGTAAATCTTTGAGATATATTACTGGGTATTCAGCCTTGTGAATAACAGACAGTGAAAGAAAAAGAACTCAAATGAGTTTCTACTTTCTTGAATAAAATCTTGCCGAGGATCTCTCTTTTGAGAAGACGCGGGCATTTTGATCGGAAGACACAGGTTTTCTTTTAGACATAAAGACAACTGCTGAGGGATTTCTTGTATAGTCGTGATTTGACTTTGTTGAGAAGAACAAACTTTCATGACAAGTTTAGGAATGAAGAGAAAAATAAGCGGCTCAAACGATGATGCTATTGCTTATTTGCTTTGTTGATTATAGACAGGGTTCTATCCAGGAACGAACTGGAAAGAAAAAAGTAAATCAAGACATTGTTCCTGATGAGGAATGATCTCAGCTGGGGAACGTGGTAGAGAGAAAAAAAAAGTATTTCTCTGCTTTGGGATAATCTACTGGGGATATGATCAAACCTACATGAATAAGTGTGATTTAAACCAGTGAGATGGAAGCAAACGTTTTTGAGGAATGCAAAAATGCATAAATGATGATATTATGTATGAATGTCATGAATGTTATATGCATGCTAACAATACTTGACAAAGACACTAAAGAGGTATTTGGGAAAAGGACCGCGTCACAGTTCAAACAAATACTTAGCAGTATCCGCAATAATGGTGTTAGACGTTGTTGATGAAGGATCTGAGTTGCATGCTTTAAACTTTCGGAGAAAGGTGTTTCATTGTCAACTTTGTTGGGAATTCTTTTTGGATAAGAATACCGTCCTTTGATGATTTCTGCTGAGGAGAAGACTTCTGTAGCAGTCGTTTTTATCCTTCGGAGATCGAGACACTTATGGAGAGACTGTTGAAGTTCTTTCCGTGTTTATAGTTCAAAGGAACATTTTTGCTTCTTTTTTTGTTTCAAAATTTTGAAGTAAAAATTCATTTAAAACTTTTTTAGTTTCAAAAAGTGATTTTCACAATAAAAAGCGTTATTTTGCAAAACAGAATAAAGTAAGGATTGCAAATAAAAGGCACAAGGCTCAAATTTATTGATAGAATGGTAATCAGCCAAAGGCGTGATTCCATGAGCTATTTACAAGAGTTGGAAATGATAATTTATTGGGAAAAGGCTACATTGAAAGTAAATAACCACTATTATCCCTAACAACTTCGAATTCTTACTGTATTTGTTGCTTCAGAAGATTTGATTGAAGATCCGTTGATGGAAGATTCTTCAGATTGACGAAGTACAGACTGATTGCAGTTACTTTGTCATTTTTTTGTATCCTTATTTTTGCCTAGATTTCCTTTTCAGGTTTTCAATCTACCAGGATAATTTTTGTTTATTGTCTCTAATTTTTTCCTGGACCGCCCTTTCAGGTTTTCAGTCCACCGAGACGCTCATTTTTGCCTAAGCCGCCCTTTTCGGGTTTTCGACTTACCGAGTTGTTCTTTTGTTTTTTTAGACAAAGTATTTCTTGACTGCATCAGCATTCACAGGATGCGGGAGTTCATCACCGTCCATGGTTGTGAGAGTCATAGCACCGCCAGAAAAGCTTCTTTTGACGATGTATGGGCCTTCGTAATTAGGAGTCCATTTGCCCCTAGAATCTGGTTGAAAAGACAGAATCTTTTTAAGCACGAGGTCGCCTTCTCGGAATTCACGAGGTCGGACCTTTTTGTCGAAGGCTTTCTTCATCCTTCTTTGATATAGTTGTCCATGACACAGAGCGGTCAGGCGCTTTTCTTCGATTAAGTTCAGCTGGTCGTATCTGCTTTGACACCATTCAGCCTCAGATAACTTAGTTTCCATGAGAACTCTCATTGACGGAATCTCAACTTCTACGGGGAGCACTGCTTCCATGCCGTATACTAGAGAAAAAGGAGTTGCCCCTGTTGAAGTGCGTACTGAAGTACGATACCCATGCAGAGCAAATGGCAGCATTTCGTGCCAGTCTTTGTAAGTGATGACCATTTTCTGGACGATCTTTTTGATGTTCTTGTTGGCAGCTTCAACGGCGCCGTTCATCTTTGGCCGGTAAGGAGACGAGTTATGGTGCTCGATCTTGAATTCCTCACACAGTTCTTTCATCATTTTGTTGTTCAAGTTTGATCCATTGTCTGTAATGATCTTGCTTGGAATTCCATATCGGCATATGAGGTTGTTCTTGATGAACCTCACAACCACTTGTCTTGTGACGTTGGCGTAAGACGCTGCTTCGACCCATTTGGTGAAGTAATCAATAGCCACTAGAATGAAGCGACGTCCGTTGGACGCTTTTGGTTCAATCATCCCAATCATATCAATGCCCCACATGGAGAAAGGCCACGGAGAACGTTGAGTAAAGTTGGTGGCACATGGATCTTATCTGCGTAGATCTGGCACTTATGACATCTTTTGACGTGTTTACAGCAATCGGATTCCATCGTTATCCAATAGTATCCTGCTCTTAAAATCTTTCTGGACATTGCATGCCCATTTGAATGGGTTCCAAAGGATCCTTCATGCACTTCATGGATGATCGTGTCTGCTTCTTGTCTGTCGACGCATCTGAGCAGGACCATGTCGAAATTTCTTTTGTACATCACATCTTCATTTAGGAAGAAATTTCTAGAGAGCCTCCTTAGAGTTTTCTTATCCTTGTACGATGCCCCAAGTGGGTACTCTCGTGTTTGAAGGAAATGTTTGATGTCGTGGAACCACGGTTTATTGTCGAAGACTGCTTCAGTTGCAAATACATATGCAGGTCTTTCAAGGCATCTAATGCGGATTCTGGGCATATCATTCCAATCGTTGACTTTGAACATGGAAGATAGAGTAGCCAAGGCGTCTGCCATCCGATTCTGATCTCGAGGGATATGATGCAGTTCAACTTTGTTGAAGAAAGTCAACAAACGTCTTGCATAATCTCTATAAGGAATTAGACCAGGATGATGAGCTTCATACTTGTCTTTAATTTGATTGATCACAAGGGCTGAGTCTCCATATATGTCAAGGATCTTGATCCTTAAGTCGATGGCTTCTTCGATACCCATGATACAAGCTTCATATTCTGCGATGTTGTTGGTGCAATCAAATAGCAATCTGGCAGAAAATGGGATATGAGAACCTTCGGGAGTGATGATGACTGCCCCAATTCCATTGCCGAAGACATTAACTGCTCCATCAAAAATTAGGCCCCATCTAGATTCTAGATCTGGACCTTCTTCGGGTAGCGGTTCATCGCAATCTTTCATCTTTAAGTACATAACATCCTCGTCTGGGAAGTCAAATTTGAGAGATTGATATTCGCTGAGCGGATGATAAGCCAAGTGATCGGCGAGAATGTTTCCTTTGACCGCTTTTTTAGCGTGGTACTGGATGTCATATTCGGATAATAGCATCTGCCATCGGGAAATTCTCCCGGTTAAGGCAGGCTTCTCAAAGACGTACTTGATCAGATCCATTTTAGAGATTAACCAAGTCGTGTGATTGATCATGTATTGGCGGAGACGTTTGAAGCCCACACCAAAGCGCAACATGTTTTCTCGAGCATGGAGTAACGAGTTTCACAACTGTGAACTTTTACTCAAGTAGTAAATAGCATGCTCCTTCTTACCGGGTCATCTTGCTTCAAGTACGTGAGCCATGGACTCTTCTAGACGGTAAGGTACATGATTAACGGCCTCTCCTTCAACCTTGAGGGATCAGATCGGTGGTTCGAAGGTACTTCCGATAATGTCAAAGCTTTTTGAATCTCTGTCCACACAACCTTTTGATCTTTGGGAAAGTTTGAATATCGGTGGTGTGACCCTTTTTGAGAGATGAATCATTTGAAGTAGATGATTGAATTCAAATTTGACCAAAGTCAAATTTCTTTACTTGACTTTTTTCGATATGATGGGTGAAGTGATGTAATTTGTTTGAATAGACCAATCATCCATTTGCTCAAAAGTCGAGTAATGCTCGATCAAAACCTCTTTGATATGATCGATGAAATCCTGAGATGAGTTTTGGATCGATGACCCCTAATGCTTGGGTTCCAAATGTAAGGTGGTATATTAGGTCAAAAATTGGGGTATGACACATCCTTATCTAGATTAGTTACTCGAATGAATTTTAGAGATGGTATTTTTCGGTACTATTTTTAGAAATGAAAAGTTTATTTTGTTAAAAATATTTTTACTTTTCTATTTATCTCATTTGAAAAAATTAAATAAATAATAGATTGTATTTTTAATTAAATTTGAAAAAAATTAAGTGCGGATGCACGGATATCTTAGATATTTGAAACAATTTGTTTTTTTTTTAAAATGTAAATATAAAAATAAACAAAATTAAGTTAAATGTAAGAAAATTAATTAATTTTTTTTTACTGTGGATGCATTTTAAATTTACCTTTGTGAGTTTTAGTTGATTATATATAAAAATGTTCGTACATAATTTAGCTTATGGATTTGATAGTACCAAATATATTTGCAACATAATATTCTATCTAAAATATTTTGAATGAATTAAAATGCTGAATTTATGAATACAAGTATTTTTAAGGATCATATAGTTTATTTTTTATTTCCATTAAAAAAATAAATCCTGGTTTATGGATTTGATAGCACCAAATATATTTGCAACATAATATTCTATCTAAAATATTTCCAATGAGTTAAAATGCTGACTTTATGAATAAAGTATTTTTAAAGGTGATGTAGTTTATTTTTTTATCTCCATTAAAAAAAGAAATTAGATTTCTATCTTTAAAATATTTAGTGTATCAATTTTCATGATAAAGTATTATTTAATCAACCAAAAAACCCACAGTTTCAACTAAAAACACATTAGGCCCCTTTGTGGATGGAATAGTACCGACCTACAAAGAACGATGTACTATATGCAAGTGTTTCCCCTTCTAAAAACAATTATCCATAGAAGTGGCGCTGGGGAGATTAACAAAAAAAATTTGGTTATTTGAAAAAGTATGCAATCCTAAGACACAAAGATGGAACCTACAACTAGTACCTCTTCTTCATTCTTAAAATAAGACACAATATGGTTAGTAGAAATCTTCTCACAAAAACACATAGACACAATCCTAAAAGAAAAAACCATTCATAATATAACTATTTAAAGCATAAAAATCTCAATTCTTAGATAGATGCTAATATATGCATAGATAAGTTGACTGGATTAACTTTAAAAATATTGCTCCATCCTTATCTAGATTAGTTACTCGAATGAATTTTAGAGATGGTATTTTTCGGTACTGTTTTTAGAAATGAAAAGTTTATTTTGTTAAAAATATTATTATTTTTCTATTTATCTCATTTCAAAAAATTAAATAAATAATAGATTGTGTTTTTAATTAAATTTGAAAAAAATTAAGTGCGGATGCACGGATATCTTATATATTTGAAACAATTTGTTTTTTTTTTAAATGTAAATATAAAAGTAAACAAAATTAAGTTATATGTAAGAAAATTAATTAATTTTTTTTACTGTGGATGCATTTTAAATTTACCTTTGTGAGTTTTAGTTTATTATATATACAAATGTTCGTACATAATTTAGCTTATGGATTTGATAGTACCAAATATATTTGCAACATAATATTCTGTCTAAAATATTTTGAATGAATTAAAATGCTGAATTTATGAATACAAGTATTTTTAAGGATCATATAGTTTATTTTTTATTTCCATTAAAAAAATAAATCCTGGTTTATGGATTTGATAGGACCAAATATATTTGCAACATAATATTCTATCTAAAATATTTCCAATGAGTTAAAATGCTGACTTTATGAATAAAGTATTTTTAAAGGTGATATAGTTTATTTTTTTTATCTCCATTAAAAAAATAAATTAAATTTCTATCTTTAAAATATTTAGTGTATCAATTTTCATGATAAAGTATTATTTAATCAACAAAAAAACCCACAGTTTCAACTAAAGAACACATTAGGCCCCTTTGTGGATGGAATAGTTCCGGCCTACAAAGAACGATGTACTATATGCAAGTGTTTCCCCTTCTAAAAACAATTATCCATAGAAGTGGCGCTGGGGAGATTAACAACAAAATTTGGTTGCTTGAAAAAGTATGCAATCCTAAGACACAAAGATGGAACCTACAACTAGTACCTGTTCTTCATTCTTAAAATAAGACACAATATGGTTAGTAGAGATCTTCTCACAAAAACGCATAGACACAATCCTAAAAGAAAAAACCATTCATAATATAACTATTTAAAGCATAAAAATCTCAATTCTTAGATAGATGCTAATATATGCATAGATAAGTTGACTGGATTAACTTTAGAAATATTGCTCCATCCTTATCTAGATTAGTTACTCGAATGAATTTTAGAGATAGTATTTTTCGGTACTGTTTTTAGAAATGAAAAGTTTATTTTGTTAAAAATATTATTATATTTCTATTTATCTCATTTCAAAAAATTAAATAAATAATAGATTGTGTTTTTAATTAAATTTGAAAAAAATTAAGTGCGGATGCACGAATATCTTAGATATTTGAAACAATTTGTTTTTTTTTTTTAAATGTAAATATAAAAATAAACAAAATTAAGTTATATGTAAGAAAATTAATTTTTTTTTTTTTACTGTGGATGCATTTTAAATTTACCTTTGTGAGTTTTAGTTGATTATATATAAAAATGTTCGTACATAATTTAGCTTATGGATTTGATAGTACCAAATATATTTGCAACATAATATTCTATCTAAAATATTTTGAATGAATTAAAATGCTAAATTTATGAATACAAGTATTTTTAAGGTTCATATAGTTTATTTTTTATTTCCATTAAAAAAATAAATCCTGGTTTATGGATTTGATAGCACCAAATATATTTGCAACATAATATTCTATCTAAAATATTTCCAATGAGTTAAAATGCTGACTTTATGAATAAAGTATTTTTAAAGGTGATATAGTTTTTTTTTTATCTCCATTAAAAAAAGAAATTAGATTTCTATCTTTAAAATATTTAGTGTATCAACATTCATGATAAAATATTATTTAATCAACCAAAAAATCCACAGTTTCAACTAAAGAACACATTAGGCCCCTTTGTGGATGGAATAGTACCGGCCTACAAAGAACGATGTACTATATGCAAGTGTTTCCCTTTCTAAAAACAATTATCCATAGAAGTGGCGCTGGGGAGATTTACAAACAAAATTTGGTTGCTTGAAAAAGTATGCAATCCTAAGACACAAAGATGGAACCTACAACTAGTACCTGTTCTTCATTCTTAAAATAAGACACAATATGGTTAGCAGAAATGAAAAAATCTTCTCACAAAAACACATAGACACAATCCTAAAAGAAAAAACCATTCATAATATAATTATTTAAAGCATAAAAATCTCAATTCTTAGGTAGATGCTAATATATGCATAGATTAGTTGACTGGACTAACTTTAGAAATATTGCTCCATCCTTATCTAGATTAGTTACTTGAATGAATTTTAGAGATGGTGTTTTTCGGTACTGTTTTTAGAAATGAAAAGTTTATTTTGTTAAAAATATTAATATTTTTCTATTTATCTCATTTGACAAAATTAAATAAATAATAGATTGTGTTTTTAATTAAATTTGAATAAAATTAAGTGCAGATGCACGAATATCTTAGATATTTGAAACAATTTGTTTTTTTTTAAAAATGTAAATATAAAAATAAACAAAATTAAGTTATATGTAAGAAAATTAATTAATTACTTTTTACTGTGGATGCATTTTAAATTTACCTTTGTGAGTTTTAGTTGATTATATATAAAAATGTTCGTACATACTTTACCTTATGGATTTGATAGTACCAAATATATTTGCAACATAATATTCTATCTAAAATATTTTGAATGAATTAAAATGCTGAATTTAAGAATACAAGTATTTTTAAGGATCATATAGGTTATTTTTAATTTCCATTAAAATAATAAATCCTAGTTTATGGATTTGATAGCACCAAATATATTTGCAACATAATATTCTATCTAAAATATTTCCAATGAGTTAAAATGCTGACTTTATGAATAAAGTATTTTTAAAGGTGATATAGTTTATTTTTTTATCTCCATTAAAAAAAGAAATTAGATTTCTATCTTTAAAATATTTAGTGTATCAATTTTCATGATAAAGTATTATTTAATCAACCAAAAAACCCACAGTTTCAACTAAAAACACATTAGGCCCCTTTGTGGATGGAATAGTACCGGCTTACAAAAAACGATGTACTATATGCAAGTGTTTCCCTTCTAAAAACAATTATCCATAGAGGTGGTGCTGGGGAGATTAACAAAAAAAAATTGGTTGCTTGAAAAAGTATGCAATCCTAAGACACAAAGATGGAACCTACAACTAGTACTTGTTCTTCATTCTTAAAATAAGACACAATATGGTTAGTAGAAATCTTCTCACAAAAACACATAGACACAATCCTAAAAGAAAAAACCATTCATAATATAACTATTTAAAGCATAAAAATCTCAATTCTTAGGTAGATGCTAATATATGCATAGATAAGTTGACTGGATTAACTTTAGAAATATTGCTCCATCCTTATCTAGATTAGTTAGTCGAATGAATTTTAGAGATGGTATTTTTCGGTACTGTTTTTAGAAATGAAAAGTTTATTTTGTTAAAAATATTATTATTTTTCTATTTATCTCATTTGAAAAAATTAAATAAATAATAGATTGTGTTTTAAATTAAATTTGAAAAAAATCAAGTGCGGATGCACGGATATCTTAGATATTTGAAACAATTTGTTTTTTTTTTTTTAAATGTAAATATAAAAATAAACAAAATTAAGTTATATGTAAGAAAATTAATTAATTTTTTTTTACTGTGGATGCATTTTAAATTTACCTTTGTGAGTTTTAGTTGATTATATATAAAAACTGTTCGTACATAATTTACCTTATGGATTTGATAGTACCAAATATATTTGCAACATAATATTCTATCTAAAATATTTTGAATGAATTAAAATGCTGAATTTAAGAATACAAGTATTTTTAAGGATCATATACGTAATTTTTAATTTCCATTAAAAAAATAAATCCTAGTTTATGGATTTGATAGCACCAAATATATTTGCAACATAATATTCTATCTAAAATATTTCCAATGAGTTAAAATGCTGACTTTATGAATAAAGTATTTTTAAAGGTGATATAGTTTATTTTTTTATCTTCATTAAAAAAAGAAATTAGATTTCTATCTTTAAAATATTTAGTGTATCAATTTTCATGATAAAGTATTATTTAATCAACCAAAAAACCCACAGTTTCAACTAAAAACACATTAGGCCCCTTTGTGGATGGAATAGTACCGGGTTACAAAGAACGATGTACTATATGCAAGTGTTTCCCCTTCTAAAAACAATTATCCATAGAAGTGGTGCTGGGGAGATTAACAAAAAAAAATTGGTTGCTTGAAAAAGTATGCAATCCTAAGACACAAAGATGGAACCTACAACTAGTACTTGTTCTTCATTCTTAAAATAAGACACAATATGGTTAGTAGAAATCTTCTCACAAAAACACATAGACACAATCCTAAAAGAAAAAACCATTCATAATATAACTATTTAAAGCATAAAAATCTCAATTCTTAGGTAGATGCTAATATATGCATAGATAAGTTGACTGGATTAACTTTAGAAATATTGCTCCATCCTTATCTAGATTAGTTACTCGAATGAATTTTAGAGATGGTATTTTTCGGTACTGTTTTTAGAAATGAAAAGTTTATTTTGTTAAAAATATTATTATTTTTCTATTTATCTCATTTGAAAAAATTAAATAAATAATAGATTGTGTTTTTAATTAAATTTGAAAAAAATCAAGTGCGGATGCACGGATATCTTAGATATTTGAAACAATTTGTTTTTTTTTTTTAAATGTAAATATAAAAATAAACAAAATTAAGTTATATGTAAGAAAATTAATTAATTTTTTTTGTGTGATGCATTTTAAATTTACCTTTGTGAGTTTTAGTTGATTATATATAAAAATATTCGTACATAATTTACCTTATGGATTTGATAGTACCAAATATATTTGCAACATAATATTCTATCTAAAATATTTTGAATGAATTAAAATGCTGAATTTAAGAATACAAGTATTTTTAAGGATCATATAGGTTATTTTTAATTTCCATTAAAAAAATAAATCCTAGTTTATGGATTTGATAGCACCAAATATATTTGCAACATAATATTCTATCTAAAATATTTCCAATGAGTTAAAATGCTGACTTTATGAATAAAGTATTTTTAAAGGTGATATAGTTTATTTTTTTATCTCCATTAAAAAAAGAAATTAGATTTCTATCTTTAAAATATTTAGTGTATCAATTTTCATGATAAAGTATTATTTAATCAACCAAAAAACCCACAGTTTCAACTAAAAACACATTAGGCCCCTTTGTGGATGGAATAGTACCGGCCTACAAAGAACGATGTACTATATGCAAGTGTTTCCCCTTCTAAAAACAATTATCCATAGAAGTGGTGTTGGGGAGATTAACAAAAAAAAATTGGTTGCTTGAAAAAGAATGCAATCCTAAGACACAAAGATGGAACCTACAACTAGTACTTGTTCTTCATTCTTAAAATAAGACACAATATGGTTAGTAGAAATCTTCTCACAAAAACACATAGACACAATCCTAAAAGAAAAAACCATTCATAATATAACTATTTAAAGCATAAAAATCTCAATTCTTAGGTAGATGCTAATATATGCATAGATAAGTTGACTGGATTAACTTTAGAAATATTGCTCCATCCTTATCTAGATTAGTTAGTCGAATGAATTTTAGAGATGGTATTTTTCGGTACTGTTTTTAGAAATGAAAAGTTTATTTTGTTAAAAATATTATTATTTTTCTATTTATCTCATTTGAAAAAATTAAATAAATAATAGATTGTGTGTTTAATTAAATTTGAAAAAAATCAAGTGCGGATGCACGGATATCTTAGATTTTTGAAATAATTTGTTTTTTTTTTTTAAATGTAAATATAAAAATAAACAAAATTAAGTTATATGTAAGAAAATTAATTAATTTTTTTTTACTGTGGATGCATTTTAAATTTACCTTTGTGAGTTTTAGTTGATTATATATAAAAATGTTCGTACATAATTTACCTTATGGATTTGATAGTACCAAATATATTTGCAACATAATATTCTATCTAAAATATTTTGAATGAATTAAAATGCTGAAATTAAGAATACAAGTATTTTTAAGGATCATATAGGTTATTTTTAATTTCCATTAAAAAAATAAATCCTAGTTTATGGATTTGATAGCACCAAATATATTTGCAACATAATATTCTATCTAAAATATTTCCAATGAGTTAAAATGCTGACTTTATGAATAAAGTATTTTTAAAGGTGATATAGTTTATTTTTTTATCTCCATTAAAAAAAGAAATTAGATTTCTATCTTTAAAATATTTAGTGTATCAATTTTCATGATAAAGTATTATTTAATCAACCAAAAAACCCACAATTTCAACTAAAGATCACATTAGGCCCCTTTGTGGATGAAATAGTATCGGCCTACAAAGAGCGATGTACTATATGCAAGTGTTTCCCCTTCTAAATACAATTATCCATAGAAGTGGTTTTGGGGAGATTAACAAAAAAAATTTGGTTGCTTGAAAAAGTATGCAATTCTAAGAAACAAAGATGGAACCTACAACTAGTACCGGTTCAACAATCTTAAAATAAGACACAATATGGTTAGCAGAAATAAAAAAATCTTCTCAGACACAATCCTAAAAGATAAAACCATTCATAGTATAATTAAAACCATAAAAATCTCAATTCTTATGTAGATGCTAATATATGCATAGATTATTTGACTGGTCAACTTTAGAAATATTGCTCGATCCATATCTAGATTAGTTAAGTGAATGAATTTTAGAGATGTTTTGTTGCGGTACTGTTTTTAGAAATGAAAAGCTTATTTTGTTAAAAAACTTAATATTTTTCGATTTATTTCATTTGAAAAAATGAAATAAATAATAGATTGTGTTTTTAATTAAATTTGAAAAAAATTAAGTGCGGATGCACGGATATCTTAGATATTTGAAACAATTTGTTTTTTTTTTTTAAAATGTAAATATAAAAATAAACAAAATTAAGTTATATGTAAGAAAATTAATTAATTTTTTTTAACTGTGGATGCATTTTAAATTTACCTTTGTGAGTTTTAGTTGATTATATATAAAAATGTTCGTACATAATTTAGCTTATGGATTTGATAGTACCAAATATATTTGCAACATAATATTCTATCTAAAATATTTCCAATGAATTAAAATGCTGAATTTATGAATACAAGTATTTTTAAGGATCATATAGTGTATTTTTTATTTCCATTAAAAAAATTAAATCCTAGTTTATGGATTTGATAGTACCAAATATATTTAAAACATAATATTCTATCTAAAATATTTCCAATGAGTTAAAATACTGACTTTATGAATAAAGTATTTTTAAATGTGATATAGTTTATTTTTTATCTCCATTAAAAAAAGTAATTAGATTTCTATATTTAAAATATTTAGTGTATCAATTTTCATGATAAAGTATTATTTAATCAACCAAAATACCCACAATTTCAACTAAAGAACACATTAGGGCCTTTGTGGATGGAATAGTACCGGCCAACAAAGAACGATGAATTATATGCGAGTGTTTCTGCTTCTAAAAATAATTATCCATAGAAGTGGCGCTGGGGAGATTAGCAAAAAAAAAATTTGGTTGAAAGCATAAAAATCTCAATTCTTAGGTAGATGCTAATATATGCATAGATTAGTTGACTGGATCAACTTTTGAAATATTGCTCGATCCTTATCTAGATTAGTTAAGTGAATGAATTTTAGAGATGTTTTTTTCGGTACTGTATTTAGACATCAAAAGTTTATTTTGTTAAAAAAATTAATATTTTTCTATTAATTTCATTTGAAAAAATTAAATAAATAATAGATTGTGTTTTTTTTTAAATTTGAAAAAAATTATGTGCGGATGCACGGATATCTTAGATATTTGAAACAATTTGTTTTTTTTTTTTTAAATGTAAATATAAAAATAAACAAAATTAAGTTATATGTAAGAAAATTAATTAATTTTTTTTACAGTGGATGCATTTTAAATTTACCTTTGTGAGTTTTAGTTGATTATATATAAAAAAGTTCGTACATAATTTAGCTTATGGATTTGATAGTACCAAATATATTTGCAACATAATATCCTATCTAAAATATTTTGAATGAATTAAAATGCTGAATTTATGAATACAAGTATTTTTAAGGATCATATAGTTTATTTTTTATTTCCATTAAAAAAATATATCCTGGTTTATGGATTTGAAAGCACCAAAAATATTTGCAACATAATATTCTATCTAAAATATTTCCAATGAGTTAAAATGCTGACTTTATGAATAAAGTATTTTTAAAGGTGATATAGTTTATTTTTTTATCTCCATTAAAAAAATAAATTAGATTTCTATATTTAAAATATTTAGTGTATCAATTTTCATGATAAAGTATTATTTAATCAACCAAAATACCCACAATTTCAACTAAAGAACACATTAGGCCCTTTGTGGAGGGAATAGTACCGGCCTACAAAGAACGATGTATTATATGCAAGTGTTTCCCCTTCTAACAACAATTATCCATAGAAATGGCGCTGGGGAGATTAGCAAAAAAAAATTTGGTTGCTTCAAAAAAGTATGCAATATTAAGACACAAAGCAGGAACCTATGTCTACTACATGTTCTTCATTCTTAAAACAAGACACAATATGGTTAGCAGAAATGAAAAAATCTTCTCACAAAAACACATAGACACAATCCTAAAAGAAAAAACCAGTCATAATATAACTATTTAAAGCATAAAAATCTCAATTCTTAGGTAGATTCTAATATATGCATTGATTAGTTGACTGGATTAACTTTAGAAATATTGCTCCATCCTTATCTAGATTAGTTACTTGAATGAATTTTAGAGATGGTGTTTTTCGGTACTATTTTTAGAAATGAAAAGTTTATTTTGTTAAAAATATTAATATTTTTCTATTTATCTCATTTGAAAAAATTAAATAAATTATAGATTGTGTTTTTAATTAAATTTGAATAAAATTAAGTGCGGATGCACGAATATCTTAGATAACTCAAACAATTTGTTTTTTTAAAAAAATGTAAATATAAAAATAAACAAAATTAAGTAATAGGTAAGAAAATTAATTAATTTTTTCTTACTGTGGATGCATTTTAAATTTACCTTTGTGAGTTTTAGTTGATTATATATAAAAATGTTCGTACATAATTTAGCTTATGGATTTGATAGTACCAAATATATTTGCAACATAATATTCTATCTAAAATATTTTGAATGAATTAAAATACTGAATTTATGAATACAAGTATTTTTAAGGATCATATAGTTTATTTTTTATTTCCATTAAAAAAATAAATCCTGGTTTATGGATTTGAAAGCAACAAATATATTTGCAACATAATATTCTATCTAAAATATTTCTAATGAGTTAAAATGCTGACTTTATGAATAAAGTATTTTTAAAGGTGATATAGTTTATTTTTTTATCTCCATTAAAAACAGAAATTAGATTTCTATCTTTAAAATATTTAGTGTATCAATTTTCATGATAAAGTATTATTTAATCAACCAAAAAACCCACTATTTCAACTAAAAACACATTAGGCCCCTTTGTGGATGGAATAGTACCGGCCTACAAAGAACGATGTACTATATGCAAGTGTTTCCCCTTCTAAAAACAATTATCCATAGAAGTGGCTCTAGGTGTCATACCCCAAAATTTTCCCTCCTACATCTCAAGACATTTCATACACCCATGCTCAAGGATTCCTCAAGGGTTGATCAGACAAACCCTCTCCTAGACAATCAACCCAAACTAGGGTTTGGTGATTCTCAGATCAAAATGGACTTCCAACATCTCCAATGTTCATCATGCCTCCTCATATGCTTCAAAGAACCTCCATGACAAGTTTCAAGCCTCACAAGTCATGTTTCCTCACACAATTGCTCAGATGGTTGAAAATCAGTTGTATTGGACAAAAAGTCAACTATGGTCAACATACAGTCAAACTTCATGATTTTTGGTCAACATCCTCATTTTGTAGTTACATTCATCATTTGATCAAGGGTTTATCATGATTCATCAAGAAAACTCAAGATTTGCTCAAAAGTCAAACTTTCCAAATTAGGGTTTTTCAGTGAAAAGTCAACTGAACTTTGACTGAGCATAACTTCTTCATACTTTCTCAGAAAGTTTTCCACCACCTCTCATATTGAAGGAAATTCAATTCTCTACAACTTCATGTCTCACAAGAATGTTCAAAAAATGCTTCATTTGGAAGGTATGGATCAAAACATTACAGGTCCTTTCCAAAGTCAACAAAAAGTCAATTTTTTGTTTTGAATATTTATTGAGCATGGAAACTCCAATTGAGATGAAACCAAAGAGGTTGGTTAGAGGACACTTAGAGCTTTCTAACAAGTCCAAGAACACTCAAAACTGTGGAAAATTGAGCAAAATACACCTTGCACAAGTTGGACATTTTTGAAGAAGTGCACAAAGAGAGATACTTGTTAAAACCCAAAATTTTGCAAATGGGCCTAGTTTTTCTTCATTCAAACTTGTTCCTTAGACAATTTGGAACATCCAAGCCCAATGCCACGAATTTTAGCTTTATTTTTCTATTTAATTTGGATTTTATTCATTTAAATACAAATTAAATTAAAAAATAAGGTATAAAGTCAAAATTAAATGCAAGATTGATTTTTCTCTCATGCTTGAGGTCTAAGTAACTCACACGAGCTGACAAATTTCGAAATTTGCATAGATTTGGAAAGAATTTGATTGAAATTTGATCAAAAAAGGAAGATTTGATTTCATACAAAATCAAATATTTTCCACATTGGTTGATCATTATTTGCTCTTGAATTCAGACCTAAATCCATCCACTATAAATATACAATGCCTACACAACAAGAAAGGACAGAAAAATTGCCTCAAAGAACCCTAAAAATTTTCAAAGAAACTTGTGTAAAAAGCAATTTCGATTTCTGTTTTACAGGCCGATTCAAGGAGTTTTGAGGATTGAATAAGCATCCTCAAGGTCCCAGGAAGTTATTCCAATCATCCCCACACGTTGAAACACCCAGAATCGTCCCAACCAAGTCACGGTTTGTGTCAATATAACTTGAAATCGAATCCATACATACACTCATGTTTAATGTGTTTTGATTGCATATTTGTGTTTCTAATGATGTTTCTAAGCTTTCTGCATAGTTTGATTTAAGTTTCAGTGCAAGAATCACAAGATGCCATGGTTAGGGTTTCCTGTTGCGTTTTAGGGCTTCTCTAAATAGGAAAAATTGGACTGAACCAAGCATACCAGGATAATCAGTGGATGAAAACGAGTTGATTCATGTACTCACAATTCATTTATATTACTTGTATGAGATTTTGATTTTTGTAGGGGCCTTAGCGTCGAACAAAGACCGGCGCTAAGTGTTTGAATTTTCAAACGAAGAAGACGACGTTCTTCGCGCGTGTTCTGGGCAATCAGGAGACGACAACATTTAAAAACGTTTCGTTTCAATTCTTAAACACGTGTACAGGCTAGCTCGGTTGGTAAAGGCAGCGCGCGTGTCACCCATGAGACTCCAGTTCGGTTCCCAGCCATGGCAATTCTTTTTGCAAAGTTAGAAAACTAACATATGTTTTTATATTTTCTTATTTTTCTTTTAATATTTTTCATACTATTTAATTTATCTTTAATATTTTTTATCATGCATTTAAAAAACACCAAAAATATATATTTTTTGCATAATCATCAGAAAAATGTTTATTTAATTTTTAATATAAAAATTATTATTTTTGCATGCATATTTAATTTAATTTCTAATTAATCATTTAAATGACTTTTAACTGTTTTTTAATTATCAAATCAATTCCAAAAATTACCAAAAATTTATTTTATCATATTAATGTTATTACTAACATAAAACCTTTTTCTCATTCAAAAATACTTATTTTTACTAATATTTTCCTCTTATGCAATTTTCTTCTGTTTTCCGATTTTGTATTTGTTCACAGGTTGTACCGCTTCAGACGATTTTTATTGCTTTTCTTTTCCAATTATGTAACTGCCTATGGGATGTAATAGTTTAATTAGGGCTTTTATTATCCGCACTTTCAATTATGTATCTTCCCCAAAGCCATGTAATAGCCTAGGACTTTACTTTCCGCACTTTACATTTCTGCAATTTACTTTCTGCACCCTATAAACTGCTAGTAATTAGGCGTGTATGGCAAGATAAAATTGGACATAGATCACTCATAACTCCAAGATAAAATACATGAAATCAATACACTCTTTTCACACATGCACCCCTTAGGGTAATTCTCTCTCGTTGCCTTTACGAATACAAATGGTCAAGTCCCTCGAATGTAGAGGTATTCTAGCACCGTTGCCTTCAAAACAAATCATCATAGTCCCTTCGATACAAAGATCATAGACCCATGATGTCGCTTACGAATACATGATCTTGACCCTCAATTGTCGCCTACAAAAAATGATGATAGTCCCTTCAAATGTGCTAGGATACTTCCTACAAGTTGCCTTCTATGACCATACGATGTCCCTTCGAATGTCCCTCTTACATCCAACGAATAGGGTTACCTACCAACTAATGGTATGGATAGCACTATTCTAAAGGAGCGTAAAATAATACGAAAACGACCAATTCTGAGTAGGTAATAAGACTTTTAGTTGTTTGCTCCAACAAAATACTTTTCACACCACACACTTTTGTCAAAGTTCAAATTCTTTTAAAAAAACGAAACATTTCCGAACACTTTGTATACATTCCTACATGAATCATTACAAAGTCAAAGCGAAATGCCTTTTCAAAACATTTTTGTCAAACACACAGAAAGCACTTTTTGAAAATGATCTAAGAGCAACTAAGAGCCCGTAGATAACTACGGATGGAAAGGGGTGCTAATACCTTCCCTTTTCATAACCTTCTCCCTTACTCAGAATCTAACGAAGGTCTTTTCCTGTTCTTTTCACCTTCCCTTAATTTGATAAAAGAAAAGTCGGTGGCGAATCTTGCTATCCGTACATTTGCGATACAAAAAATCTCAAAGTCAGTTCACCGTATTACAGAACTGGCGACTCTGCCGGGGAGACACCCTAAAGAAAGAATGCCTTAGGGATTTCTAGATCACTTTTATTGTTTTCTGTTTGACTTGCTTGCTTTATCTTTAAGGGTTGCTTGAGTACTATACTTGTGGGGGATCCTACACCCGGATCCGGGTTTCCTTTTAGGTAAGTAGCAATAAATCGTCGCGACCGTTAGACGTATATCAAAACGGTCAACATGATGGCTACGTTAGTGTGACACTTTGGATGTCCTGATACTCTTCATTTCCAAATTGAGGATAGTATTTGGCTTCTGCGTGATGTCATCAAGCACTAACTAAACTTTTAGAACCTTAATTGACCCATCTTGGCCATTAGAAGGTAGTGAGATGGTCGGCTTTGGTGCAGACTAAGGTTGGTTGATACTCGATGCTACGCTCATTAAGATCAGACTCTTGGGATATTTTCGGTCGACCACTTGGTAGTCGTATTGAAATAAACGCCGACGAGAAAGATCAATGATATGAGATTCCTAGAACCCGGTTACTATTATAGGACAGGATGAACCAACTAAAACTTTTGGTGGGGTAATCACCTATACCTCATGCAAGCCTTAAACCTAGGCTCATTGTGTGAATTGTTTGTGTGTGCTAAACATGACATCATGACATCATCACATTGCATATCATTTCTAACTATTTCAAGGACCTAGGGATTTATCTTTGCTCTGTTTTGTAGGATTATGGCTTCTAGAAAGACTATCCGAATCAACTTCATGGGTATACCTTCTCAGCTCAAAGAATTGGTTTCAGAGATTCCTGATCATGCCCAGTTCATCAAAAGACATGGTTATCTGCTTGACTTGGTTATCTCCGGTTTTGAAGAAGATATGATGCATGTCCTATTTCAGTTCTTTGATCCGAAATACCATTGCTTTACATTCCCAGATTATCAGTTGGTTCCTAACTTGGAAGAGTTCTCTAAGCTACTTGGGATACCTATTCTTGATCAAATGCCATTCACCAGTTTAGAAAAGGTTCCTAAGTACGAAGACATTGCATCAGCATTACATTTAAAGCGCTCAGACGTTGAAGCCAATTGGGAAACAAGAAGTGGAGTTAAGGGTTTACTTGCCAAGTTCTTAATTAAGAAAGCCCGAGAATTCCTCAAAGTTATGAGTTTCCATGCATTCGAAGACATTGTGGCCTTGCTAATCTATGGTTTGGTTCTATTTCCTAACTCGGATCAATTCATAGATGTCAGCAGCGCCATCAAGTTGTTTCTTACCCGCAATCCTGTGCCTACTTTACTTGGAGACATCCTACATTCTCTCCACACTCGTACTATCAAAAGACAAGGAACTCTCATGTGTTGTATACCGTTAGTTTCCAGGTGGTTTATTTCGCACCTTCCTCCATCAGTTTTGAAGAACGAGAAAAGGATGAAATGGTCTCAAAGACTGATGTCACTCTCTCATTCAGATATTCGTTGGAATCTTTTCTCTCAAAAGGACTTCACATTCATTGAGCATTGTGGAGAATTCCCTAATGTACCACTCCTTGGCATAAGGGGGGTATTACTTACAACCCTTCTCTAGCTCTACGTCAGTTTGTTTTTGCTCGAAGAGATGGTCCACATGATATGCTTCTCCAAGACATTGTGTTTGATTACAATCACGATCTCCAGAATTATTGACGAAGTTTCATACACGCTTGGGGCATGGTAAAGAAGATTGATACCAAGACTTTGGGGCATCAGAACTCTATTCCTTGGGAACCTTACCTCAAACGGATCCGAGCTCGAGCTCAAAATCTCATGATGCCATTCACGCCTGTTCTACCAGTAATTATGGAACCAGTTTCTATAGGTGACGTACCCTATACTGTTCTCCATCCCGACATGCCTACTGATTTTGAAGACTTGAAGAGATCCTGGATTCAGCTTAAAGAAGAAAGGGATACATTCGAAGCTCAGTGCTATGCAAGTGAGAGGAAGGTACTAGAGTTGACAAAGCTACTTCACGAGGAGCGGAACATCAACGCCTACCTCGGCACCAAGAGGAAGCGCCCATGGGAGACCTAGAGCTTTAGGATTTTTATGCTTTTCTTTTATTGTTTTGAACTATCTTTTGTACTTAAAAAAAAGAAGAGAAAAAGAATAAAAAGAGAACTAATAAATGTTTGTTCGTGCTTGTTTAACAAATTTAAATCTCTAAGGTCCTTGAAAACATTGCATTGCATCTGCATAAACATCGCATATCATAGCATGACATCTCATAACAGGTACATTGAAGATTGGTTTTCTCATTTCCTCGCTATTTATTTTAGCAGAAATGGCTCTTGAACAGACTGTCAAAGATCTCCAGGCTCAAAATGCTCAGTTCCAGCAGATGTTCACTAGCTTGGTCCAAGGCCAAGAAGATCTGAAGAAGCTCATCAACAGAAAGAAGAGGGTCGTTGGTGTTCTCAACATGGGCAGACGTTACAAAGGTGGTCCTAAAGTGGTCAGTCGGATAGAGCTCTCAGAAGGAAGTGTCAAGAATGAGGGGAGTGTCAAGGGCGATGAAGAAGGAAGCCAGCGTGAGCCTGAGAAAGAGAGAGAGGATCACTATGACAATGACCAGTACTCTGATGAAGATGACAAGTACAAGCAACTTGAGGACCATCTGAATGCTGTGGAAAACCTGAAGATGTCAGGGTTGAATTTTGATGATCTGAGTCTTGTCCCTGGTGTGGTGATTCCTCCCAAGTTCAAAGTTCCAAAATTTTCCAAGTATGATGGCATGTCTTGTCTGAAACTGCATTTGAAGTCCTATGTTCAGAAGCTCAACCCCCACACTGATGATAGAAAGTTGTGGATGCACTATTTTCATGAGAGTTTGTCCGGAACTCAATTGGAGTGGTATTATCAGCTAGAAAATGACCGTATCCGAACTTGGAGTGACTTAGCGGATGCTTTCTACAGACAATATGAGTACAATGCTGAGTTGGCACCCACTCGCATGCAGCTAAAGAGCATGTCTATGGGTCGTGATGAGAAGTTCAAAGAGTATGCTCAGAAGTGGAGAGATCTAGCAGGCAGAGTTCAACCACCCTTGTCCAATAGGGAGTTGGTTGATATGTTTATGGGAACACTGACAGGTCCATTCTTCAATCATCTGATCAGAAACTCTTCAGCCGGATTCACCGAGTTGATATTAACAGGCGAGCGCATTGAAGCTGGTATCAAGAGTGGGAAGATTCAGGTAGAGTCATCTTCGAATGCTGCGAAGAGATCTTTTGGTGGTAAGAAAGAAACTAATGCTGTGTATGGTCAGAAGAGCCGAGCCAAGACCGACCGTGCTCAATCTGTGGGGGCAGTTGTGATCTCCAATCCTACATCAGCACAACCTCAGCGAGACAACGCGCGTAGCCAGAACGCGCCACGAAGACAGTTTACGAAGATCAACATGCCATTGTCGCAAGCCTTGCAACACATGTTGAAAGCAGAGCTGATTACTTTGAAGGATCCTCCTCAGAGTGTCAACACTTCCTCTCCGAGATACAATCCTAATGCTAAGTTTACTTACCACTCCAATAGCCCAGGGCACGACACTGACAACTGTTGGGCTCTGAAGAACAAAATTCAAGATATGATTGAAGCTAAGCAGATTGAGTTTGATCCTCCTGTTGAGACTCCAAATGTGATCAACGCGCCTATGCCTAACCATGACAAAAGTTCCAATGCTATTGGCGAGAACTCTTATGTTTTCAATATAGATGACTTGACCATTCCTCTGATGACTGTTAAGAAGAATCTGCTGCAAGCCGGTGTCAATCCAGGATGCCTAGAGAATTGTCGTTGGTGCCCATCTGCACCTGATGGTTGTGCTTGGTTGAGAAGACGTGTTCAGTGCATGATGGATAACCGTGAAATACTATTCCTGAAACCACCTGTGGAGAGCCTGTGTGAAGACATGTCTAAGAAACTGAAGATCGAAGATGTGAATGAAGCTATACCGTCTGCATGGGATACCTTGGGGCAGCCAAGTGGAAAGTTTGATTACATGGTGAAGTACACTGTACCTGAGAGCTACAAGATTCCTATTGAAGATGTTAAAGCGACCGGATGGGGTGACGATTTCCCAGAAGACTATGATGATATCAACACAATAAGGATTTCCTCTGTTGATCCTGTGCCTAGAGTGGTACCTCTCATCATTACTTCTCCCAGGCCAGTTTCGTATTCCTCTGACAAGGCTATCCCTTGGAATTATGGAGCTGATGTTTACTATCATGGAGTCAAGCAAGACCCTCTGACCATCGAGGATCTTACAATTGAAGCTACCATTCCTGACATCGACAACATCACCGGATCAAGTAAGGTGACCAGAACCGGAAGAGTATTCTCTCCAGAAATCTCTCCTCCAAAAGACGCTGCGACTCCAGCTTGCATTCCAGCTATTCAACCAGATCCCGAGACTAGAGGGAAAGAACCAGTGACTCATCCTGCTCAGCCTGAAGTACCAAAGGAAATTGCTGAAGACACCTCCAAACAAGAAATGGAGGAAATTCTGAAGATTATCAAGAACAGTGACTACAATGTCGTGGAACAATTGGGATAGACTCCGTCCAAGATCTTCATGCTTGCTCTGCTCTTATGCTCTGAGGCTCATGCTAAAGCCTTGGTGAAGTTTCTGAAGAATGCTCACGTACCGCAAGACACTACTACTGATCAATTCGAAGTTTGTATTGCTATCCTGGCTGCCAACAACGACCTAGGCTTCTCTGATGCTGATCTGACTCATGCCGGAAGGAAACACAACAAAGCCTTGCACATCTCTGTGGAATGCAAGGGCATTACATTGTCTCATGTTTTGGTGGATATAGGTTCCGCTCTGAATATCCTTCCAAAGACCGCTTTTGATCGACTCGATGTTGAAGGGTTGGTTCTGAAACCCAGTGATATAATTGTGAGAGCTTTTGATGGTTCTAAGCGAACGGTACTTGGAGAGCTCATTCTGCCTATTAAAGTTGGTTCCCAGACTTTCGACTCCACTTTCTTTGTCATGGACATCCGTCCAGCTTACTCTTGCCTACTTGGACGCCCATGGATACATGGGCAGCCATATTACCTCTACCCGCATCGCAAGTACCGGTGAAGGGGAAGGTTGTTACAGTATATGGTGAAGAAGAATATATGGTCAGTCATCTACAGTCATTCCGATATCTCGAGATGGAAGGTGAATTCTTGAGACTCCATCAAGCTTTGAAACAATCCCAGTCATGCCTGTTGACTCTCCTCACTCCTGAGTTACGCGAGCTCCGCCTAGGATGGCCTCATGAAAGATGCTCAGCAGTTGAAGAAAGAGGTAGTACTATTTGGGGACAGCTCACGATCTTCCTTTCAAATCCGACAAGACCGTTTAGGCTTCACCATCGAGATCGAAGATGATACGCCAACGTGCCGCCTTCTTTCCGCATCAGAATGGAATCCATGCTATAGAAGGCGATGACAACGACTTGACATCGAAGTGGATCTTCCCAACTCCGACAACGGATGAGCAATTGGAAGATCAAGACGTCATACCAATCTCCTTTAGACAGGAGTAATTGCTTTTGTTTTGTTTTCTTTTCGTATTTTCCATGTTTTGAACAATAAACTCTAAAGCCTAGTGCCTTGCCCGGGCATCATGGCTCGTTGTGAGGGTTTATTATCATCATTTGCATATTTTCATTCAATAAAATCGTTGGACTTTTGCATTCAATTGTTGCTTTCTTTCTTTTACTTCATCACCCTTCAAAAGCTATGTGTTTCTTACACACACCCGTGATACATGCAGAATCACTCGAATCTCGTTGATAACAACTATGCTATTGCTAAATATGACTTGATAATCCGATCTACCAAGCGAGACGAAGGTGAGGAAGATTGTGAAGTGCCAGGAGAACTTGTCTGCTACAAGAAGAGCGAGTTATACCCACACGAAGAGCAAGTGGAGGTTGTGAATTTGGGTACTGATGAAGACATAAAAGAGATCAAGATGGGAGCGGGTCTTGAGAACAGTGTTAAAGAAAGATTGGTTCAGATGCTACGAGACTATATTGAGGTTTTTTCTTGGTCATACGAAGACATGCCGGGTTTAGACATTGATATTGTGGTACACCGATTGCCGACAAAAGAAGGTTTTCTCCCAGTAAAACAGAAGATTCATCACACACTTAACTGCTACTTGTGAACCAATCTTCAAGTTACTGAAGAAAGATCAAGTGGTAGAATGGAACGACGATTGCTAGATCACTTTTTACAAAATCAAGGAGTACCTACAGAATCCTCCTATCCTAATGCCGCCTGCCGAAGGAAGACCTCTTATCATGTACTTGACAGTGTTAGAAGACTCAATGGGGTGTGTGTTGGGGCAACATGATGAGTCTGGTCGAAAAGAGTATGCAATATACTACCTTATTAAATTGTTTACCGACTGTGAAACAAGATACTCGCAACTCGAGAAAACTTGCAGCGCTTTGGCTTTCACGACTAAGACAGATATGTTGACTCACACTACCTTGTTGATTTCAAGATGGATCCGATAAAATACATATTCGAGAAACCAACTCTCTCCGGAAGAATAGCAAGATGGCAAATGATCTTGACCGAATACGACATCCAGTACACTTCTCAGAAAGCAATCAAAGGAAGTGTAGTAGCCGATCATTTGGCTCATAAAGCCGTAGATGACTATCAGTCTATGCAATTCGAATTTCCAAACTAAGATGTTTTGTTAGTTACAGATTGTGAAGAACCAGTCCCAGACGAAGGACCTGAACAAGGATCCCGATGGACCATGGTCTTTGATGGAGCCTCAAACGCACTTGGCAATGGCATTGGCGCCATCATTACATCCCCTACAGGCGGACACACGCCATTCACCGCCAGACTTTGTTTTAGTTGCACCAACAACATGGCCGAATACGAAGCGTGCATCATGGGTATCAAAGCAGCTATTGACTTAAGAATCAAGTTCTTGCAAGTATATGGAGACTCAGCTTTAATGATCAGTCAGATTAAGGGCGAGTGGGATACAAAACATCCGAATCTCATTCCGTATCGAGAGCATGTTCTGAGTTTGATCCCCTACTTTGAAGATATCACTTTCAACCATATTCCACGAGAAGAGAATCAGTTGGCAGACGCGTTAGCTACTATGTCATCTATGTTCAAGGTCAGATGGGACAACGAGGCTCCCCAGATCATCATTGAGAAGTTTGACGAACCAACATATTGTTATGAGCTTGATACAGAAGAGAAACCTTGGTACTACGACGTGAAGAGGTATCTTGAGACTCAGGAATATCCCGCAGGGGCATCTTTCAATGATAAGAAGTTCTTGAGAAGATTTGCATCCAAATTCTTCCTCAGCAACGACATCTTATACAAATGCAACCACGACTTGTGCTTACTCCGCTGTGTAGACCAGAAAACAGTGGAACGCATCATGGAAGAGTTACACGAAGGTGCATTTGGTACCCACTCCGGTGGTCATACGATGGCTAAGAAGATATTGAGAACATGTTACTATTGGTCCACCATGGAAGCTGAATGTCACCGTTACGCTCGATCTTGTCACAAATGCCAGATTTATGCAGACAAAGTGTACCTCCACCTCGATGTTCTAATCCTTGGCCTTTTGCAATGTGGGGCATTGACATGATCGGAGAAATCAAGCCCACAACTTCCAACGGACATCGTTTCATCCTTGTGGCAATTGACTATTTCACCAAGTGGGTAGAGGCAGCCTCGTTCGCATCTGTTACCAAGAATGTCATGGCTCGATTCATCAAGCATAATCTTATCTGTCGGTATGGCACTCCCGAAAGAATCATCACAGACAACGGTTCTAATCTCAACAACAAGATGATCACCGAACTCTGCACGCAGTTCAAGATCAAACATCACAACTCTTCTCCGTATCGGCCTAAGATGAATGGCGTAGTGGAAGCCGCCAACAAGAACATTAAGAAGATTATACAGAAGATGACAGTGACTTACAAAGATTGGCATGAGATGTTACCATTTGCTCTTCACGGTTATCGCACTATAGTACGAACATCAACAGGGGCAACCCCCTTCTCCCTTGTATATGGTATGGAGGCAGTCCTACCAATCGAGGTTCGGATACCCTCAACCAGAGTCCTCCAGGACGCAGAGTTAGGCGAAGATGATTGGATCCAGACTCGCCTTGACCAGATTAACTTGATTGATGAGAAACGACTCGCATCCATGTGCCATGGACAAATCTACCAGAAACAAATGATCAGAGCATTTAACAAGAAGGTCAAACACCGAGTCTACCAAGTCGGTGATCTAGTAGTCAAGCGCATCATTCTTCCACAAGGGGATCCCAGGGGCAAATGGACTCCCACCTATGAGGGACCATTTGTAGTCAAGACGATATTTTCCGGAGCTATGATACTTAGCACCATGGATGGTGAAGACTTCCCACACCTGAACCCAAACATAGTCAAAAATACTACGATAAAGAGACACGCTAGGTCGATGGCCTAGGCAAAAATAAGGGCATCTGGCGAACCAAAAGGGTTCGGGCAAAAGTTAAGGATATATATACAAACACACCGACAAGTCGAAAACCGAAAAGACGGCTTGGGCAAAAAGGGTATCTGGTAGTGAAACCCGAAAGGGCGGTCTAGGCAAAAATTAGGGATTTAAGCGTACGACTATATCTCGTCCAGATCACCTATCTACAGACTACTATCATCATTCAAGATTCAAATGGCGAAGATCAATTCACTCACTTTCTACTGACAGCAAGGAGATGAGATAGTTGAAATATATGAGTACTAGCATAGTTGGAACTTAACGAGATTGTTTCCGCATAGCTTTTTACTTTTCTTGTGTACAAACTACTTGGCCATACGCCACATTTCAAATAAATACAAGTTTCTTTCTCTTTACAATTTTTGTTGTTGTCGTTTGCATAAAGTCCAACGTTTGCTTTGAATGATTATATGCATCTGACAATAAAAATCTATTCACGAACATGCGAAAAGTGAACAAAAAAAAGTAATTACTACAGGCTCCAAGAATTGAGATGACGACAAAAGTCACCAAAACATTTCCCCCGCAGAGCATGATCCCCACAGAGGTGTCGCTCACAACAAACCTTCCCCAGTGGAGTATACATTAGTCCCCGAGCAGTGACCCCACTCAACTAAACCATGTGACAACAGATTTCCAAGCAATAACGATTCATCACCAGTAGAGGTATCCCCAGCAGAATGTCTCTCAGCAATCATCATTTCCCCGGCAGCATCAGTATCCAGACCTAAAACTTGGTCAGATAGTGCATCGGAGGAAACCTACATCTTTTATTCCCCAGCCAGAGATTTCGACGGGCTCCAGATCCTTCTAACTCGGTCTCCCAGCAACTATCAAATACTCTCCAGCAAGATTTATGCGCAAGATCCCCAGTAGATTACCTCCTAGATTCTCCCCAACAGGGTCTATGTACAAGGTCCTCAACAGCGTGTCTCTCGATCTCTACCATCCTCAACAATATCTAGGCTCAAGACTTGGTCAGATAGTGCATTGGAGGAATCAAAGTTATCTTTCTTCTCCGGGTTTCCATCCGTTTCGTCCCAACAGAAGTCAGAAGTCCTCAGGCAGAGCATCCACGTCTTCTTCAAGACGGATATGTTTTGAAATACCACAACATCTATCATTCATACATTACTCATAAAAGTCATAATATATGCGTATGTCGTTCATACACATCGTCATGCATCATACTTTGCATAAGACTAACGATACTCTATCAAAGTTTCTTTTGTTTTTCCCAAAATAGGTGAAAATCATTTCTAAAAACAAACAGGTCCAGGATTAATGCCCGAAGCCAGACGGGAAAACTATCTGAACGACCGCCCTAGTTGTCCTCCGACAACTGGTCCAGGATTAATGCCCGAAGCCAGACGGGAAAACTATCTAAACGACCGCCATAGTTGTCCTCCGACAACTGGTCCAGGATTAATGCCCGATGCCAGACGGGAAAACTATCTGAACGACCGCCCACGTTGTCCTCCGACAATAGATCCAGGATTAATACCCGAAGCCAGACGGGAAAGCTATCTGAACGATCACAAATTATCCTCCGATAACAGGCATTGGACCAATACCCGAAGCACAACAGGGAAGCTATCCACATTTTGCCAACAATTATCCCCTCAGAGCAATCAAGACGAAGATTTGTTCTGACGCTCTCTTATTATCAACAGCAACTACAGAGTCTGGCGTACGACTCAGTTGCCTTGGATGGCATCTTAAGCCCATCTCCGACTACTTATCAACATTTCTCCACTTTCAGAATGCTGCATATTTGGTTAAAAAACCAATACAAACCAATGACTTCATTCAAAGATGAGCACGAAGTCTAACGTATGACTCCCTTCGGATGGCATCTTAAGCCCATCTCCATACTCCTTCCACTTTCAGAAACGTCTACAGAGCCTAGCGTACGACTCACTCCCCAACATCGATCTTTCCAAATGGCATCTTAAGCCCATCTTCACCAGTTCTCCTATTCAAACAACAATCTCGACTCTAGCGTACGACTCATCCCCCAGCGAAGTATCCAACTTCTCCAAATGGCATATGTAAGCCCATTCCTGCGTCATCAGCCAGCAGCGAGTGCAAATTTTCAGGTGTACTCGAGTGTTCAATCATCTTCTACCTCCAGGTCACGAAAGGCAAACATGCCAATCTAACCCTTATAATACAAGAAGATTGAATAGGGGCAGCTGTCATACCCCAAAATTTGCCCTCCTACTTCTCAAGACATTTCATACACCCATGCTCAAGGATTCCTCAAGGGTTGATCAGACAAACCCTCTCCTAGACAATCAACCCAAACTAGGGTTTGGTGATTCTCAGATCAAAATGGACTTCCAACATCTCCAATGTTCATCATGCCTCCTCATATGCTTCAAAGAACCTCCATGACAAGTTTCAAGCCTCACAAGTCATGTTTCCTCACACAATTGCTCAGATGGTTGAAAATCAGTTGTATTGGACAAAAAGTCAACTATGGTCAACATACAGTCAAACTTCATGATTTTTGGTCAACATCCTCATTTTGTAGTTACATTCATCATTTGATCAAGGGTTTATCATGATTCATCAAGAAAACTCAAGATTTGCTCAAAAGTCAAACTTTCCAAATTAGGGTTTTTCAGTGAAAAGTCAACTGAACTTTGACTGAGCATAACTTCTTCATACTTTCTCAGAAAGTTTTCCACCACCTCTCATATTGAAGGAAATTCAATTCTCTACAACTTCATGTCTCACAAGAATGTTCAAAACATGCTTCATTTGGAAGGTATGGATCAAAACATTACAGGTCCTTTTCAAAGTCAACAAAAAGTCAATTTTTTGTTTTGAAGATTTATTGAGCATGGAAACTCCAATTGAGATGAAACCAAAGAGGTTGGTTAGAGCACACTTAGAGCTTTCTAAAAAGTCCAAGAACACTCAAAAATGTGGAAAATTGAGCAAAATACACCTTGCACAAGTTGGGCATTTTTGAAGAAGTGCACAAAGAGAGATACTTGTTAAAACCCAAAAGTTTGCAAATGGGCCTAATTTTTCTTCATCCAAACTTGTTCCTTAGACAATTTGGAACATCCAAGCCCAATGCCACGAATTTTAGCTTTATTTTTCTATTTAATTTGGATTTTATTCATTTAAATACAAATTAAATTAAAAAATAAGGTATAAAATCAAAATTAAATGCAAGATTGATTTTTCTCTGATGCTTGAGGTCCAAGTAACTCACACAAGCTGGCAAATTTCGAAATTTGCATAGATTTGGCAAGAATTTGATTGAAATTTGATCAAAAAAGGAAGATTTGATTTCATACAAAATCAAATATTTTCCACATTGATTGATCATTATTTGCTCTTGAATTCAGACCTAAATCCATCCACTATAAATATACAATGCCTACACAACAAGAAAGGACAGAAAAATTGCCTCAAAGAACCCTAAAAATTTTCAAAGAAACTTGTGTAAAAAGCAATTTCGATTTCTATTTTGCAGGCCGATTCAAGGAGTTTTGAGGATTGAATAAGCATCCTCAAGGTCCCAGGAAGCTATTCCAATCATCCCCACGCGTTGAAACACCCAGAATCGTCCCAACCAAGTCTCGGTTTGTGTCAATATAACTTGAAATCGAATCCATACACACACTCATGTTTAATGTGTTTTGATTGCATATTTGTGTTTCTAATGATGTTTCTAAGCTTTCTGCATAGTTTGATTTGAGTTTCAGTGCAAGAATCATAAGATAACATGGTTAGGGTTTCCTGTTGCATTTTAGGGCTTCTCTAAATAGGAAAAATTGGACTGAACCAAGCATACCAGGATAATCAGTGGATGAAAACGAGTCGATTCATGTACTCACAATTCATTTATATTACTTGTATGAGATTTTGATTTTTACAGGGGCCTTAGCGTCGAACAAAGACCGACGCTAAGTGTTTGAATTTTCAAACGAAGAAGACGATGTTCTTCACGCGTGTTCTGGGCAATCAGGAGGCGACAACATTTAAAAACGTTTCGTTTCAATTCTTAAACACGTGTACAGGCTTTCGGTTGGTAAAGCGTGTCACCCATGAGACTCGTTCGATTCCACCATGGCAATTCTTTTGCAAAGTTAGAAAACTAACATATGTTTTATATTTTCTTATTTTTCTTTTTAATATTTTTCATACTATTTAATTTATCTTTAATATTTTTATCATGCATTTAAAAACACCAAAATATTTATTTTTGCATAATCATCAGAAAATGTTTATTTAATTTTAATATAAAAATTATTATTTTTGCATGCATATTTAATTTAATTTCTAATTAATCATTTAAATGACTTTTAATTGTTTTTAATTATCAAATCAATTCAAAAATTACCAAAATTTATTTTATCATATTAATGTTATTACTAACATAAAACCTTTTCTCATTCAAAATACTTATTTTTACTAACATTTTCCTCTTATGCAATTTTCTTTTTTCCGATTTTGTATCATTTCACGGTTGTACCGCTTGGACGATTTTATTGCTTTTCTTTTCCAATTATGTAACGCCTATGGGATGTAATAGTTTAATTAGGGCTTTTATTTTCGCACTTTCAATTATGTATCTTAAAGCCATGTAATAGCGTAGGACTTTACTTTTTTACATTTACTATAAATGCTAGTAATTAGGCGTGTATGGAAAGATAATATTGGACATAGATCACTCATTACTCCAAGATAAAATACCTGAAATCAATACACTCTTTTCACACATGCACCCCTTAGGGTAATTCTCTCTCGTTGCCTTTACGAATACAAATGGTCAAGTCCTCGAGCGTAGAGGTATTCTAGCACCGTTGCCTTCAAAACAAATCATCATAGTCCCTTCGATACAAAGATCATAGACCCACGATGTCGCTTACGAATACATGATCTTGACCCTCGATTGTCGCCTACAAAAAATGATGATAGTCCCTTCGAATGTGCTAGGATACTTCCTACAAGTTGCCTTCTATGACCATACGATGTCCCTTCGAATGTCCCTCTTACATCCAACGAATAGGGCTACCTACCAACTAATGGTATGGATAGCACTATTCTAAAGGAACGTAAAATAATACGAAAATGACCAATTCTTAGTAGGTAATAAGACTTTTAGTTGCTTGCACCAACAAAATACTTTTCACACCACACACTTTTGTCAAAGTTCAAATTCTTTTAAAAAAACGAAACATTTCCGAACACTTTGTATACATTCCTACATGAATCATTACAAAGTCAAAGCGAAATGCCTTTTCAAAACATTTTTGTCAAACACACAGAAAGCACCTTTTGAAAATGATCTAAGAGCAACTAAGAGCCCTTAGATAACTACTGATGGAAAGGGGTGCTAATACCTTCCCTTTTCATAACTTTCTCCCTTACTCAGAATCTAACGAAGGTCTTTTCCTGTTCTTTTCACCTTCCCTTAATAGGATAAAAGAAAAGTCGGTGGCGACTCTTGCTATCCGCACATTTGCGATACAAAAAATCTCAAAGTCAGTTCACCGTATTACACTAGGGAGTTTAACAAAAAAATTTGGTTGCTTGAAAAAGTATGCAATCCTAAGACACAAAGATGGAACCTACAACTAGTACCTATTTTCATTCTTAAAATATAACACAATATGGTTAGCAGAAATGAAAAATTCTTCTCACAAAAACACATAGACACAATCCTAAAAGAAAACACCATTCATAATATAACTATTTAAAGCATAAAAATCCTAATTCTTAGGTAGATGCTAATATATGCATAGATTAGTTGACTGGATTAACTTTAGAAATATTGCTCCATCCTTATCTAGATTAGTTACTTGAATGAATTTTAGAGATGTTGTTTTTCGGTACTGTTTTTAGAAATGAAAAGTTTATTTTGTTAAAAATATTAATATTTTTCTATTTATCTCATTTGAAAAAATTAAATAAATAATAGATTGTGTTTTTAATTAAATTTGAAAAAAATTAAGTGCGGATGCACGGATATCTTAGATATTTGAAACAATTTGTTTTTTTAAAAAAAATGTAAATATAAAAATAAACAAAATTAAGTTATATGTAAGAAAATTAATTATTTTTTTATTGTGGATGCATTTTAAATTTACCTTTGTGAGTTTTAGTTGATTATATATAAAAATGTTCGTACACAATTTAGCTTATGGATTTGATAGTACCAAATATATTTGCAACATAATATTCTATCTAAAATATTTTGAATGAATTAAAATGCTGAATTTATGAATAAAAGTATTTTTAAGGATCATCTAGTTTATTTTTTATTCCCATTAAAAAAATAAATCCTGGTTTATGGATTTGATAGTACCAAATTTATATGTAACATAATATTCTATCTAAAATATTTCCAATGAGTTAAAATGCTGACTTTATGAATAAAGTATTTTTAAAGGTGATATAGTTTATTTTTTATCTCCATTAAAAAAAGAAATTAGATTTCTATCTTTAAAATATTTAGTGTATCAATTTTCATGATAAAGTATTATTTAATCAACCAAAATACCCACAATTTCAACTAAAGAACACATTAGGCCCTTTGTGGATGGAATAGTACCGGCCTACAAAGAACGATGTATTATATGCGAGTGTTTCCGCTTCTAAAAATAATTATCCACAGAAATGGCGCTGGGAAGATAAGCAAAAAAAATTTGGTTGCTTCAAAAAAGTATGCAATATTAACACACAAAGTTGGAACCCATGTCTACTACATGTTCTTCATTCTTAAAATAAGACACAATATGGTTAGCAGAAATGAAAAAATCTTCTCACAAAAACACATAAACACAATCCTAAAAGATAAAACCATTCATAGTATAACTATTTAAAGCATAAAAATATCAATTCTTAGGTAGATGCTAATATATGCATAGATTAGTTGACTGGATTAACTATAGAAATATTGCTCCATCCTTATCTAGATTAGTTACGTGAATGAATTTTAGAAATGGTGTTTTTCGGTACTGTTTTTAGAAATGAAAAGTTTATTTTGTTAAAAATATTAATATTTTTCTATTTATCTCATTTGAAAAAATTAAATAAATAATAGATTGTGTTTTTAATTAAATTTGAAAAAAATTAAGTGCGGATGCACGAATATCTTAGATATTTGAAACAATTTGTTTTTAAAAAAAAATGTAAATATAAAAATAAATAAAATTAAGTTATATGTAAGAAAATTAATTAATTTTTTTTACAGTGGATGCATTTTAAATTTACCTTTGTGAGTTTTAGTTGATTATATATAAAAATGTTCGTACATAATTTAGCTTATGGATTTGATAGTACCAAATATATTTGCAACATAATATTCTATCTAAAATATTTTGAATGAATTAAAATGCTGAATTTATGAATACAAGTATTTTTAAGGATCATATAGTTTATTTTTTATTTCCATTAAAAAAATAAATCCTGGTTTATGGATTTGATAGCACCAAATATATTTGCAACATAATATTCTATCTAAAATATTTCCAATGAGTTAAAATGCTGACTTTATGAATAAAGTATTTTTAAAGGTGATATAGTTTATTTTTTTATCTCCATTAAAAAAAGAAATTAGATTTCTATCTTTAAAATATTTAGTGTATCAATTTTCATGATAAAGTATTATTTAATCAACCAAAAAACCCACAATTTCAACTAAAGAACACATTAGGCCCCTTTGTGGATGGAATAGTACCGGCCTACAAAGAACGATGTACTATATGCAAGTGTTTCCCCTTCTAAAAATAATTATCGATAGAAGTGGCACTGGGGAGATTAACAAAAAAAATTTGGTTGCTTGAAAAAGTATGCAATTCTAAGAAACAAAGATGGAACCTACAACTAGTACCGGTTCAACAATCTTAAAATAAGACACAATATGGTTAGCAGAAATAAAAAAATCTTCTCAGACACAATCCTAAAAGATAAAACCATTCATAGTATAATTAAAACCATAAAAATCTCAATTCTTATGTAGATGCTAATATATGCATAGATTATTTGACTGGTCAACTTTAGAAATATTGCTCGATCCATATCTAGATTAGTTAAGTGAATGAATTTTAGAGATGTTTTGTTGCGGTACTGTTTTTAGAAATGAAAAGCTTATTTTGTTAAAAAACTTAATATTTTTCGATTTATTTCATTTGAAAAAATGAAATAAATAATAGATTGTGTTTTTTATTAAAATGTAAAAAAATTAAGTGCGGATGCACGGATATCTTAGATATTTGAAACAATTTGTTTTTTTAAAAAAAATATAAATATTAAAATAAACAAAATTAAGTTATATGTAAGAAAATTATTATTATTTTTTTAATGTGGATGCATTTTAAATTTACCTTTGTGAGTTTTAGTTGATTATATATAAAAATGTTCGTACATAATTTAGCTTATGGAATTGATAGTACCAAATATATTTGCAACATAATATTCTATCTAAAATATTTTGAATGAATTAAAATGCTGAATTTATGAATACAAGTATTTTTAAGGATCATATAGTTTATTTTTTATTTCCATTAAAAAAACAAATCCTGGTTTATGGATTTTATAGTACCAAATTTATTTGTAACATAATATTCTATCTAAAATATTTCCAATGAGTTAAAATGCTGACTTTATGAATAAAGTATTTTTAAAGGTGATATAGTTTATTTTATTATCTCCATTAAAAAAAGAAATTAGATTTCTATCTTTAAAATATTTAGTGTATCAATTTTCATGATAAAGTATTATTTAATCAACCAAAATACCCACAATTTCAACTAAAGAACACATTAGGCCCTTTGTGGATGGAATAGTACCGGCCTACAAAGAACGATGTCATATATGCGAGTGTTTCCGCTTCTAAAAATAATTATCCATAGAAATGGCGCTGGGGAGATTAGCAAAAAAAAATTTGGTTGCTTCAAAAAAGTATGCAATATTAACACACAAAGCTGGAACCCATGTCTACTACATTTTCTTCATTCTTAAAATAAGACACAATATGGTTAGCAGAAACGAAAAAATCTTCTCACAAAAACTCAAAGACACAATCCTAAAAGAAAAAACCATTCATAATATAACTATTTAAAGCATAAAAATCTCAATTCTTAGGTAGATGCTAATATATGCATAGATTAGTTGACTGGATTAACTTTAGAAATATTGCTCCATCCTTATCTAGATTAGTTACTTGAATGAATTTTAGAGATGGTGTTTTTAGGTAATGTTTTTAGAAATAAAAAGATTATTTTGTTAAAAATATTAATACTTTTCTATTTATTTCATTTGAAAAAATTAAATAAATAATAGATTGTGTTTTTAATTAAATTTGAAAAAAATTAAGTGCGGATGCACGGATATCTTAGATATTTGAAACAATTTGTTTTTTTTTTTAAAATGTAAATATAAAAATAAACAAAATAAAGTTATAGCTAAGAAAATTAATTAATTTTTTTTTACTATGGATGCATTTTAAATTTACCTTTGTGAGTTTTAGTTATTATATATAAAAATGTTCTTACATGATTTTCCTTATGGATTTGATAGTACCAAATATATTTGCAACATAATATTCTATCTAAAATATTTTGAATGAATTAAAATGTTGAATTTATGAATACAAGTATTTTTAAGGATCATATAGTTTAATTTTTATTTCCATTACAAAAATAAATCCTGGTTCATGGATTTGATATCACCAAATATATTTGCAACATAATATTCTATCTAAAATATTTCCAATGAGTTAAAATGCTGACTTTATGAATAAACTATTTTTAAAGGAGATATAGTTTATTTTTTTATCTCCATTAGAAAAAGAAATTAGATTTCTATCTTTAAAATATTTAGTGTATCAATTTTCATGATAAAGTATTATTTAATCAACCAAAAAACCCACAATTTCAACTAAAGATCACATTAGGCCCCTTTGTGGATGAAATAGTATCGGCCTACAAAGAGCGATGTACTATATGCAAGTGTTTCCCCTTCTAAATACAATTATCCATAGAAGTGGTTTTGGGGAGATTAACAAAAAAAATTTGGTTGCTTGAAAAAGTATGCAATCCTAAGAAACAAAGATGGAACCTACAACTAGTACCTGTTCTTCATTCTTAAAATAAGACACAATATGGTTAGCAGAAATGAAAAAATCTTCTCAGACACAATCCTAAAAGATAAAACCATTCATAGTATAACTAAAAGCATAAAAATCTCAATTCTTAGGTAGATGCTAATATATGCATAGATTATTTGACTGGATCAACTTTAGAAATATTGCTCGATCCTTATCTAGATTAGTTAAGTGAATGAATTTTAGAGTTGTTTTGTTTCGGTACTGTTTTTAGAAATGAAAAGTTTATTTTGTTAAAAAACTTAATATTTTTCGATTTATTTCATTTGATAAAATTAAATAAATAATAGATTGTGTTTTTTATTAAATTGTAAAAAAATTAAGTGCGGATGCACGAATATCTTAGATATTTGAAACAATTTGTTTTTTTAAAAAAATGTAAAGATAAAAATAAACAAAATTAAGTTATATATGTAAGAAAATTAATTGTTTTTTTTAATGTGGATGCATTTTAAATTTACCTTTGTGAGTTTTAGTTGATTATATATAAAAACGTTCGTACTTAATTTAGCTTATGGATTTGATAGTACCAAATATTTTGCAACATAATATTCTATCTAAAATATTTCCAATGAATTAAAATGCTGAATTTATGAATACAAGTATTTTTAAGGATCATATATTTATGTTTTATTTCCATTAAAAAAATAAATCCTGGTTTATGGATTTGATAGTACCAAATTTATTTGTAACATAATATTCTATCTAAAATATTTCCAATGAGTTAAAATGCTGACTTTATGAATAAAGTATTTTTAAAGGTGATATAGTTTATTTTTTTATCTCCATTAAAAAAAGAAATTAGATTTCTATCTTTAAAATATTTAGTGTATCAATTTTCATGATAAAGTATTATTTAATCAACCAAAATACCCACAATTTCAACTAAAGAACACATTAGGCCCTTTGTGGATGGAATAGTTCTGGCCTCCAAAAATAATTACCCATAGAAGTGGCGCTGGGGAGATTAGCAAAAAAAAAAAATTGGTTGCTTGAAAAAGTATTCAATATTAAGACACAAAGATGGAACCTTTGTCTACTACATATTCTTCATTCTTAAAATAAGACACAATATGATTAATAGAAATGAAAAAATCTTCTCACAAAAACACATAGACACAATCCTAAATGATAAAACCATTCATAGTATATCTATTTAAAGCATAAAAATATCAATTCTTAGCTAGATGCTAATATCATCCTTATATAGATTGGATGCTAATATATGCATAGTAAGAAAATTAATTAATTTTTTTTTACTGTGGATGCATTTTAAATTTACCTTTGTGAGTTTTAGTTGATTATATATAAAAATGTTTATACATAATTTAGCTTCTGGATTTGATAGTACCAAATATATTTGCAACATAATATTCTATCTAAAATATTTCGAATGAATTAAAATGCTGAATTTATGAATACAAGTATTATTAAGGATCATATAGTTTATTTTTTATTTCCATTAAAAAAAATAAATCCTGGTTAATGGATTTGATAGTACCAAATATATTTAAAACATAATATTCTATCTAAAATATTTCCAATGAGTTAAAATGCTGACTTTATGAATAAAGTATTTTTAAATGTGATATAGTTAATTTTTTATCTCCATTAAAAAAAGTAATTTGATTTCTGTATTTAAAATATTTAGTGCATCAATTATCATGATAAAGTATTATTTAATCAACAAAAATACCCACAATTTCAACTAAAGAACACATTAGGCCCTTTGTGGATGGAATAGTACCGGCATACAAAGAACGATGAATTATATGCGAGTGTCTCCGCTTCTAAAAAAAATTATCCATAGAAGTGGCGCTGGGGAGATTAGCAAAAAAAATTTGGTTGAAAGCATAAAAATCTCAATTCTTAGGAAGATGCTAATATATGCATAGATTAGTTGACTGGATCAACTTTATAAATATTGCTCGATCCTTATCTAGATTAGTTAATTGAATGAATTTTAGAGATGCTTTGTTTCGGTACTGTTTTTAGAAATCAAAAGTTTATTTTGGTAAAAAAATTAATATATTTCTATTTATTTCATTCGAAAAAATTAAATAAATAATAGATTGTGTTTTTTATTAAATTTGAAAAAAAATTCTGTGCGGATGCACGGATATCTTAGATATTTGAAACAATTTGTTTTTTTTTAAAAAAAATGTAAATATAAAAATAAACAAAATTAAGTTATATGTAAGAAAATTAATTAATTTTTTTTACTGTGGATGCATTTTAAATGTACCTTTGTGAGTTTAAGTTGATTATATATAAAAATATTTGTACACAATTTAGCTTATAGATTTGATAGTACCAAATATATTTGCAACATAATATTCTATCTAAAATATTTTGAATGAATTAAAATGCTGAATTTATGAATACAAGTATTTTTAAGGATCATATAGTTTATTTTTTATTTCCATTAAAAAAATAAATCCTGGTTTATGGATTTGAAAGATCCAAATATATTTGCAACATAATATTCTATCTAAAATATTTCCAATGAGTTAAAATACTGACTTTATGAATAAAGTATTTTTAAAGGTGATATAGTTTTTTTTTTATCTCCATTAAAAAAAGAAATTAGATTTCTATCTTTAAAATATTTAGTGTATCAATTTTCATGATAAAGTATTATTTAATCAACCAAAAAACACACAATTTAAACTAAAGAACACATTAGGCCCCTTTGTGGAGGGAATAGTACCGGCCTACAAAGAACGATGTACTATATGCAAGTTTTTCTCCTTCTAACAACAATTATCCATAGAAATGGCGCTGGGGAGATTAACAAAAAAAATTGGTTGCTTGAAAAAGTATGCAATCCTAAGAAACAAAGATGGAACCTACAACTAGTAGCGGTTTATCAATCTTAAAATAAGACACAATACGGTTAGCAGAAATAAAAAAATCTTCTCACAAAAACACATAGACACAATCCTAAAAGAAAAAACCATTCATAATATAACTATTTAAAGCAGAAAAATCTCAATTCTAAGGTAGATACTAATATATGCTTAGATTAGTTGACTGATCAACTTTAGAAATATTGCTCGATCCTTATATAGATTAGTTAAGGGAATGAATTTTAGAGATGATTTGTTTCGGTACTGTTTTTAGAAATGAAAAGTTTATTTTGTTAAAAAAATCAATATTTTTCTATTTATTTCATTTTAAAAAATTAAATAAATAATACATTGTGTTTTTTATTAAATTTGAAAAAAATTAAGTGCGGATGCACAGATATCTTAGATATTTGAAACAATTTGTATTTTTTTTTAAAATGTCAATATAAAAATAAACAAAATTAAGTTATATGTAGGAAAATTAATTTTTTTACTGTGGATGCATTTTAAATTTACCTTTGTGAGTTTTAGTTGACTATATATAAAAATGTTTGTACATAATTTAGCTTATGGATTTGATAGTACCAAATATATTTGCAACATAATATTCTATCTAAAATATTTCCAATGAATTAAAATGCTGAATTTATGAATACAAGTATTTTTAAGGATCATATAGTTTAATTTTTATTTCCATTAAAAAAATTAAATCCTGGTTTATGGATTTGATAGTACCAAATATATTTAAAACATAATATTCAATCTAAAATATTTCCAATGAGTTAAAATGCTGACTTTATGAATAAAGTATTTTTAAATGTGATATAGTGTATTCTTTATCTCCATTAAAAAAAGTAATTAGATTTCTATATTTAAAATATTTAATGTATCAATTTTCATGATAAAGTATTATTTAATCAACCAAAATACCCACAATTTCAACTAAAGAACACATTAGGCCCTTTGTGGATGGAATAGTACCGACCTAAAAAGAACGATGTATTATATGCGAGTGTTTCCGCTTCTAAAAATAATTATCCATAGAAGTGGCGCTGGGGAGATTAGCAAAAAAAATATTTGGTTGAAAGCATAAAAATCTCAATTCTTAGGTAGATGCTAATATATGCTTAGATTAGTTAACTGATCAACTTTAGAAATATTGCTCGATCCTTATCTATATTAGTTAAGTGAACGAATTTTAGAGATGTTTTGTTTGGGTACTGTTTTTAGAAATCAAAAGTTTATTTTGTTAAAAAAATTAATATTTTTCTATTTATTTCATTTGAAAAAATTAAATTAATAATAGATTGTGTTTTTTATTAAATTTGAAAAAAATTATGTGCGGATGCACGGATATATTAGATATTTGAAACAATTTGTTTTTAAAAAAATGTAAATATAAAAATAAACAAAATTAAGTTATATGTAAGAAAATTATTATTTTATTTACTGTGGATGCATTTTAAATTTACCTTTGTGAGTTTTAGTTGATTATATATCAAAATGTTCTTACATAATTTAGCTTATGGATTTGATAGTACTAAATATATTTGCAACATAATATTCTATCTAAAATATTTCCAATGAATTAAAATGCTGATTTTATGAATACAAGTATTTTTAAGGATCATATAGTTTATTTTTTATTTCCATTAAAAAAATAAATCCTGGTTTATGAATTGGATAGTACCAAATATATTTGCAACATAATATGCTATCTAAAATATTTCCAATGAGTTAAAATGCTGACTTTATGAATAATGTATTTTTAAAGGTGATATAGTTTATTTTTTATCTCCATTAAAAAAAGAAATTAGATTTCTATCTTTAAAATATTTAGTGTATCAATTTTCATGATAAAGTATTATTTAATCAACCAAAATACCCACAATTAGGCCCTTTGTGGATGGAATAGTACCGGCCTACAAAGAACGATGTACTATATGCGAGTGTTTCCGCTTCTAAAAATAATTACCCATAGAAGTGGCGTTGTGGAGATTAGCAAAAAAAAAATTTGGTTGCTTGAAAAAAGTATGCACTATTAAGACACAAAGCTGGAACCTATGTCTCCTACATGTTCTTCATTCTTAAAATAAGACACAATATGGTTAAAAGAAATGAAAAAATCTTCTCACAAAAACACATAGACACAATCCTAAATGATAAAACCATTCATAGTATAACTATTTAAAGCATAAATATATCAATTCTTAGTTAGATGCTAATATATGCATAGATTAGTTGACTGGATTTACTTTAGAAATATTGCTCCATCCTTATCTAGATTAGTTACGTGAATGAATTTTAGAGATGGTGTTTTTCGGTACTGTTTTTAGAAATGAAAAGTTTATTTTGTTAAAAATATATATATTTTTCTATTTATCTCATTTGAAAAAATTAAATAAATAATAGATTGTGTTTTAAATTAAATTTGAAAAAAATTAAGTGCGGATGCACGAATATCTTAGATATTTGAAACAATTTGTTTTTTTAAAAAAATGTAAACATAAAAATAAACAAAATTAAGTTATATGTAAGAAAATTAATTAATTTTTTTTTACGGTGGATGCATTTTAAATTTACCTTTGTGAGTTTTAGTTGATTATACATAAAAATGTTCGTACATAATTTAGCTTATGGATTTGATAGTAACAATTATATTTTCAACATAATATTCTATCTAAAATATTTTGAATGAATTAAAATGCTGAATTTATGAATACAAGTATTTTTAAGGATCATATACTTTATTTTTTATTTCCATTAAAAAAATAAATCCTGGTTTATGGATTTGATAGTACCAAATTTATTTGTAACATAATATTCTATCTAAAATATTTCCAATGAGTTAAAATGCTGACTTTATGAATAAAGTTTTTTTAAAGGTGATATAGTTTATTTTTTTATCTCCATTAAAAAAAGAAATTAGATTTCTATCTTTAAAATATTTAGTGTATCAATTTTCATGATAAAGTATTATTTAATCAACCAAAATACCCACAATTTCAACTAAAGAACACATTAGGCCCTTTGTGGATGGAATAGTACCGGCCTACAAAGAACGATGTATTATATGCGAGTGTTTCCGCTTCTAAAAATAATTACCCATAGAAGTGGCGTTGTGGAGATTAGCAAAAAAAAATTTGGTTGCTTGAAAAAAGTATGCACTATTAAGACACAATGCTGGAACCTATGTATCCTACATGTTCTTCATTCTTAAAATAAGACACAATATGGTTAAAAGAAATGAAAAAATCTTCTCACAAAAACACATAGACACAATCCTAAATGATAAAACCATTCATAGTATAACTATTTAAAGCATAAAAATATCAATTTTTAATTAGATGCTAATATATGCATAGATTAGTTGACTGGATTTACTTTAGAAATATTGCTCCATCCTTATCTAGATTAGTTACGTGAATGAATTTTAGAGATGGTTTTTTTCGGTACTGTTTTTAGAAATGAAAAGTTTATTTTGTTAAAAATATATATATTTTTCTATTTATCTCATTTGAAAAAATTAAATAAATAATAGATTGTGTTTTTAATTAAATTTGAAAAAAATTAAGTGCGGATGCACGAATATCTTAGATATTTGAAACAATTTGTTTTTTAAAAAAAATGTAAATATAAAAATAAACAAAATTAAGTTATATGTAAGAAAATTAATTAATTTTTTTTTAATGTGGATGCATTTTAAATTTACGTTTATGAGTTTTAGTTGATTATATATAAAAATGTTCGTACATAATTTAGCTTATGGATTTGATAGTACCAAATATATTTTCAACATAATATTCAATCTAAAATATTTTGAATGAATTAAAATGCTTAATTTAAGAATACAAGTATTTTTAAGGATCATATAGTTTATTTTCTATTTCAATTAAAAAAATAAATCCCTGTTTATGGATTTCATAGCACCAAATATATTTGCAACATAATATTCTATCTAAAATATTTCCAATGAGTTAAAATGCTGACTTTATGAATAAAGTATTTTTAAAGGTGATATAGTTTATTTTTTTATCTCCATTAAAAAAAGCAATTAGATTTCTACCTTTAAAATATTTAGTGTATCAATTTTCATGATAAAGTATTATTTAATCAACCAAAAAACCCACAATTTCAACTAAAGAACACATTAGGCCCCTTTGTGGATGGAATAGTACCGGCCTACAACCTACAAAGAACGATGTACTATATGCAAGTGTTTCCCTTCTAAAAACAATTATCCATAGACGTGGCGCTGGGGAGATTAACAAAAAAAATTTGGTTGCTTGAAAAAGTATGCAATCCTAAGACACTAAGATGGGACCTACAACTAGTACCTGTTCTTCATTCTTAAAATAAGACACAACATGGTTAGCAGAAATGAAAAAATCTTCTCACAAAAACACATTGACACAATCCTAAAAGATAAAACCATTCATAGTATAACTATTTAAAGCATAAAAATATCAATTCTTAGGTAGATGCTAATATATGCATAGATTAGTTGACTGGATCAACTTTAGAAATATTGCTCCATCCTTATCTAGATTAGTTAAGTGAATGAATTTTAGAGATGATTTGTTTCGGTACTGTTTTTAGAAATGAAAAGTTTATTTTGTTAAAAAAATCAATATTTTTATATTTAATTCATTTGAAAAAATTAAATAAATAATACATTGTGTTTTTTATTAAATTTGAAAAATATTAAGTGTGGATGCACAGATATCTTAGATATTTGAAACAATTTGTTTTTTTTTTTAAAACGTAAATATAAAAATAAACAAAATTAAGTTATATATAAGAAAATTAATTTTTTTTTACTGTGGATGCATTTTAAATTTACCTTTGTGAGTTTTAGTTGATTATATATAAAAATGTTCGTACATGATTTAGCTTATGGATTTGATAGTACCAAATATATTTGCAACATAATATTCTATCTAAAATATTTCCAATGAATTAAAATGCTGAATTGATGAATACAAGTATTTTTAAGGATCATATAGTTTATTTTTTATTTCCATTAAAAAAATAAATCGTGCTTTATGTATTTGATAGTACCAAATTTATTTGTAACATAATATTCTATCTAAAATATTTCCAATGAGTTAAAATGCTCACTTTATGAATAAAGTATTTTTAAAGGTGATATAGTTTATTTTTTTATCTCCATTAAAAAAAGAAATTAGATTTCTATCTTTAAAATATTTAGTGTATCAATTTTCATGATAAAGTATTATTTAAACAAGCAAAATACCCACAATTTCAACTAAAGAACACATTAGGCCCTTTGTGGATGGAATAGTACCGGCCTACAAAGAACGATGAATTATATGCGAGTGTTTCCGCTTCTAAAAATAATTATCCATAGAAGTGGCGCTTGGGAGATTAGCAAAAAAAAAAGTTTTTGAAAGCATAAAAATCTCAATTTTAGATATGTTTTGTTTCGGTACTGTTTTTAGAAATCAAAAGTTTATTTTGTTAAAAAAATTAATATTTTTCTATTTATTTCATTTGAAAAAATTAAGTAAATAATAGATTGTGTTTTTTATTAAATTTGAAAAAAATTATGTGCGGATGCACGGATATCTTAGATATTTGAAACAATTTGTTTTTTTTTAAATGTAAATATAAAAATAAACAAAATTAAGTTATATGTAAGAAAATAAATTAATTTTTTTTACTGTGGATGCATTTTAAATTTACCTATGTGAGTTTTAGTTGATTATATATAAAAATGTTCGTACATAATTTAGCTTATGGATTTGATAGTACCAAATATATTTGCAACATAATATTCTATCTAAAATATTTTGAATGAATTAAAATGCTGAATAATTGAATACAAGTACTTTTAAGGATCATATAGTTTATTTTTTATTTCCATTAAAAAATTAAATCCTGGTTATTGGATTTGATATCACCAAATATATTTGCAACATAACATTCTATCTAAAATATTTCCAATGAGTTAAAATGCTAACTATATGAATAAAGTATTTTTAAAGGTGATATAGTTTATTTTTTTATCTCCGTTAAAAAAAGAAATTAGATTTCTATCTTTAAAATATTTAGTGTATCAATTTTCATGATAAAGTATTATTTAATCAACCAAAATACCCACAATTTCAACTAAAGAACACATTAGGCCCTTTGTGGATGGAATAGTACCGGCCTACAAAGAACGATGTATTATATGCGAGTGTTTCCGCTTCTAAAAACAATTATCCATAGAAGTGGCGCTGGGGAGATTAACAAAAAAACATTTGGTTGCTTGAAAAAGTATGCAATCCTAAGACACAAAGATGGAACCTACAACTAGTACCTCTTCTTCATTCTTAAAATAAGACGCAATATGGTTAGCAGAAATGAAAAAATCTTCTCACAAAAACACATAGACACAATCCTAAAAGAAAAAACCATTCATAATATAACTATTTATAGCATAAAAATCTCAATTCTTAGGTAGATGCTAATATATGCATAGATTAGTTGACTTATCAACTTTAGAAATATTGCTCGATCCTTATATAGATTAGTTAAGTGAATGAATTTTAGAGATGTTTTGTTTCGGTAGTGTTTTTAAAAATGAAAAGTTTATTTTGTTTAAAAAATCAATATTTTTCTATTTATTTCATTTTAAAAAATTAAATAAATAATACATTGTGTTTTTTATTAAATTTGAAAAAAATTAAGTGCGGATGCATAGATATCTTAGATATTTGAAACAATTTGTTTTTTTTTTAAATGTAAATATAAAAATAAACAAAATTATGTTATATGTAAGAAAATTAATTTTTTTTACTGTGGATGCATTTTTAATTTACCTTTGTGAGTTTTAGTTGATTATATATAAAAAAAATTGTACATAATTTAGCTTATGGATTTGATAGTACCAAATATATTTGCAACATAATATTCTATCTAAAATATTTCCAATGAATTAAAATGCTGAATTTATGAATACAAGTATTTTTAAGGATGATATAGTTTATTTTTCATTTCCGTTAAAAAAATTAAATCCTAGTTTATTGATTTGATAGTACCATATATATTTAAAACATAATATTCTATCTAAAATATTTCCAATGAGTTAAAATGCTGACTTTATGAATAAAGTATTTTTAAATGTGATATAGTTTATTTTTTATCTCCATTAAAAAAATAATTAGATTTCTATATTTAAAATATGTAGTGTATCAATTTTCATGATAAAGTATTATTTAATCAACCAAAATACCCACAATTTCAACTAAAGAACACATTAGGCCCTTTGTGGATGGAATAGTACCGGCCTACAAAGAACGATGAATTATATGCGAGTGTTTCCGCTTCTAAAAATAATTATCCATAGAAGTGGCGCTGGGGAGATTAGAAAAAAAAAATTTTGGTTGAAAGCATAAAAATTTCAATTCTTAGGTAGATGCTAATATATGCATAGATTAGTTGACTGGATCAACTTTAGAAATATTGCTCGATCCTTATCTAATTTAGTTAAGTGAATGAATTTTAGAGATTGTTTGTTTCGGTACTGGTTTTAGAAATCAAAAGTTCATTTTGTTAAAAAAAATTAATATTTTTCTATTTATTTCATTTGAAAAAATTAAATAAATAATGGATTGTGTTTTTTATTAAATTTGAAAAATATTATGTGCGGATGCACGGATATCTTAGATAGTTGAAACAATTTGTTTTTTTTTAAATGTAAATATAAAAATAAACAAAATTAAGTTATATGTAAGAAAATTAATTAATTTTTTTCTACTGTGGATGCATTTTAAATTTACCTTTGTGAGTTTTAGTTGATTATATATAAAAATGTCCGTACATAATTTAGCTTATGGATTTGATAGTACCAAAGATATTTGCAACATAATATTCTATCTAAAATATTATGAATGAATTAAAATGCTGAATTTATGAATACAAGTATTTTTAAGGATCATATAGTTTATTTTTTATTTCCATTAAAAAAATAAATCCTGTTTATTGGATTTGATAGCACCAAATATATTTGCAACATAATATTCTATCTAAAATATTTCCAATGAGTTAAAATGCTGACTTTATGAATAACGTATTTTTAAAGGTGATATAGTTTATTTTTTATCTCCATTAAAAAAAGAAATTAGATTTCTATCTTTAAAATATTTAGTGAATCAATTTTCATGATAAAGTATTATTTAATCAAACAAAATACCCACAATTTAAACTAAAAAACACATTAGGCCCTTTGTGGATGGAATAGTAACGGCCTACAAAAAATGATGTATTATATGCGAATGTTTCCGCTTCTAAAAACAATTATCCATAGAAGTGGCGCTGTGATATTAACAATAAAAAATTCGGTTGCTTGAAAAAGTATGCAATCCTAAGACACAAAGATGGAACCTTCAACTAGTAGGTCTTCTTCATTCTTAAAATAAGACGCAATATGGTTAGCAGAAATGAAAAAATATTCTCACAAAAACACATAGACACAATCCTAAAAGAAAAAACCATTCATAATATAAGTATTTAAAGCATATAAATCTCAATTCTTAGGTAGATGCTAATAATATGCATAGATTAGTTGACTGATCAACTTTAGAAATATTGCCTGATCCTTATATAGATTAGTTAAGTGAATGAATTTTAGAGATGATTTGTTTCGGTACTGTTTTTAGAAATGAAAAGTTTGTTTTGTTAAAAAAATCAATATTTCTCTATTTATTTCATTTGAAAAAATCAAATAAATAATACATTGTGTTTTTTTTTTATATTTGAAAAAAATTAAGTGCGGATGCACAGATATCTTAGATATTTGAAACAATTTTTTTTTTTAAATGTAAATATAAAAATCAACAAAATTAAGTTATATGTAAGAAAATTATTTTTTTTTACTGTGGATGCATTTTAAATTTATCTTTGTGAGTTTTAGTTGATTATATATAAAAATATTCGTACATAATTTAGCTTTTGGATTTGATAGTACCAAATATATTTGCAACATAATATTCTATCTAAAATATTTCCAATGAGTTAAAATGCTGATTTTATGACTAAAGTATTTTTAAATGTGAAATAGTTTATTTTTTATCTCCATTAAAACAATTAATTAGATTTCTATATTTAAAATATTTACTGTATCAATTTTCATGATAAAGTATTATTTAATCAACCAAAATACCCACAATTTCAACTAAAGAACACATTAGGCCCTTTGTGGATCGAATAGTACCGGCCTACAAAGAACGATGTATTATATGCGAGTGTTTCTGCTTCTAAAAATAATTATCCATAGTAGTGGTGCTGGGGAGATTAGCAAAAAAAATTTTGGTTGAAAGCATAAAAAGCTCAATACTTAGGTAGATGTTAATATATGCATAGATTAGTTGACTGATCAACTTTAGAAATATTGCTCGATCCTTATATAGATTAGTTAAGTGAAAGAATTATAGAGATGATTTGTTTCGATACTATTTTTAGAAATGAAAAGTTTATTTTGTTAAAAAAATCAATATTTTTCTATTTATTTCATTTGAAAAAATTAAATAAATAATACATTGTGTTTTTTATTAAATTTGAAAACAATTATGTGCGGATGCACGGATATGTTAGATATTTTAAACAATTTGTTTTTTTTAAATGTAAATATAAAAATAAACAAAATTAAGTTATATGTAAGAAAATTAATTTTTTTTTACTGTGGATGCATTTTAAATTTATCTTTGTGAGTTTTAGTTGGTTATATATAAAAATATTCGTACATAATTTAGCTTTTGGATTTGATAGTACCAAATATATTTGCAACATAATATTCTATCTAAAATATTTCCAATGAATTAAAATACTGAATTTATGAATACAAGTATTTTTAAGGATCATATAGTTTATTTTTTATTTCCATTAAAAAAATTAAATCCTGGTTTATGGATTTGATAGGACCAAATATATTTAAAACATAATATTCTATCTAAAATATTTCCAAGGAGTTAAATCTTTAGAACTATATTTAAAATATTTAGTGTATCCAATTTCATGATAAAGTATTATTTATCAACCAAAATACCCACAATTTCAACTAAAGAACACATTAATGGAAAAAAGAACATGAATTATATGTAAAAATAATTATCCATAAAAGCAAAAAAAATTGGTTGAAACCACAAAAATCTCAATTCTTAGGTTGATGCTAATATATGCATAGATTAGGTGACTGGATAAACTTTAGAAATATTGCTCGATCCTTATCTAGATTAGTTAAGTGAATGAATTTTAAAGATGTTTTGTTTCGGTACTGTTTTTAGAAATCAAAAGTTTATTTTGTTAAAAAAAATTAATATTTTTCTATTTATTTCATTTGAAAAAATTAAATAAATAATAGATTGTGTTTTTTATTAAATTTGAAAAAAATTATGTGCGGATGCACGGATATCTTAGATATTTGAAACAATTTGTTTTTTTTTTTAAAATGTAAATATAAAAATAAACAAAATTAAGTTATATGTAAGAAAATTAATAAATTAATTTTTACTGTGGATGCATTTTAAATTTACCTTTGTGAGTTTTAGTTGATTATATATAAAAATGTTCTTACATAATTTAGCTTATGGATTTGATAGTACTAAATATATTTGCAACATAATATTCTATCTAAAATATTTTGAATGAATTAAAATGCTGAATTTATGAATACAAGTATTTTTAAGGATCATATACTTTATTTTTTATTTCCATCAAAAAAATAAATCCTGGTTATTGGATTTGATAGCACCAGATATATTTGCAACATAATATTCTATCTAAAATATTTCCAATGAGTTAAAATGCTGACTTTATGAATAAAGTATTTTTAAAGGTGATATAGTTTATTTTTTTATCTCCATTAAAAAAAGAAATTAGATTTCTATCTTTAAAATATTTAGTGTATTGTAACACCCTGTATAATATACGTCTAGAATATACATTATACATAGTATTATTTGGTACTAATGCAATCATAAGTGCCTAACGGCATCTGTATATACATGTCCTTAGAATAAAAATACAATACATGGTACATGTCATACAATAGTGCCTAGAAATAAATAAAAAACTAAGATCTAAGTACAATATCCATCATTGTACGAAATACACAGCAGAAGATTATGAACTCAAATCCATGAAACATCATTCATGAGCTTCCTCTTTTCTTTAACCTGCAAAGAACCTGAAAAACAACAATAATGATGGGGTGAGATAATAATCACAGTGAGTCCTCCTATCCTAAGGGTCCACTCGGCTCTATAGGTTTCTACCTAATTTCTAACTCAAGTATTCACCTTTCGTTACGTATGCATCACTCGCACCATGTAATTAGGACTTGAGCAACTAAGGGATAATCGCAATGTATGGAAACATGTCACTTGAGTGCACCCACTCAATAAATCACTATCGGATACGACAAACATCTTTCCCCAAACCGGAACTACGTCTAGTTCAGGGCCTGCGTCACGAATGTTTGTATGATTCGACTTTCATGTGGATATCAGGTTTCCCATGGGACTCGAACCCACTTTAGAAACCATCACTCGTATGGGACTCGAACCCACTTTGAGTATCTTTCACCATATGGGACTTGAACCCACTTAGGTGTCCACGTCTCTATGGGACTCGAACCCACTTATGAGACAAACTCTTCTATGGGCTCAAACCATTTACGAGGTGCGAATCATGGTACCTACATCCCAAGCACACTCTAGATAAGTATCTCAGTTGGGATGTCGTACAATCAAGGGAAAACTCCGAATACGTGATTAGGTTCTCATATACTCACGATTGTTCTCATCAATCACTAGGTGATCCTTGTCACCAATTCTCATGGCATCATAACATGATCCATTCTCATACATAAAACATACATGTTCCATACAAAGCATGTTCATTTATTATTCGAGCGAATACTTGACTATGATACACACTGAGGTATCATTCATCCAAGTTTCACCACTTAAGACATTTCATAACCTAAGTTATCTTTCAAGTTCACTCACCTAGTTATACTCCTAGGTTTCCTCACTTATCATCATAGTGTTTTACTCAATCATCATGTTATCAATATAATCAATAGTTTATAACATTTATCTCATCACATGGTTCATATATAATAGCGTATCACAATGTCATCCAATTTATGGCATATACATTAGCGTATCACAATGTCACCCATGAATACACATAACATAATATGCCTTCACAACACAAGTCAAATCATTAATTTCCTTCTCATCACTTGATGATGCATTGTATTCTTTTTCTAATGATTTCAACCTCATCACAAACGAAGGTACAATTCTTGTTTTATAGTGGAAACAGTGAATCAATTCATTTCACAATCAAGCGTACAAAGAACACACATAATAATCCAACTTGTCCTAATAAACCATGGACAATTCCATCACAAAACTCACTCCATTCTTAATTATTCTACTTTCACACTACATAATGAGTATCCGTCCAATTACTCTATGGTGGGAGTAATCAAACTCAAAGAAATTCTACAATGGAATAGCTCATAGAGACACCTCTCTATATTGTAGTTCTATCAATTATCTATCTAATGCTTTTGACCACATCCAAAATGGATTTACGAAACTCGTTTAATTCATCATTTTGACTTAATAAAAATATTAATGTTAAATTTATTCATTGCACAATGATTGCATGACCAGACCCTAGGCCAAGTGGTATGTCTCTGCTCCATAACCAGTAGGAGCTGGGATATTCCCAATCGATTGACATTCGTGTTTCAAGCAAGCTTATGTCCCATTATGAAGTTTTTGGTAAATTAAAAAAATGCTTTTCATTGAATTCTAAAAGTTAACTACTGGTCATGTCATTACTAATTGGACGTTATGCTAGTAAATACATTAAGTATGATGTACATAATTAGCAATGAGAGGATATCATTATTTTAGAGAATATATTTAGTCATGAAGAGCAGCTATTGGAAGATTTTAAACAAAAGCAACAAAGGTTGTATCCCATGAGATATTTAATGGGAATATTGACTGCAAATTGGCTCTATAAAAATAGTAGACCTTGAATTGATATATCCAAAACATTAAGGAGAGACTAGTATAAGGCTATTAAACCTATGTTAAATTAATACCTATGCTTGTAATCACTCAGACAATGTTCTGCTACTAATTTCGTAACTTATTCTATGTGAATTCTTCTTCTATCCTGTAAGTTGCAACAACTGCTAGTAATTGGTCTAAGTTGGGTTCAGTCCAACAAGTTTGAAATTTAGACTGTAAATCAAGTTTACAGTAGATATTATGACTAATTATTTTATTGGAATAATAAACACCAAAACATGTCATCATATATCTAATCATGTTATAATATATCCAAACATTTCATACCATGAACTTCATATCATACAAGAATCAACACTACTAATTTCATTTCATACTCATAACAAAACACACAACCTAAATTCCCTTTTCATGGATGTTCCCCACTAAAGTTATTTAACTAAGAACTCACCTTAAAATCATGAATATGATGGAAATTGATGAAAAGAAATGAATATGAATATAGATTCTGGCTTCCTCATCTTCCGTATTTTTCCCCTTGTTCTTTTTCTTCTTTCCCTTTCTTATTTCGGATATCTCTCTTTCTCTTCTTACCCAAATTTTTTCTTTTCTTCTTATACAACATACATATAATAATAATATATATAATGTGTGGCTTGTAACCAAAGTTAATAATAAAATATCTCAATTGATATTTTCTTACTACTAGATCAAATGACTCATTACTAATGTTACCAATATATTCTTTTGAATATTAATTAATAATGGTCAGTATCTTTTAATAAATATTGATATTTTCTGAGTTCATTAATTACTCTATTGACCTCAATTGACATCAACTAACAACTAATAGAGTAGTTAGGGATATACGGGATATTACATTCTTCCCTCCTTAAATTAAAATTCGCCCCCGAATTTCGTCCAAATAAAAAAAAAGTTTCTTACATAATCCTCTCAGGTCAACACTTTACTTCGCTTTCTATCAAATTCTATGACATACTCGAATTCCGAATTATCTTTACTAACAAAATACCACTCTCTATTGAGTATTCAAAACTCCTTGAATTTAATTATACTCGTATTCTCAAATTCCGATTAACTTCTAACCTTTTTATACTCCACTCATCCGACATGTCGCTGAGACTTCTTCATTAACCTACTATGAGTCTGTTACTTACTTCATTGAATTGAGTTATCCAACATCTATAGTTCCAACACCTAACTCTAATTGGATAGATAATACTTACCAACTTTCAGTTGATTCTATAACTACACAACTTTCAACCCTTCCCGTATAATTCCTTCAATAAAACATCCCTGGTTTAATACATAGTTTATAATCACCGTGCAATACCTCATTGAACTATCTTTCCAATGCTTCAACTCTCATAATAAATGGATTCATAGTTCTTGAATTATGGTGGAAACAAAAACGTTTTATTTTAACACAAGAAGAAACATGGAAACTAACAAAATCATGCATAGATTATCAGGATAAAACTATATCAATATCACTTGACTTGATACCACATACTACAAGCATATACACTTGGTGTTCTACTTCTCTCGTACTAGTACACCATGATAAAACACTTTTCCTGAGATTGTCTTACATTCATTCCTACAAGTAGTTATATATCTGATCCTCCAAAAGACTTCACCATTCCTTCCACCAGAACTCTTTATTATAGAATTCCAATTGAACACCGTGAACACCTGAGTTTCATAACTATTACTAACTAGTTCATACTACTTCTTAGAAAATCCATACTTTCTCTAAGCACTGACTTCTACAATCATACTAGAACCTTACCAAATATTCCCATGCATAATAACCTTGTTGCTTACAAAAGGATGAAGGATATGACAAACACTTCCACAGTTAAGTACATATGAGTTACACTACCACTACCATGCCAAACAACATATTAATAATCTTCTCCACTGGGTACCATTAATCCAACTTAGTCTGAAAGATATTTGAGACTTAATGTCACAATCCATTCTAAGACCTTCATAGGATTCTGACCCATTCACATATTAAGCTGGCAGGAGGGGGTCCAACCAACCAACAATAAATAATACCATCTAAAACCCAACAAGAATACCAAAGGGACTTTACCCAACAAGAATACAAATTTGAGTTTCTAATGTTGCTCACGGAGTCGCACCATTGGTCTCACATTTGAGAATACATCATACTTCATACCCAGAACCATTCATGATGGTTACCTCGATTCATCTCACGAAAGGAATTCTAACTCAGTTCATACTGATAAGCGCTTCGAGTCACATACTTAATTTCCAAAATATCCCAATTCTCAATCCTTTCTCAAATAATCATTCTCAAGCCTTACCGATAATATATAGTAGTAGTGTATACATCTAGTACCACTCTTATGTGGATCTACATCTGGGGCCATATACCAGAGTGAATTACCTTGATGTCATACCATTACTACCAACGTATACCTTATCGTTATTGAGTAGGATAACAATCTAATCTCCTCGAAATTACCACTTTGTAAAACTCTCCCAACTTCATTCCTTATGAATCTCATTAATCATAATAGTAGCATGCCCAAGCCCTTTTCACAACAAGAAGGGATCATAAGATTAGCTCCCAAACCGTCTAACTTCTCCCACGTCTCAACACGTGATCACTACACAAGACATCCCCAGAAATCCTAATTTCTAAACAATCATCTAACTTGGATTAACTTGTAATCCCACTCTCAAACTCGCACATCCATAATGGTTAATCAATTAAAGTCTGTTATACTTAATTTCAAAAAAATGCGGATGTCATAATCTTTGACTAAACAATACACACTACTTCTAAAGGCAACAATAACAAGACTTCTAATAAACTAATCTCACTCATGCTAACCATATAACAACACTCAGGTTTAACTGTGATGTTCCCGCATATTTATCGATTTGGGTTTATTTTCATGCTCAAGATTCATTAAAAACTTCACCCTACAAAAGCTACTTAACTGCACATATTATAACTTATCACTCTTATAAGTTACTTCCAAGATCGCCTAATATATTCCTTTTGATGACTAATTCTTATTTTTGTACCTAAGCTTGGCTCACTCTTGATTTCTTTCCATAGACTTGGAATTTAAGGACACAAAGCCCATCCACTCAAAGTAAAGAGTGTGATACTCACAACTATCCCAACGCAAAGTAATCCAATAACACCTACTTACTTAGCACCCAAATATAACTTTCTCTTCACCACCTCATACTCTAGGATATTTGCCTGTGAATAATCGCCAGTTGCACACTCTTATCTTGGCATCAATGAAGCCTTAATGACCTTATAATACATTCTTCCAAACACCTCTCATTACGATTGTAATCCTATTACTCAAACTTGTAAGGCATTTTTATATAAATTCCTTGAATCTGAATCTGGTTATCTATCACCCAACGCAATTCTCTTTCATATGTTCTTTGGTAAACTCAACATTTCATAACATTCTTGTACTAACACTAAATTCATTTATGACTTATCCTGAACATAAACTTCCTTCCAAAATTGGGTACTCTTGGCTATCTTACACCCTTCGCATGGAGCAACTATGCCCTACTTGGAATTATGCAATCATGTGTTCAAGTTTCTTTACATATTTCATTACCATCTTAGTCCTTCAACAATTAATTCACTAACTTCAATACCTATCAAACCTTCAACCATTTCTGCAAGTACCATTTCGAATATACCCCATGAATACTATAATTATTCCAAGACACTCTAGTGACCTTAGAAGTTGGAACTTTGATGCACTACGTCACTTCCATACATTGTGGCATACTGTTGACAAAAAATCCTTTCTTCCTCACTGTACAAAAATCCTTAAAATTTCTATTCATACTAGTGGTCAATCCACTTCCATAACAGGCTCCTTCATTTCTAAAAACTCCGACAAACATCTGATAGAACTCTTTAACTTCTCAACTCCTTTAGCACTAAAAGATTACTTAAACCATATACCATCTTGCACTTCTACATTACCCGAAGCAAAACTCTTACTACAACTTTAACCATACTCTCCATTCCTCTTACTTTCAAAGCACAAGCTCTACAACCCTTCGGAGTCCTCGTGGTCGCTCAAGCATGATCCTATCTGCCACGCATATAGAATTAGGTTGATCAGGCCCAATAATATATACTATGACATTAAGAATCATGTTGGAAAGACACACTTATGAGGCATAATTGGATTTACTTATGATGTTTCAAGGCTGGGTCGAGAATCGACCTGCTCTAATACCAACTGTAACACCCTGTATAATATACGTCTAGAATATACATTATACATAGTATTATTTGGTACTAATGCAATCATAAGTGCCTAACGGCATCTGTATATACATGTCCTTAGAATAAAAATACAATACATGGTACATGTCATACAATAGTGCCTAGAAATAAATAAAAAAACTAAGATCTAAGTACAATATCCATCATTGTACAAATACGAGAAGATTATGAACTCAAATCCATGAAACATCATTCATGAGCTTCCTCTTTTCTTTAACCTGCAAAGAACCTGAAAAACAACAATAATGATGGGGTGAGATAATAATCACAGTGAGTCCTCCTATCCTAAGGGTCCACTCGGCTCTATAGGTTTCTACCTAATTTCTAACTCAAGTATTCACCTTTCGTTACGTATGCATCACTCGCACCATGTAATTAGGACTTGAGCAACTAAGGGATAATCGCAATGTATGGAAACATGTCACTTGGGTGCACCCACTCAATAAATCACTATCGGATACGACAAACATCTTTCCCCAAACCGGAACTACGTCTAGTTCAGGGCCTGCGTCACGAATGTTTGTATGATTCGACTTTCATGTGGATATCAGGTTTCCCATGGGACTCGAACCCACTTTAGAAACCATCACTCGTATGGGACTCGAACCCACTTTGAGTATCTTTCACCATATGGGACTTGAACCCACTTAGGTGTCCACGTCTCTATGGGACTCGAACCCACTTATGAGACAAACTCTTCTATGGGCTCAAACCATTTATGAGGTGCGAATCATGGTACCTACATCCCAAGCACACTCTAGATAAGTATCTCAGTTGGGATGTCGTACAATCAAGGGAAAACTCCGAATACGTGATTAGGTTCTCATATACTCACGATTGTTCTCATCAATCACTAGGTGATCCTTGTCACCAATTCTCATGGCATCATAACATGATCCATTCTCATACATAAAACATACATGTTCCATACAAAGCATGTTCATTTATTATTCGAGCGAATACTTGACTATGATACACACCGAGGTATCATTCATCCAAGTTTCACCACTTAAGACATTTCATAACATAAGTTATCTTTCAAGTTCATTCACCTAGTTATACTCATAGGTTTCCTCACTTATCATCATAGTGTTTTACTCAATCATCATGTTATCAACATAATCAATAGTTTATAACATTTATCTCATCACATGGTTCATATATATTAGCGTATCACAATGTCATCCAATTTATGGCATATACATTAGCGTATCACAATGTCACCCATGAATACACATAACACAATATGCCTTAACAACACAAGTCAAATCATTAAATTCCTTCTCATCACTTGATAAGGCATTGTATTCTTTTTCTAATGATGTCAACCTCATCACAAACGAAGGTACAATTCTTGTTTTATAGTGGAAACAATGAATCAATTCATTTCACAATCAAGCGTACAAAGAACACACATAATAATCCAACTTGTCCTAATAAACCATGGACAATTCCATCACAAAACTCACTCCATTCTTAATTATTCTACTTTCACACTACATAATGAGTATCCGTCCAATTACTCTATGGTGGGGGTAATCAAACTCAAAGAAATTCTACAATGGAATAGCTCATAGAGACACCTCTCTATATTGTAGTTCTATCAATTATCTATCTAATGCTTTTGACCACATCCAAAATGGATTTACGAAACTCGTTTAATTCATCATTTTGACATAATAAAAATATTAATGTTTAATTTATTCATTGCACAATGATGGCATGACCAGACCCTAGGCCAAGTGGTAAGTCTCTGCTCCATAACCATTAGGAGCTGGGATATTCCCAATCGATTGACATTCATGTTTCAAGCAAGCTTATGTCCCATTATGAAGTTTTTGGTAAATTAAAAAAATGCTTTTCATTGAATTCTAAAAGTTAACTACTGGTCATGTCATTACTAATTGGACGTTATGCTGGTAAATACATTAAGTATGATGTACATAATTAGCAATGAGAGGATATCATTATTTTAGAGAATATATTTAGTCATGAAGAGCAGCTATTGGAAGATTTTAAACAAAAGCAACAAAGGTTGTATCCCATGAGATATTTAATGGGAATATTGACTGCAAATTGGCTCTATAAAAATAGTAGACCTTGAATTGATATATCCAAAACATTAAGGATGGACTAGTATAAGGCTATTAAACCTATGTTAAATTTATTCCTATGCTTGTAATCACTCAGACAATGTTCTGCTACTAATTTCATAACTTAGTCTATGTGAATTCTTCTTCTATCCTGTAAGTTGCAACAACTGCTAGTAATTGGTCTAAGTTGGGTTCAGTCCAACAAGTTTGAAATTGAGACTGTAAATCAAGTTTACAGTAGATATTATGACTAATTATTTTATTGGAATAATAAACACCAAAACATGTCATCATATATCTAATCATGTTATAATATATCCAAACATTTCATACCATGAACTTCATATCATACAAGAATCAACACTACAAATTTCATTTCATACTCATAACAAAACACACAACCTAAATTCCCTTTTCATGGATGTTCCCCACTAAAGTTATTTAACTAAGAACTCACCTTAAAATCATGAATATGATGGAAATTGATGAAAAGAAATGAATATGAATATAGATTCTGGCTTCCTCATCTTCCGTATTTTTCCCCTTGTTCTTTTTCTTCTTTCCCTTTCTTATTTCGGATATCTCACTTTCTCTTCTTACCCAATTTTTTTCTTTTCTTTTTATACAACATACATATAATAATAATATATATAATGTGTGGCTTGTAACCAAAGTTAATAATAAAATATCTCAATTGATATTTTCTTACTACTAGATCAAATGACTCATTACTAATGTTACCAATATATTCTTTTGAATATTAATTAATAATGGTCAGTATCTTTTAATAAATATTGATATTTTCTTAGTTCATTAATTACTCTATTGACCTCAATTGACATCAACTAACAACTAATAGAGTAGTTAGGGATATACGGGATATTACATGTATCAATTTTCATGATAAAGTATTATTTAATCAACCAAAAAACCCACAGTTTCAACTAAAGAACACATTAGGCCCCTTTGTGGATGGAATAGTACAGGCCTACAAAGAACGATGTACTATGTGCAAGTGTTTCCCCTTCTAAAAATAATTATCCATAGAAGTGGCGCTGGGGAGATTACCAAAAAACATTTGGTTGCTTGAAAAGGTATGCAATCCTAAGACACAAAGATGGAACCTACAACTAGTACCTGTTCTTCATTCTTAAAATAAGACACAATATGGTTAGCAGAAATGAAAAAATCTTCTCACAAAAACACATAGACACAATCCTAAAAGAAAAATCCATTCATAATATAACTATTTAAAGCATAAAAATCTCAATTCTTATGTAGATGCTAATATATGCATAGATTAGTTGACTGATCAACCTTAGAAATATTTCTCGATCCTTATATAGATTAGTTAAGTGAATGAATTTTAGAGATGATTTGTTTCAGTACTGTTTTTAGAAATGAAAAGTTTATTTTGTTAAAAAAATCAATATTTTTCTATTTATTTCATTTGAAAAAATTAAATAAATATTACATTATGTTTTTTATTAAATTTGAAAAAATGCTGAATTTATGAATACAAGTATTTTTAAGGATCATATAGTTTATTTTTTATTTCCATTAAAAAAATAAATCCTGGTTATTGGATTTGATAGCACCAAATATATTTGCAACATAATATTCTATCTAAAATATTTCCAATGAGTTAAAATGCCGACTTTATGAATAAAGTATTTTTAAAGGTGATATAGTTTATTTTTTTATCTCCATTAAAAAAAGAAATTAGATTTCTATCTTTAAAATATTTAGTGTATCAATTTTCATGATAAAGTATTATTTAATCAACCAAAATACCCACAATTTCAACTAAAGAACACATTAGGCCCTTTGTGGATGGAATAGTACCTACAAAAAGCGATGTATTATATCAGTGTTTCGCTTCTAAAATAATTATCCATAGAAGTGGCTGGGAGATTAGCAAAAAAAATTTTGGTTGAAAGCATAATAATCTCAATTCTTAGGTAGATGCTAATATATGCATAGATTAGTTGACTGGATCAACTTTAGAAATATTGCTCGATCCTTATCTAGATTAGTTAAGTCAATGAATTTTAAAGATGTTTTGTTTCGGTACTGTTTTTAGAAATCAAAAGTTTATTTTGTTAAAAAAATTAATATTTTTCTATTTATTTCATTTGAAAAAATTAAATAAATAATAGATTGTGTTTTTTATTAAATTTGAAAAAAATTATGTGCGGATGCACGGATATCTTAGATATTTGAAACAATTTGTTTTTTTTACTTTTAAATGTAAATATAAAAATAAACAAAATTAAGTTATATTTAAGAAAATTAATTAATTAATTTTTACTGTGGATGCATTTTAAATTTACCTTTGTGAGTTTTCGTTGATTATATATAAAAATGTTCGTACATAATTTAGCTTATGGATTTGATAGTACCAAATATATTTGCAACATAATATTCTATTAAAAATATTTTGAATGAATTAAAATGCTGAATTTATGAATACAGGTATTTTAAGGATCATATAGTTTATTTTTATTTCCATCAAAAAGTAAATCCAGTTATTGGATTTGATAGCACCAAATATATTTGCAACATAATATTCTATCTAAAATATTTCCAATGAGTTAAAATGCTGACTTTATGAATAAAGTATTTTTAAAGGTGATATAGTTAATTTTTTTATCTCCATTAAAAAAAGAAATTAGATTTCTATCTTTAAAATATTTAGTGTATCAATTTTCATGATAAAGTATTATTTAATCAACCAAAAAACCCACAATTTCAACTAAAGAACACATTAGGCCCCTTTGTCGATGGAATAGTGTGACCTACAAACGATGTACTATATGCAAGTGTTTCCCCTTCTAAAAATAATTATCCATAGAAGTGCCGTCGGGGAGATTAACAAAAAAAATTTGGTTGCTTGAAAAGGTATGCAATCCTAAGACACAAAGATGGAACCTACAACTAGTACCTGTTCTTCATTCTTAAAATAAGACACAATATGGTTAGCAGAAATGAAAAAATCTTCTCACAAAACCAAATAGACACAATCCTAAAAGAAAAAACCATTCATAATATAACTATTTAAAGCATAAAAATCTCAATTCTTATGTAGATGCTAATATATGCATAGATTACATGACTGATCAACCTTAGAAATATTTCTCGATCCTTATATAGATTAGTTAAGTGAATGAATTTTAGAGATGATTTGTTTCGGTACTGTTTTTAGAAATGAAAAGTTTATTTTGTTAAAAAAATCAATATTTTTCTATTTATTTCATTTGAAAAAATTAAATAAATAATACATTGTGTTTTTTATTAAATTTGAAAAAATGCTGAATTTATGAATACAAGTATTTTTAAGGATTATATAGTTTATTTTTTATTTCCATTAAAAAAATAAATCCTGGTTTATGGATTTGATAGCACCAAATATATTTGCAACATAATATTCTATCAAAAATATTTCCAATGAGTTAAAATGCTAACTTTATGAATAAAGTATTTTTAAATGTGATATAGTTTATTTTTTTATCTCCATTAAAAAAAGAAATTAGATTTCTATCATTAAAATATTTAGTATATCAATTTTCATGATAAAGTATTATTTAATCAACCAAAATACCCACAATTTCAACTAAAGAACACATTAGGCCCTTTGTGGATGGAATAGTACCGGCCTACAAAGAACGATGTATTATATGCGCGTGTTTCCGCTTCTAAAAATAATTATCCATAGAAGTGGCGCTGGGGAGATTAGCAAAAAAAAAACTTTGGTTGAAAGCATAAAAATCTGAATTCTTAGGTAGATGCTAATATATGCATAGATTAGTTGACTGAATCAACTTTAGAAATATTGCTCGATCCTTATCTAGATTAGTTAAGTGAATGAATTTTAGAGATGTTTTGTTTGGATACTGTTTTTAGAAATAAAAAGTTTATTTTGTTAAAAAAATTAATATTTTTCTATTTATTTCATATGAAAAATTAAATAAATAATAGATTGTGTTGTTTATTAAATTTGAAAAAAATTATGTGCGGATGCACGGATATCTTAGATATTTTAAACAATTTGTTTTTTTAAAATGTAAATATAAAAATAAACAAAATTAAGTTATATGTAAGAAAATTAATTTTTTTTTTACTGTGGATGCATTTTAAATTTATCTTAGTGAGTTTTAATTGATTATATATAAAAATATTCGTACACAATTTAGCTTTTGGATTTGATAGTACCAAATATATTTGCAACATAATATTCTATCTAAAATATTTCCAATGAATTAAAATGCTGAATTTATGAATACAAGTATTTTTAAGGATCATATAGTTTATTTTTTATTTCCATTAAAAAAATTAAATCCTGGTTTAAGGATTTGATAGTACCAAATATATTTAGAACATAATATTCTATCTAAAATATTTCCAATGAGATAAAATGCTGACTTTATGAATAAAGTATTTTTAAATGTGATATAGTTTATTTTTTATCTCCATTAAAAAAAGTAATTAGATTTCTATATTTAAAATATTTAATCTATCAATTTTCATGATGAAGTATTATTTAATCAACCAAAATACCCACAATTTCAAATAAAGAACACATTAGGCCCTTTGTGGATGCAATAGTACCGGCCTACAAAGAACGATGAATTATATGCGAGTGTTTCCGCTTCTTAAAATAATTATCCATAGAAGTGGCGCTGGGGAGATTAGCAAAAATAAATTTGGTTGAAAGCATAAAAATCTCAATTCTTAGGTAGATGCTAATATATGCATAGATTAGTTGACTGGATCAACTTTAGAAATATTGCTCGATCCTTATCTAGATTAGTTAAGTGAATGAATTTTAGAGATGTTTTGTTTGGGTACTATTTTTAGAAATGAAAAGTTTATTTTGTTAAAAAAATTAATATTTTTCTATTTATTTCATATGAAAAATTAAATAAATAATAGATTGTGTTTTTTATTAAATTTGAAAAAAATTATGTGCGGATGCACGGATATCTTAGATATTTGAAAGAATTTTTTTTTTTTTTTTTTAAATGTAAATATAAAAATAAACAAAATTAAGTTATATGTAAGAAAATTAATTAATTAATTTTTACTGTGGATGCATTTTAAATTTACCTTTGTGAGTTTTGGTTGATTATATATAAAAATGTTCGTACATAATTTAGCTTATGGATTTGATAGTACCAAATATATTTGCAACATAATATTCTATCTAAAATATTTTGAATGAATTAAAATGCTGAATTTATGAATACAGGTATTTTTAAGGATCATATAATTTATTTTTTATTTCCATCAAAAAAGTAAATCCTGGTTATTGGATTTGATGACACAAATATATTTGCAACAAAATATTCTATCTAAAATATTTCCAATGAGTTAAAATGCTGACTTTATGAATAAAGTATTTTTAAAGGTGATATAGTTTATTTTTTTATCTCCATTAAAAAAAGAAATTAGATTTCTATCTTTAAAATATTTAGTGTATCAATTTTCATGATAAAGTATTATTTAATCAACCAAAAAACCCACAATTTCAACTAAAGAACACATTAGGCCCCTTTGTCGATGGAATAGTAACGGCCTACAAAGAACGATGTACTATATGCAAGTGTTTCCCCTTCTAAAAATAATTATCCATAGAAGTGCCGTCGGGGAGATTAACAAAAAAAATTTGGTTGCTTGAAAAGGTATGCAATCCTAAGACACAAAGATGGAACCTACAACTAGTACCTGTTCTTCATTCTTAAAATAAGACACAATATGGTTAGCAGAAATGAAAAAATCTTCTCACAAAACCAAATAGACACAATCCTAAAAGAAAAAACCATTCATAATATAACTATTTAAAGCATAAAAATCTCAATTCTTATGTAGATGCTAATATATGCATAGATTACATGACTGATCAACCTTAGAAATATTTCTCGATCCTTATATAGATTAGTTAAGTGAATGAATTTTAGAGATGATTTGTTTCGGTACTGTTTTTAGAAATGAAAAGTTTATTTTGTTAAAAAAATCAATATTTTTCTATTTATTTCATTTGAAAAAATTAAATAAATAATACATTGTGTTTTTTATTAAATTTGAAAAAATGCTGAATTTATGAATACAAGTATTTTTAAGGATCATATAGTTTATTTTTTATTTCCATTAAAAAAATAAATCCTGGTTTATGGATTTGATAGCACCAAATATATTTGCAACATAATATTCTATCAAAAATATTTCCAATGAGTTAAAATGCTGACTTTATGAATAAAGTATTTTTAAAGGTGATATAGTTTATTTTTTTATCTCCATTAAAAAAAGAAATTAGATTTCTATCATTAAAATATTTAGTATATCAATTTTCATGATAAAGTATTATTTAATCAACCAAAATACCCACAATTTCAACTAAAGAACACATTAGGCCCTTTGTGGATGGAATAGTACCGGCCTACAAAGAACGATGTATTATATGCGAGTGTTTCCGCTTCTAAAAATAATTATCCATAGAAGTGGCGCTGGGGAGATTAGCAAAAAAAAACTTTGGTTGAAAGCATAAAAATCTCAATTCTTAGCTAGATACTAATATATGCATAGATTAATTGATTGGATCAACTTTAGAAATATTGCTCGATCCTTATCTAGATTAGTTAAGTGAATGAATTTTAGAGATGTTTTGTTTGGATACTGTTTTTAGAAATAAGAAGTTTATTTTGTTAAAAAAATTAATATTTTTCTATTTATTTCATATGAAAAATTAAATAAATAATAGATTGTGTTGTTTATTAAATTTGAAAAAAATTATGTGCGGATGCACGGAAATCTTAGATATTTTAAACAATTTGTTTTTTTAAAATGTAAATATAAAAATAAACAAAATTAAGTTATATGTAAGAAAATTAATTTTTTTTTACTGTGGATGCATTTTAAATTTATCTTAGTGAGTTTTAGTTGATTATATATAAAAATATTCGTACATAATTTAGCTTTTGGATTTGATAGTACCAAATATATTTGCAACATAATATTCTATCTAAAATATTTCCAATGAATTAAAATGCTGAATTTATGAATACAAGTATTTTTAAGGATCATATAGTTTATTTTTTATTTCCATTAAAAAAATTAAATCCTGGTTTAAGGATTTGATAGTACCAAATATATTTAGAACATAATATTCTATCTAAAATATTTCCAATGAGTTAAAATGCTGACTTTATGAATAAAGTATTTTTAAATGTGATATAGTTTATTTTTTATCTCCATTAAAAAAAGTAATTAGATTTCTATATTTAAAATATTTAATCTATCAATTTTCATGATGAAGTATTATTTAATCAACCAAAATACCCACAATTTCAAATAAAGAACACATTAGGCCCTTTGTGGATGAAATAGTACCGGCCTACAAAGAACGATGAATTATATGCGAGTGTTTCCGCTTCTAAAAATAATTATCCATAGAAGTGGCGCTGGGGAGATTAGCAAAAATAAATTTGGTTGAAAGCATAAAAATCTCAATTCTTAGGTAGATGCTAATATATGCATAGATTAGTTGACTGGATCAACTTTAGAAATATTGCTCGATTCTTATCTAGATCAGTTAAGTGAATGAATTTTAGAGATGTTTTGTTTGGGTACTATTTTTAGAAATAAAAAGTTTATTTTGTTAAAAAAAATTAATATTTTTCTATTTATTTCATATGAAAAATTAAATAAATAATAGATTGTGTTTTTTATTAAATTTGAAAAAAAATTATGTGCGGATGCACGGATATCTTAGATATTTGAAACAATTTGTCTTTTTTTTTTAAATGTAAATATAAAAATAAACAAAATTAAGTTATATGTAAGAAAATTAATTAATTAATTTTTACTGTGGATGCATTTTAAATTTACCTTTGTGAGTTTTAGTTGATTATATATAAAAATGTTCGTACATAATTTAGCTTATGGATTTGATAGTACCAAATATATTTGCAACATAATATTCTATCTAAAATATTTTGAATGAATTAAAATGCTGAATTTATGAATACAGGTATTTTTAAGGATCATATAATTTATTTTTTATTTCCATCAAAAAAGTAAATCCTGGTTATTGGATTTGATAGCACCAAATATATTTGCAACAAAATATTCTATCTAAAATATTTCCAATTTGTTAAAATGCTGACTTTATGAATAAAGTATTTTTAAAGGTGATATAGTTTATTTTTTTATCTCCATTAAAAAAAGAAATTAGATTTCTATCTTTAAAATATTTAATGTATCAATTTTCATGATAAAGTATTATTTAATCAACCAAAATACCCACAATTTCAACTAAAGAACACATTAGGCCCCTTTGTCGATGAAATAGTACCGGCCTACAAAGAACGATGTACTATATGCAAGTGTTTCCCCTTCTAAAAATAATTATCCATAGAAGTGGCGCCGGGGAGATTAACAAAAAAATTTGGTTGCTTGAAAAGGTATGCAATCCTAAGACACAAAGATGGAACCTACAACTAGTACCTGTTCTTCATTCTTAAAATAAGACACAATATGGTTAGCAAAAATGAAAAAATATTCTCAAAAAAACAAATAGACACAATCCTAAAAGAAAAAACCATTCATATTATAACTATTTAAAGCATAAAAATCTCAATTCTTATGTAGATGCTAATATATGCATAGATTACATGACTGATCAAACTTAGAAATATTTCTCGATCCTTATATAGATTAGTTAAGTGAATGAATTTTAGAGATGATTTGTTTCGGTACTGTTTTTAGAAATGAAAAGTTTATTTTGTTAAAAAAATCAATATTTTTCTATTTATTTCATTTGAAAAAATTAAATAAATAATACATTGTGTTTTTTATTAAATTGGAAAAAATGCTGAATTTATGAATACAAGTATTTTTAAGGATCATATAGTTTATTTTTTATTTCCATTAAAAAAATAAATCCTGGTTTATGGATTTGATAACACCAAATATATTTGCAACATAATATTCTATCAAAAATATTTCCAATGAGTTAAAATGCTGACTTTATGAATAAAGTATTTTTAAAGGTGATACAGTTTATTTTTTTTATCTCCATTAAAAAAAGAAATTAGATTTCTATATTTAAAATATTTAATCTATCAATTTTCATGATGAAGTATTATTTAATCAACCAAAATACCCACAATTTCAAATAAAGAACACATTAGGCCCTTTGTGGATGGAATAGTACCGGCCTACAAAGAACGATGAATTATATGCGAGTGTTTCCGCTTCTAAAAATAATTATCAATAGAAGTGGCGCTGGGGAGATTAGCAAAAATAAATTTGGTTGAAAGCATAAAAATCTCAATTCTTAGGTAGATGCTAATATATGCATAGATTAGTTACTTTAGAAATATTGCTCGATCCTTATCTAGATTAGTTAAGTGAATGAATTTTAGAGATGTTTTGTTTGGGTACTATTTTTAGAAATAAAAAGTTTATTTTGTTAAAAGAAATTAATATTTTTCTATTAATTTATATGAAAAATTAAATAAATAATAGATTGTGTTTTTTATTAAATTTGAAAAAAAATTATGTGCGGATGCACGGATATCTTAGATATTTGAAACAATTTGTCTTTTTTTTTTTAAATGTAAATATAAAAATAAACAAAATTAAGTTATATGTAAGAAAATTAATTAATTAATTTTTACTGTGGATGCATTTTAAATTTACCTTTGTGAGTTTTAGTTGATTATATATAAAAATGTTCGTACATAATTTAGCTTATGGATTTGATAGTACCAAATATATTTGCAACATAATATTCTATCTAAAATATTTTGAATGAATTAAAATGCTGAATTTATGAATACAAGTATTTTTAAGGATCATATAGTTTATTTTTTATTTCCATTTGAAAAAGTAAATCCTGGTTATTGGATTTGATAGCATCAAATATATTTGCAACATAATATTCTATCTAAAATATTTCCAATGAGTTAAAATGCTGACTTTATGAATAAAGTATTTTTAAAGGTGATATAGTTTATTTTTTTATCTCCATTAAAAAAAGAAATTAGATTTCTATATTTAAAATATTTAGTGTATCAATTTTCATGATAAAGTATTATTTAATCAACCAAAAAACCCACAATTTCAACTAAAGAACACATTAGGCCCCTTTGTCGATGAAATAGTACCGGCCTACAAAGAACGATGAATTATATGCGAGTGTTTCCGCTTCTAAAAATAATTATCCATAGAAGTGGCGCCGGGGAGATTAACAAAAAAATTTGGTTGCTTGAAAAGGTATGCAATCCTAAGACACAAAGATGGAACCTACAACTAGAACCTGTTCTTCATTCTTAAAATAAGACACAATATGGTTAGCAAAAATGAAAAAATCTTCTAAAAAAACAAATAGACACAATCCTAAAAGAAAAAACCATTCATAATATAACTATTTAAAGCATAAAAATCTCAATTCGTATGTAGATGCTAATATATGCATAGATTACATGACTGATCAACCTTAGAAATATTTCTCGATCCTTATATAGATTAGTTAAGTGAATGAATTTTAGAGATGATTTGTTTGTCTGTTTTAGAAATGAAAAGTTTATTTTGTTAAAAAAATCAATATTTTTCTATTTATTTCATTTGAAAAAATTAAATAAATAATACATTGTGTTTTTTATTAAATTTGAAAAAATGCTGAATTTATGAATACAAGTATTTTTAAGGATCATATAGTTTATTTTTTATTTCCATTAAAAAAATAAATCCTGGTTTATGGATTTGATAACACCAAATATATTTGCAACATAATATTCTATCAAAAATATTTCCAATGAGTTAAAATGCTGACTTTATGAATAAAGTATTTTTAAAGGTGATACAGTTTATTTTTTTATCTCCATTAAAAAAAGAAATTAGATTTCTATCATTAAAATATTTAGTATATCAATTTTCATGATAAAGTATTATTTAATCAACCAAAATACCCACAATTTCAACTAAAGAACACATTAGGCCCTTTGTGGATGGAATAGTACCGGCCTACAAAGAACGATGTATATATCAGTGTTTCCTTCTAAAAATAATTATCCATAGAAGTGGCGCTGGGGAGATTAGCAAAAAAAAACTTTGGTTGAAAGCATAAAAATCTCCATTCTTAGGTAGATGCTAATATATGCATAGATTAGTTGACTGGATCAACTTTAGAAATATTGCTCGATCCTTATCTAGATTAGTTAAGTGAATGAATTTTAGAGATGTTTTGTTTGGATACTGTTTTTAGAAATAAAAAGTTTATTTTGTTAAAAAAATTAATATTTTTCTATTTATTTCATATGAAAAATTAAATAAATAATAGATTGTGTTGTTTATTAAATTTGAAAAAAATTATGTGCGGATGCACGGATATCTTAGATATTTTATACAATTTGTTTTTTTAAAATGTAAATATAAAAATAAACAAAATTAAGTTTTGTGTAAGAAAATTAATTTTTTTTTACTGTGGATGCATTTTAAATTTATCTTAGTGAGTTTTAGTTGATTATATATAAAAATATTCGTACATAATTTAGCTTTTGGATTTGATAGTACCAAATATATTTGCAACATAATATTCTATCTAAAATATTTCCAATGAGTTAAAATGCTGACTTTATGAATAAAGTATTTTTAAAGGTGATATAGTTTATTTTTTTATCTCCATTAAAAAAAGAAATTAGATTTCTATCTTTAAAATATTTAGTGTATCAATTTTCATGATAAAGTATTATTTAATCAACCCAAAAACCCACAATTTCAACTAAAGAACACATTAGGCCCCTTTGTGGATGGAATAGTACCGGCCTACAACCTACAAAGAACGATGTACTATATGCAAGTGTTTCCCTTCTAAAAACAATTATCCATAGACGTGGCGCTGGGGAGATTAACAAAAAAAATTTGGTTGCTTGAAAAAGTATGCAATCCTAAGACACTAAGATGGGACCTACAACTAGTACCTGTTCTTCATTCTTAAAATAAGACACAACATGGTTAGCAGAAATGAAAAAATCTTCTCACAAAAACACATTGACACAATCCTAAAAGATAAAACCATTCATAGTATAACTATTTAAAGCATAAAAATATCAATTCTTAGGTAGATGCTAATATATGCATAGATTAGTTGACTGGATCAACTTTAGAAATATTGCTCGATCCTTATCTAGATTAGTTAAGTGAATGAATTTTAGAGATGTTTTGTTTGGGTACTATTTTTAGAAATAAAAAGTTTATTTTGTTAAAAAAAATTAATATTTTTCTATTTATTTCATATGAAAAATTAAATAAATAATAGATTGTGTTTTTTATTAAATTTGAAAAAAAATTATGTGCGGATGCACGGATATCTTAGATATTTGAAACAATTTGTCTTTTTTTTTTTAAAATGTAAATATAAAATAAACAAAATTAAGTTATATGTAAGAAAATTAATTAATTAATTTTACTGTGGATGCATTTTAAATTTACCTTTGTGAGTTTTAGTTGATTATATATAAAATGTTCGTACATAATTTAGCTTATGGATTTGATAGTATCAAATATATTTGCAACATAATATTCTATCTAAAATATTTTGAATGAATTAAAATGCTGAATTTATGAATACAAGTATTTTAAGGATCATATAGTTTATTTTTATTTCCATTTGAAAAATAAATCCTGGTTATTGGATTTGATAGCACCAAATATATTTGCAACATAATATTCTATCTAATATATTTCCAATGAGTTAAAATGCTGACTTTATGAATAAAGTATTTTTAAATGTGATATAGTTTATTTTTATCTATTAAAAAGTAATTAGATTTCTATATTTAAAATATTTAATCTATCAATTTTCATGATGAAGTATTATTTAATCAACCAAAATACCCACAATTTCAAATAAAGAACACATTAGGCCCTTTGTGGATGGAATAGTACCGGTCTACAAAGAACGATGAATTATATCAGTGTTTCCTTCTAAAATAATTATCCATAGAAGTGGCTGAGATTAGCAAAAATAAATTTGGTTGAAAGCATAAAAATCTCAATTCTTAGGTAGATGCTAATATATGCATAGATTAGTTGACTGGATCAACATAAGAAATATTGCTCGATCTTATCTAGATTAGTTAAGTGAATGAATTTTAGAGATGTTTTGTTTCGGTACTGTTTTTAGAAATCAAAAGTTTATTTTGTTAAAAAAATTAATATTTTTCTATTTATTTCATTTGAAAAAATTAAATAAATAATAGATTGTGGTTGTTATTAAATTTGAAAAGAATTATGTGCGGATGCACGGATATCTTAGATATTTGAAACAATTTGTTTTTTTTTAAATGTAAATATAAAAGTAAACAAAATTAAGTTATATGTAAGAAAATTAATTAATTTTTTTTTACTGTGGATGCATTTTAAATTTACCTTTGTGAGTTTTAGTTAATTATATATAAAAATGTTCGTACATAATTTAGCTTATGGATTTGATAGTACCAAATATATTTGCAACATAATATTCTATCTAAAATATTTTGAATGAATTAAAATTATGAATTTATGAATACAAGTATTTTTAAGGATCATATAGTTTATTTTTTATTTCCATTTGAAAAATAAATCCATTATGGATTTGATAGCACCAAATATATTTGCAACATAATATTCTATCTAAAATATTTCCAATGAGTTAAAATGCTGACTTTATGAATAATGTATTTTTAAAGGTGATATAGTTTATTTTTTTATCTCCATTAAAAAAAGAAATTAGATTTCCATCTTGAAAATATTTAGTGTATCAATTTTCATGATAAAGTATTATTTAATCAACCAAAATACCCACAATTTCAACTAAAGAAAACATTAGGCGCTTTGTGGATGGAATCGTACCGGCCTACAAAGAACGATGTACTATATGCGAGTGTTTCTGCGTCTAAAAATAATTATCCATAGAAGTGGCGCTGGGGAGACTTGCAAAATAAAATTTGGTTGCTTCAAAAAAGTATGCAATATTAAGACACAAAGTTGGAACCTATGTCTACTACATGTTCTTCATTCTTAAAATAAGACACAATATGGTTAGCAGAAATGAAAAACTCTTCTCACAAAACACATAGACACAATCCTAAAAGATAAAACCATTCATAGTATAACTATTTAAAGCATAAAATATCAATTCTTAGGTAGATGCTAATATATGCATAGATTAGTTGTGGATGCATTTTAAATTTACCTTTGTGAGTTTTAGTTGATTATATATAAAATGTTCGTACATAATTTAGCTTATGGAGTTGATAGTACCAAATATATTTGCAACATAATATTCTATCTAAAATATTTTGAATGAATTAAAATGCTGAATTTATGAATACAAGTATTTTTAAGGATCATATAGTTTATTTTTTATTTCCATTAAAAAAATAAATCCTGGTTGATGGATTTGATAGCACCAAATATATTTGCAACATAATATTCTATCTAAAATATTTCCAATGAGTTAAAATGCTGACTTTATGAAGAAAGTATTTTTAAAGGTGATATAGTTTATTTTTTTATCTCCATTAAAAAAAGAAATTAGATTTCTATCTTTAAAATATTTAGTGTATCAATTTTCATGATAAAGTATTATTTAATCAACCAAAATACCCACAATTTCAACTAAAGAACACATTAGGCCCTTTGTGGATGGAATAGTACCGGCCTACAAAGAACGATGTATTATATGCGAGTGTTTCCGCTTCTAAAAATAATTATCCATAGAGGTGGCGCTGGGGAGATTAGGAAAAAAAAATTTGGTTGCTTCAAAAAAGTATGCAATATTAAGGCACAAAGCTGGAACCTATGTCTACTACATGTTCTTCATTCTTAAAATAAGACACAATATGGTTTGCAGAAATGAACAAATCTTCTCACAAAAACACATAGACACAATCCTAAAAGATAAAACCATTCATAGTATAACTATTTAAAGCATAAAAATATCAATTCTTAGGTTGATGCTAATATATGCATAGATTGGTTGACTGGATTAACTTTAGAAATATTGCTCCATCCTTATCTAGATTAGTTACGTGAATGAATTTTAGAGATGGTGTTTTTCGGTACTGTTTTTAGAAATGAAAAGTTTATTTTGTTAAAAATATTAATATTTTTCTATTTATCTCATTTGAAAAAATTAAATAAATAATAGATTGTTTTTTTAATTAAATTTGAAAAAAATTAAGTGCGGATGCACGAATATCTTAGATATTTGAAAGAATTTGTTTTTTTTTTAAATATAAATATAAAAATAAACAAAATTAAGTTATATGTAAGAAAATTAATTAATCTTTTTTTACTGTGGATGCATTTTAAATTTACCTTTGTGAGTTTTAGTTGATTATATATAAAAATGTTCGTACATAATTTTGCTTATGGATTTGATAGTGCGAAATATATTTGCAACATAGTATTCTATCTAAAATATTTTGAATGAATTAAAATGCTGAATTTATGAATACAAGTATTTTTAAGGATCATATAGTTTATTTTTTTATTTCCATTAAAAAAATAAATCCTGGTTATTGGATTTGATAGCACCAAATATATTTGCAACATAATATTCTATCTAAAATATTTCCAATGAGTTAAAATGCTGACTTTATGAAGAAAGTATTTTTAAAGGTGATATAGTTTATTTTTTTTATCTCCATTAAAAAAAGAAATTAGATTTCTATCTTTAAAATATTTAGTGTATCAATTTTCATGATAAAGTATTATTTAATCAACCCAAAAACCCACAATTTCAACTAAAGAACACATTAGGCCCCTTTGTGGATGGAATAGTACCGGCCTACAAAGAACGATGTACTATATGCAAGTGTTTCTGTAACACCCCAAATCTACCCAAGGTTTTATATACAAAAATCAGAGTAATTTAAAATTTCATAAAGTAAATATTGAGGCGTCACACCTTCAAAAACAACTCACATTAAACAGTTTATTTTAAAGCATAAATCTCGGATACATAGCATCGTCGGAAAAATACAAATTGGTTCATAAAGGTCACAACATCTTCATTAATAAACTTCCTCATCAAATCATGTTTTCATAAAATATGATTCTTCCTTACAAAAGGGAAATAACAAAAACAACATAAATATTCCCCCCGAGTGCTACGTATCAGAGCGACATCGACTCAACTAAAAGCAGCTAAAATCTCCGTCTTCATAACCTGCACGTTACCAATATAAAGGTAACGGCGAAACAAGTAAAGGGTGAGATACTCCAAAACATATAATTAAAGGCATGATAAAGTATATATATAGTTTCGGAATTATAAAGGGCATAGATTAATAAGTGTAATTCCAACACATAATCAAAACTCACTTACTTTACTCAATCATCCTAATGTTTATAATCTACACTTTATCACCATAACCTCATCGGTAAGCGTCACAACAACAAATAAACGTTCATCAAACAACAATATCAAACAATGTTAATCACATAAACAACATAAATAATATCATCTCCAATTGGCTAAAGTTTATCGCTGGCATAAAAGCCCATCGTCACAAACATCATCACATCATATATCATCGCATTCAATATCATTCATCAATCAACAAAAACTCAACGCCAAACGACTCAAACATAAACATAACCGACTCCATGAGACACGACTATGTTATGCATGTGGTACCCATCGCTTTGTCCATAATTAGGGACACAAGGCATAAAGCCCATCTTCGCTCGGCATAAAAGCCATCATCGCAGCATAAAAGCCATCATCGCTTGCATAAAAGCCTCTTCGCTTATGAAATGTATGTGACTCGACAATAAAACAACACAACATAAAAACATCATCATCGCTCTTCTAAATTGGCATAAAGCCCACATCGCCATAATTTATCCAAAACAAGATAAATATATCATCGCATCATAATTGCATTATGCAAACATCACCAATAAATTCATCAAAAGTCATGCATTCACAAATCGGAAGCATTTATTAACAACATCAATTTAATCATCACATCATCATGTACAAAAACATATATCATCGCATTGCATATCAATAAGTATTCATTACTAAATACCCGTCCGCAATCTTACGTTTATTCACACCGTATCATCATCAATTAATTCACTAAATTCAAAATGGGAAAATAGTCAAACACCTATAATTGTCGAAATCCATTCCTAATAACAGATTAATCATAATCGTCAGCGTCGAAACGGATTGCCCATACGTGCCTTAAATCTACTAAAACACAATCCTATTCAATTTTACCGTAAATTGGCTTATTTCGTCGCCTCGTAAAACTCGTAATTTCTAAAAACTAACCTCACCACTACGTTCTACACGTTGAACTTAGCTAGCACGTCAATTTCCGTTGAATTCGGAGCAACTTGCTTCGTCGTCGAATTTACCGGAATCGGAAAATCGGAACATAATCGGGTTCTAAATTTAATCGGCTATCTTATCCCCTAATTATATTTTATGGGTGTCAATTTCTACTAGGTGAAATTGGCATATTTGAAAGAAACAGAAACTATTTTCAAAACATTATGGAAATGCAATTTTGATGAGCAAAGAAAATATAAGTTCTGAGAAAAAATGGGAAAAACAGAGAAATTCCGTTTTCCCCCTTCTCCTTGCTGGGACGCATGTCCCATGGCCTATGAAGAAGATGGAGGCGGGTGCCTCATAAGGGGGATGGTCGCCCCACAAGAGGAGGTGGGCGCCTCCCCCTCCTTCTTCCTTCCATACGTTTTGTTTCCCGCAACTTTCTTTGTTTCACGTTCCATATTTTTCGCTTTCTAGTTTTACAGGTAGTTTTTCATTTCCATTTTCATTTCTATTTTCCAAACACTACAACACTAATTACAATACATCTATAATCTCTACTCCTCATCCAACTTCTCCAAACCATTTCAACAATCAATCAAAACCCTATAACCCAACTATAAATTTTACCCCCATATCCAAAATATAATCATCAAAACCCTAACTATATGGATAGAGAAATCAAACCCCTTACCTCAAGCTTGGATGATCCATGAAGGTTCTACAAAGCTCAACCTCAAGCTTCTCCTCTCTGCTTCTCTTTTCTTCTTCTCCTTCCCAAAACCCTCTCTTTCTCTCCCAAGTTTCTATTCTTGGTGTGTTTGGAAAAATGGAAAGAAAAACAAAGGAAATGGTTTTTATAAGTTGTTTCCTACTAGTAAGCCAAATTTCCATGTTTGGTTTTGTGTTTTGCAATGAAAGGAAAACAAGGAGAAGTGTTTGGATGGGAGAAAATGAGGAAAGTGGTTTTATGATAACCTTACTAGTAAACTAAGGTGTAAACCCAATCCTCCCCAATTAATCCTCACACTCCTAATTTATTAATATAATTAATTCAATCAATTAAAATAATTCCGGGGCATTAAATATCGGATCCGAATAATATTTTACCGAACCGAACGGAATAAAACCCGGATCGAACACAACGTCGCCAGATAAATTAATAGGTAAATTAATTAATATGAATATTCTCGTCGCAAGATAAATATCGATCGGTAATTCGAAAATATTAATATAATATAATATTAATAAAAACAGGGCGTTACAGTTTCCGCTTCTAAAAAATAATTATCCATAGAAGTGGCGCTGGAGAGATTAACAAAAAAAAATTGGTTGCTTGAAAAGGTATGCAATCCTAAGACACAAAGATGGAACCTACAACTAGTACCTGTTCGCGTTAAAAGGTGACGCGCTAGAGGATTCGAATATGAATTCAGATTCTCTGGCACGAAACGATTTACTCTTTTGATTTGCTTATAAAGATGCCGCGAGCATCAAGCTTTATTATTTTCAACACAAGAAAGATGATTTAATGATTATGAAAAAGGGGAAAGCTGTTAATACCCTCAATTGATTTTGATATGCGTAACGACTAGCGCAAACTAGACGCAACACATTGGTGTTATATAAAGGGAATAGATGGAGCACCCTAAATATATATAGTTATCTATAGCTTTATATATGAATATGTTTGATATGTTTGTGTGTTTTTTAATTTCTATTTCTATGATTGGGAAAGTTTCTCCTTTGGGATTTTAAGAATGATAGATTATGTGGGATCCTAGTGTTTATTATTATTGTGCTCGCAAAGATCTTTGGATCTTCTGCATACATATCCCCTAGTGGGAATCAAGAGCATTTGTAGCTCGGATCTACAGGGATCTATGGTTTATTTGGTCTGAGGGAGAAAGAAATTTGCTCGCCAAGGATGAGACCTTGTGCCTACATATTCTCAAAAGGATGTTGAGAAAGTCAGAGCAATCGTAGTTCCCACTTATGCTAGTGAAAAGCAACGGGATGTTAATAAGAGACAGACAAATGTCATCTTAATGAAAAATGTATCTAATCCATTTCATCACATACATTTTGAAAAGTTTGTCTGATAAAAATCTTTCATCGTAAGTTATCGGTGTTTTGCTTGAGTGTACAAGCGTTACCACTTACATGTTTAAGAAAGATGTTTTGAAAAAGATGATTAAATCTTTTAACTGTAAGCATTGGGTGTTTTGCTTGAGTGTACAAGCATTACCACTTACAATTAAGAGATGTTTTTGTTTGAAAAGAGTTTGAAAAGTTTTTTGAAAAGTCTTGACTGTATGTGATGTGATAGATTAGATACTTCTTCCATAGAGATGATAGATGTCTAAATCTCAAGGAGAAATTGATTGGATTAAGGGGATGCTTTTAAGAAGCCCATGGGTCCTTGTATTGTTAGCCCAAGAGGAGGCATTCTGAGGGTCATCGAGGGTCCTTGTATGAAGCTCAAGAGGAAGCTATAGGGTATGGTGGCTTTGTCTTAAAAGGATTTCACGGAAACCATCCTTTCGAATTAAGAGCAATTTCACGGAAATTATACTCGAGGTTCTATCCTAACGCGGGTGATTCTTTGTATTGGAAGCCCAATAGGAGGTCAGTTAAGAGATTTCTTGGTCTCTTTCATTGTATGATGCCCAAGAGAAGGCTAAACTCAATGAGGAGTTCTTTGAACGAAGCCCAAGAGAGGTGACTCAAGGGAGTGTTGTCTTATATGAAGCCTAAGCGGAGGCTAAACTCGATGAATGAGTTTCTTTGTACAAAGCCAAGAAGGCTAACTCTATGGGGAGAGTTATCTTGTATAAAGTCCAAGAGAGGCTATAAGCGTAGGAACCTATTGGTTAGACTAGTTGTTATGTTAGAACTAGACAATTATGTAAACAAGTGTGTGTGTATATGTATTCACAGGAGTTTATGAAGGAAATATAAACAATGCATGATGTTTATTTACAAGAGTTTATGAAGGAAATATAAACAAGTGTACATGAAAGCGAACGTTTAAAACAGCGTAACTTGTTTACTTACAAGTTTGAATTGTGTACAAGGATGTAAATATGTACACGAACAGTATTTATGTACAAAGAAAGATGGATGTCAGAGGAGGATTGGGACTTACACCATAGGGTGGCCCATTGATTTAAAAGCGTTTCACGGGAATAATGCTCCTTTTAATATCAATGGTATTCTAGTATATGTATGACAAACAAAACAAATGATCAAGTTTATCTCGTAAAGGTATCTGTATATGTACAGATAAAAGTTTTATAGTATAAAAAGAATTTGATATGTACAAGGAAAGTATGTATGTACATAAAAGAATGTTTTGTTTGTGTACAAGTGAAGTGAAAACAAACGATAAGTTTGTCTCTGCATTTGAGTATAAAAGGTATTTGTATTATGTATAGATAAAAATTGTATGTATCTGAAGAGAGTTTGATATGTACAAAGAAATAATTATGTACATAAAAGAATGTTATGGGACTTACACCGTGAGGGAGGCCCATGATCGATCGAGAAATTCGAAAAACAATTGGTTTTATCGTTTAAATCGGATCGATCATGGTAAAGATATAAGTTTGATGAAAAGTTTTGAAGAAATGGTTTTAAAAGTGTTTTTGAAAAGTGAGGTTCGTTTATGAGAAGTTTTGAAAAGAATCAGAAGTCGAAAGTTTAAAAATTCACCTTTAAAGTGGTTTTGAAAAGTGTTCAAAGCGTCGTTTTCGATTAAAATATAATCGATGAAAGTTTTTTCTGAAAATTTTGCACTATCATAAAATAGATACATTTATTGACAAGTGTACAAAAATCACCTCAAAATGAGGAGTTTTGATTGGTTAAAAAATGTTGAAGTTTGTAAGAAAATGAAAAAATATGAAAAGCTTTTAAAAAATGGTCCTTTGGAGAGTTGAACCCATGACCATTGGGGTGGCTACGTGGCACAAAGGACTACGAGCAAGTCGGCAACCGCTGGGACAAGCGTGTTTTATGTTTGTGAATCAAAACACGTGTAGATAACATATTGGAAAATTTGAATTTAAAAACTCAAGAACACGCAAGCCATGTTCTTCCTCTTTGATTCTCGATCCTATAATCCATGCTATAATCTTCGTTTCTCAATGAAATTAGATGAAGTAAACATGAAAGTTGCTCGATTTTTCACAAGGAACACGATGGTGGATGTTAATTGCATTTATTTTGGTCTAAGACGATTGGATTTCCGAAATCGTGAAGAACCCTAGAACTAAAATTCTAAATTAAATGATGTATGGTTGATGATTTTTCAATTTGTTTGAGGGTTTATGATCGTGTTATGCAAAACAAATGGCCATGAGATTTTCATTTAAATGCAAGGAATCATGGGATTGAAGTTTGAGTTCATACATTCGTTGAGATCGAAGGAGGTGTTAGAGTGTTTCAAAACTTGTTTGTGATTGCTATAGCATCACGGCCTATGTGGAAGTAGGAATGGTCTGCTTGCTTTGAATCACTTTGAATTACTCCAGCCAAGTCCACCTGCACAGTCTAAAAATGGAAGCTCGATTTTGATGTTAGACATGTTACAGTTGGTTGTTTATGATTTGGATTATCCCTATGATGTTCAGGGATGATGTTTGGATGCTTGAACACAAGTTAATCAAGCCTAAGATGGAATTGAAACTTAAGGCGGTTTGTACAAACATAATGACCATGGCATGTAATTCTGAGTTTCAGCTTTGATCATGTTGTTTTTAAGTTCTAGACAAGTTTCAAATGGATATTAGAATACATTAGACACCAATTTGATCAAAGATTTTCCTTAATTTTCAAAAATGCAAGTTTTGGCAACTTTAAACTATGTTACTTGATTTTGAAGAAAGAAGAGAGAAAGCATAACTTTGCATTGCTTTGGTGTGGTTTGAACTTGAAAATATGCTCTATAGGCCAATAGTTCGAAATGTTAGGCACAAGTACAAGGCTTTGTAATTCAAAGATGCCTTAAAGGGCAAAAAGACTTTTACAAAAGGAAAAGAAAGCTCTTTTACCATGTGTGAAAATCACAAATTGATCTTATCTCTTCTCAATTATCTCTAGCTGATATTTATCAGCTCTAAACTCCATTTGGCAAGGTGGCAAGTGTTCTAGAAGAAGAAATCACAAAATGACCTATAAATGTGAAGTTTTGACCTTGAAAAACCATGTTCATGGAGCCTTATGTTTCAATTTCAAAAGTATATCTAGACTCCATGGATTTGAGAGTTCTTGGACATTTTGGAAATCTTGTTTCAAGAGCTACAACTTTCATGTTTTGAGTTTTTTCCAATTCAAAGTGGAACTAGATGAAAAAATGCCATGAAGTTTGGAAAAAATAAGAAATTTTAACACTTAGAAATTTTTCTAAGTGTTGGAACTTTTGACTTTTTGTTGACTTTTCCAAATTCTTTGATTTTTTATGATCATGATGGATCATTTGAAGTAATTTGATGATTGAAAAAGTTTTGTTTTGGAAAATTTGACCAAAAGTCAAAGTTTGACTTTTCTGTGCAGATGAATTTTCATCAAATGTTTCTGAAATTGACTGATGAAGTCTGTGAACTTCTGTGATGTTTTGAATCCAGAAATTAGGTCAAGATGTTTATCTAAGATATAATGACCAATCTCTATCCAAAAAAGTCATTCATTGTTCAAAAAGTCAGAGAATACTCATGCTCGACCAAAACCCTAATTGGTCGATCCTCGATTGATCAGTGAGAAAAGATGGATATCTGATGATCAGAGGTTGATGATTTGATCAAGATAGATCAAATGAGGTGAGTAAAACTCAAACCCTAATTGGTTGCCTCTTGAATCAGATGAAAATCTGATGAAACCCTAATTTTGACACTGAATGTTACACCATTAATGCTATACGAATCATAGGATGCAATGATGCAAATGTAAGGTGGTATATTAGGTCAAAATTTGGGTATAAGATGCCCCTATTTAAGTTTCTTTAACCGAAAGATGAAGATGAATATCTTTGTTTTGATAGGTGTAAAGAGACTTAAATATCGATCTGCAATTTTGGACCTAAGATACCAAAATGCGGATGATGCAAAATGATTGTAAAAGTTTACCGGATGATATCAAAGAAATGACATAGTGGGAAAATTTTGTGAGGATGACTCGATCCGCTTAAGAAAAGAGGATCCTGTTTGTTGGGAAACACGCATATGTCTCATTGGGAAAAGAGATTCACAAAACATGTGAATATCTGTTTCTTGGAAACAAAGGATTACCTTCACCCTTATGACAATGTTTAAGGTAAGTAAAGATGATATTACCAAGTATCGCCTTGTGATAGTTTATGGTAATGAAGTATAAGATATTACCAATTATCAACAATGTGATAATTATAACAAGGTAAATCTTTTAAGAAATTTTGTTGAGTATTCAACTTTGTGAATATCGACAAATGATGGAAACGGATCTCAAATGAATTTGAAGATAGTACCAATTATCAAGAAAGTGATAACTATAACAAGGTAAATCTTTGAGATATATTATCGGGTATTCACCGTGAATAATAAGACATGAAAGAAAAGAACTCAAATGAGTTTCTACTTTCTTGAATAAAATCTTGCGAGGATCTCTCTTTTGAAAGACGCGGGCATTTTGATCTGAAGACACGGGTTTTCTTTTAAATAGAAAGACAATCAGGTTTTTCATACAGTCGTGATTTGACTTTTTGAGAAGAACAAACTCTCATGACAAGTTTAGGAATGAAAAGAAATAAGCGCTCAAATGATGAGGCTTGCTTATTGCTTTGTTGATTATAGATGGGTTCTATCCAGAACGAATCGAAAGAAAAAGTCAATCAAGACATTGTTCCGATGAGGAATGATCTCATGGGAACGTGGAGTAGAAAAATGTATTTCGCTTTGGGATAACTCATCGATATGATCAAACCTACATGAATAAGCGATTTAAACCAATGAGATGGAAGCAAACGTTGAGAATGCAAAAATGCATAAATGATGATATTATGTATGAATGTCATGAATGTTATATGCATGCTAACAATACTTGACAAAGACACTAAAGAGGTATTTGGGAAAAGGACCGCGTACGCTTGAACAAATACTTAGCAATATCCATAACAATGGTGTTAGGCGTTCTTGATGATCCGAGTTGATGCTTTAAACTTTCGGAGAAAGGCGTTTATTAGCAACTTTGTTGGGAATTCTTTTGAATAAGAATACCGTCCTTTGATGATTTCTTTGAGAGAAGACTTCAGTAGTTGCTTATCCTTCGGAGATCGAGACACTTATGGAGACTGAAGTTCTTTCCGTGTTCATAGTTCAAAGGAACATTTTGCTTTTTTTTCTTCAAAATTTTGAAGTAAAATTCATTTAAAACTTTTTAGTTTCAAAAGTGATTTTCACAATAAAAAGCGTTATTTTGCAAAATGTAATAAAGTAAGGATTGCAAACAAAAGGCACAAGGCTCAAATTTATTGATAGAATGGTAATCACCAAAGGCGTGATTCCATGAGCTATTTACAAGAGTGGAAATGATAATTTATTGGAAAAGGCTACATTGAAAGTAAATAACCACTATTATCCCTAACAACTCAATTCCTTGTATTGTTGCTTGTAAGATTTGATTGAAGATCCGTTGATGGAAGATTCTTGATTAACGAATCTGATCGATTGCTACTTTGTCATTTTTGTATCCTTATTTTGCCTAGATTGCCTTTCGTGTTTTCAATCTATCGGATGTTTTGTTTATTGTCTCTAATTTTTGCTTGGACCGCCTTTCGAGTTTTCAATCCACCGAGACGCTATTTTTGCCTGCCGCCTTTCGGGTTTTCGACTTACCGAATTGTTTTTTTTTTAGCAAAGTATTTCGATCTGATCAGCATTCACAGGATGTGGGAGTTCATCACCATCCATGGTTGTGAGTCAGCGAAAGCTTCTTTTGACGATGTATGGGCCTTCGTAATTAGAGTCCATTTGCCCCTAGAACTGGTTGAAAAGATAATCTTTTAAGCACGAGGTTTTCTAATTCACGAGGTCGGACCTTTTGTCGGCTTTCATCCTTCTTTGATATAGTTTTCCATGACACGTAGCTTGCGCTTTTCTTCGATTAGGTTCATTGATCGATTCCGCTTGACACCATTCACCTCGATAACTTAGTTTCCATGAGAACTCTCATTGACGGAATCTCAACTTCTACGGGAGCACCGCTTCCATGCCGATACTAGAGAAAAAGAGTTGCTGTGTGGTCAAGCACGATACCCATGCGAGCCAATGGCGATTTCGTGCCGCCTTTGTAGTGATGACCATTTTTGGACGATCTTTTGATGTTCTTGTTGCATCTTCAACGGCGCCCGCTCATCTTTGGCTTTAAGAGAGGCGAGTTATGGTGCTCGATCTTGAATTCCTCACAGCTCTTTCATCATTTTGTTGTTCAAGTTCGATCCATTGTCCGTAATGATCTTGCTTGGAACTCCATATCGGCAAATGAGGTTGTTCTTGATGAACCTCACAACCACTTGTCTTGTAACGCTGGCGTAGGATCGCCTGACCCATTTGGTGAAGTAATCAATAGCCATTAGAATGAAGCGACGTCCGCTGGACGCTTTTGTTCAATCATCCCAATCATATCAATGCCCCCATGGAGAAAGGCCACGAAAGAGAGAACGTTGAGTAAAGTTGGCACATGGATCTTATCTGCGTAGATCCGCACTGTGACATCTTTGACGTGTTTACAAGAATCGATTCCATCGTTATCCAATAGTATCCTCGCTTTAAAATCTTTCTGACATTGCATGCCCATTTGAATGGGTTCCAAAGGATCCTTCATGCATTGATCGTGTACGCTTCGTTCTGTCGACGATCTCGAAAGCGTGACCATGTCGAAATTTCTTTTCACACATCTTCATTTAGGAAGAAATTTCTAGAGAGCCTCCTTAGAGTTTTCATCCTCACGATGCCCCAGTGGGTACTCTGTTGAAGGAAAGCGTTGATGTCGTGGAACCACTTTCTGTCGAAACGCTTTGCAAATACATATGCAGTCTTTCAAGGCGTCGATGCGGATTCGGGCATATCATTCCAATCTGACTTTGAACATGGAAGATAGAGTAGCCTGCCCGCCATCCGATCGATCTCGAGGATATGATGCGCTCAACTTTGTTGAAGAAAGTCAACAAACGTCTTGCATAATCTCTGTAAGGAATTAGACCAAGATGATGAGTTTCATACTTGTCTTTAATTTGATTGATCACAAGGGTTGAGTCTCCATATATGTCAAGGATCTTGATCCTTAAGTCGATGGCTTCTTCGATACCCATGATACAAGCTTCATATTCTGCGATGTTGTTGTGCAATCAAATAGCAATCCGCGTAAAATGGGATATGAGAACCCGGAGTGATGATGACTGCCCCAATTCCATTGCCGAAGACATTAACTGCTTCATCAAAATTAGGCCCCATCTAGATTCTGGATCTGGACCTTCTTCGGGTAGCGGTTCGTCGCAATCTTTCATCTTCAAGTACATAACATCCTCGTCTGGGAAGTCAAATTTGAGAGATTGATATTCGCCGAGCGCTAATAAGCCAAGGATCGGCGAATGCTTTTAATATTTGAGCGGTCGGATGTCATATTCGATAATAGCATCCGCCATCGGGCAATTCTCCATAAAGGCCTTCAAAGACGTTGATCGGATCCATTTGAGATTAACCAAGTCGTGTGATTGATCATGTATGGCGGAGACGTTTGAAGCCCACACCAAAGCGCAACATGTTTTCTCGAGCATGGAGTAACGAGTTTCATACCTGAACTTTTTACTCAAGTAGTAAATAGCATGCTCCTTCTTCCTAGGTGTCATCTTGTTGTCCAAGCACGCCCATGGACTCTTCTAGTACTGTAGGTACATGATTAACGGTCTTCCTTCAACCGAGGGATCAAGATTGTGGTTCCGAGTGTATTCCTTGACATCGCAAACGCTTGGCAATCGGATGTCCACACAACCTTTTGATCTTTGCGGAGAAGTTTGAATATCGGCCCAGAAAGCGATCATTTGAGAGATGAATCGAGATGAATTCAATCGCCAAGAAATCCTCTTACTTGCTTTTCCGTTGTGGCGGGCATTTCTTGAATAGCCTTGACTTTGTCGTGGTCAACTTCAATACCTCTTTGACCGACGATGAAACCTAGGAGTTTTCCGGATCTACCCTAAAGGTGCACTTGTTAGGTTCGTGCAGAGCTGAATTTCCTAGTCGTTGAAACAACTTTAAAGATACTCTATATGCTCATCTTCGTCGACTTTGCTATCATGTCGTCCACCTACTTGATCTCTTTGTGCATCAAGTCATGGAAGAGAGTAGTATCGCCCTGGTAGTTCGTCGCATTCTTTAATCCAACGGCATTACTTTGTAGCAAAAAGTGTGCCCGTGATGAAGGATGTCTTCTCCATGTCTTGGAGCCATTCGATCATAGTAATCAGAGAAACCGTCCATGAAGGAAAAGACGTTGAATTTGGTGTATCCACTAGCATGTCAATATGGAAGCGGAAATCATCTGACTTGCCTTGTTCGAGTCCCGATAATGCAAACATTCTGACCTTTCCATCTTTTGGAGACAGCACTATGTTGGTAGCCATCGAGGGTATTCTAGGACGAGGAAACTCTTCAGTTGTTTTTGAACTTCCTTTGATTTTATCACCATCGGTGAACTCTTCTCGTCTTAACTGTGGACAACTGGTTTAACGAAACGATGCTCCACGATTCTATCTAACTTGTCTCGGTAGGACCGTAACACATCAACATATTCTTTGAGAAGATCTATCAGCCTTGACGTTGTTGTCGAGTGAAGCTCCGATATTTACTTTTTTGTCTTCTTCAACCCAAGTTGATTGCTTTTAGAGGTTCTTGGAGGTTGAATGATCCTTTCCTCGTGCTTTAGTAGTCGAGAAATCTCATTTGGGATCTCTTCAACTTCCTCCTCGGCGACTTCATTGTGGGATTTCAAAGTTGGGAGAGAGCATAGAGTTATTGCTTTCAATAGATTTGTCCATCCGTTAATCGATATTTGATTTATGTTTGATTAATTAACTCCTTATCATCATTTTTTTGAAGAAAGTTAATGTGAAAGTGTATGATTGATTTTTGATTGATTTTTTATTGTGTTTTTAGGATTATCATTTCAAGAAAGGGTAAATGAAAATAAACACAAAGTGTAGAAACAAAACAACGCTTTTATTTATGATTCACGATATGAACAGAGCCCTAAAATACAAACTCATTCATCTTGGGCAAGACAAGAGAAATTATTTAAAGCTAAACCCTATAAAACATCTCTACACTTTCATGGTGAGAGTTCAAAACAAAAGCAAAGATAAACTACTTAGAACTAGGAGCGTTAGTCCGAACTTCAACGGTTTCCGTGAGTGACGAACTCCTGGAAGTCAAGGTACTCGTAATTTTCCTTTGGTTTAACCCTTGAGTAGACTTTGGTTGTTGTTTGAACGGTTTGAAGACTCGGACGATGGACTTTGACCTCTCGTCGCTAAGGCGTCTTCTTCCGCTTGATGAACAGATCGAGAAGTATGGGATACAAAGATATGTGCTTCCTGTTGATCTTTGTGTTGAATTCAGGATGTACCTCAATCTTCGTGAGTGAAGAGACTCGTTGTCGCGACACTTTCCACTGTATCCTGAATCGTATTCTTGATCTTCGTGATCACGTTGGTGTAGTGGTAATCAAGATCCGATTTAACAAACTCACCGTGCCAAAGCAAGTCTTCATTGGGATCTCGATTGGTGATTAGATGAGAAGGCGCATGCCTCCTCCGATTGACTAGGGTACTCAAAGAATCACCCCATCCGAATGAAATGGATATCTTCAATTCGATTTTTGAGCTTTAGCGGTATTTCACCATATAGTCAAATTTACCTTTGGGTTCTCCCAAGGTATCCCAAACTTTGAAGGGGCGTGGATTTTCATGTCGTTCAGTGGACATGTCTTTGAATTGACGTCATGGCCAGCACAATTCCTCTTGAGACACATATTCGTACGTTTAAATAAGTGCTCACTCTTCGATTCGTGAGGATCCTCTTCATCATCTTCAATGGTTACAACGCTAACTTGGAGAACGTGGTTTATGAAACCCCACCGTTGAATACTTCTTTGATTGGAATGCTTCATCCTTTTGCTTGTCTTTGGAGAATACGGTGTGAACCCGAGTTCGCTTTGTTTCGCTCTGGTTTGATTACATGTCCCCATCCTTCAAGATTGCCATCTTTCACCATCTGTGCCACGCTTTTATATGAAGAGATAAATGATCCTTTTTTGGTAGATTCATCTTCTAACGGATGCTCGGGATGTGTTCTTCAATGTCATTAGTCGTGATGAAAGAGAAATCGGACAAATGACTTACAAGCAAAGCTTGTTCACCGATGGTCACCAACTTTCCATTTACCGTGAATTTTAATTTCGAAGAGAGAAGTTACCGGGCCCCGTCATGGTTCCAAGGTCTTCCTAGTACAACCGTAGCAGTTGGTACGTCCATGACTTGAAAGTATTTGAAAGTGCGCGGACCAATTGTCATCGGAGATCAACTTCCTCAATAATCGACTTCCTTGATCCATTGAAAGCTCTTACTACTATGTCATTGAACTTCATTGTGTCCCATTGTAAGCTAAACGAGCGAGTGTCGCTTCTTTGACATTCTTTAAAAGATGAAACCGATCACAACAATACATTGGGATGTGAACTGATTGGCAAATCATCAGACGCGGTGCAAGGCCAAATTGTGATCTTTCCTCCTTCGGAAGTTCCTCGCATCGAAAC